>JAREIK010003183.1:1918942-2293942 GCA_029783825.1 Sapria himalayana | reverse complement strand
TTATCTAGGCCTGGATGCTATCATGAGAGAAAGTGACACCAATCTTTCCATTACCCATACTGGTTCCACTCGTCCCAGCACTCTTTATAATACATTTACATTAGATAATTTTTTTGTACCCTCCATACAAAAGAATTATATCTCTCAGTTTTATAGCACTAGCAAAGTTTCTATTGAATTATTACCCAACTTTTTTCTTGTGAATGAACTTCACAAATGAGCAATGTTGCTGAATGTAGACACTAAAGTTAATGTTTATGAGTGGCCAACATCCTCTTCGTTGATTGCCTTTTCCAATTTGAAGACCACCTCTTTTGACTAACACCACAAACTTGGGCACCTTACTTTTCCAATTCTTAAACAAATTGTTTCTAGCAATCACTTAGGATTATCTTCTTCATTTTATTCTAATTTTTATTGTAATGGTTTTCTATGCAATGCAAATCACAAATTTTCTCTTCCATTATCTTTAATTATCCCCTTGAAACTGCATTTTCAGATGTGAGAACCTCTCCAATTTGATAAACCAATGATTTTAGATTCTATGTAATCTTCATTTATCATTTTAGTAAGTACATCTAATTCTATTCTTTTAAACACGAATTAGAAGTTAAGAAAGTTTTATTAGATTCAAAGCTATAACAAAAAATCATTTTAATTTATCCATTAAAACTATGTACTCATACAATGGTGGTGAGTATATCTTCCAATATGATTTCTTCTCCATATCTAGTATTTCATATCTAATCACTCCACCCTATATACATGAACATAATGGATTCTCCAAGCAAAAGGTATCTCCATATCATTGAAACATTCTTTTATCTACTCTCCCATGTTTCATTACCTATTAGCTAATGACCTTGTATCTTTTCAACTTGCATATCTCATAAATGGAATGCCCATGCCCATATTAAATCTCCTCCCCTTTCCAAAAAATATTTCATGCCATGCCAAATTACTATGAATTAAAACTTGATGGTTGCTTATGTATTTCTTGGTTCAAGCTTTACACCACCCACAAGCAATAATCTCGTTCAAAACCTTATGTTTTCCTTGGATACACTCTCACTCAAAGTACCTACTATCTAGATCACTCTAACTTCAACATGTAAGTCTCCAAACATGTCAAATTCATTGAGTCTAAATTTTCATATGCCTCAACACCAAAAAAACCTTTGTGTCCTTTATAAACTACCATTATCACATGGATACCTTCACCCATAAGAGTTATGCCACCTACTCACCAACATCCACTCACACCACAATATGGAGTTCTTCTCTCTCAACAACTCCCATGCGAAGCTTCTACATCAACTCTTGTTCCTATTACAGCATGCAGCCCAATTCTAGACGCAAAATACCACTCACCTGCCATCTTCACTTACTCCAACACAATCCATAACCCACCCACCTTCACCCCATATTGCACCACTAGAACCTGCCCCCATTTTTTATCACTCTATGACTACAATAGCCAAGAACAACATATACAAGCCCATAAAAAATTGAATCTTGACACCTAGCTTATAAAATTTAATGAAGTAGAACCAACATTAGTAACTAAAGTACTCACTAATCCTCAATGGCATAAGACCATGCATGATTAGTATGTTGCTTTATCCCAAAATGAAACCTGGGACTTTGTACCACAACCACATGCTTCAAACCAAAACATAGTGAGACTGAGATGTACATGGATCTTTCCTATTAAACATCATTTTTATGATTTTATTGACAAGTTCAAGGCATGGTTGATAGAATAGAGCTCTCATCAATGCTCATGTATTGTAGATACTTTTAGTCTAGTTGTAAAGCCAACAATAGTATGAGTTATTCTCAGCCTTGCTATTTCTTAGGATTGGACATTATGGAAATTTGATATAACTAATATATTTCTTCGAGAATATCTCTCACAAACTTTGTTCATAGAATAACCATATAGCTTTTGTGATCAAGATCTTTTATCTTATGTCTGCAAATTATTTAAGGCTATCTATCATCTCAACAAGCACCTTGGGCTTTGAAGCATGAACTACATGTTTTTCTTCTTCAGATCAAATTCAAAAAAGTTCAATGATGTCACTTCCATGTTTGTTCTGAGTATTTTTAATTATATAATTTATATCCTTTGGTATGTGAATGATTTAATCATCATTTGTGACTATTCTCAACTAGTTGATTTTTTTGTGTTTTTACTTAATATTTCTTTATCAAAGTTCTTGATCAATTATCATTTTTTTAAGGTTTGGAAGTTAATTTAAATGAGCATGCCAGCTTTCTTTCTCAAAGGAGATACCATCTTGAATATATTAGCATGCACTAAGATGAATAATACCAACTCACACTCACGCTAATTACAACAAGCCTATCATTGATATTAAAGTCAATTACCTCTTTAACTAATGAAATAGAGCACCAAACCATTGTTGGTAGCCTCCAAATTATTCTCATTACGTGACCTAATTTTTTTTATATCATACTCATACTGACCATTTGTTGAACTTGCATACATGTATTCATGTTGACTAAACATGCAACAATGATGATTTATATTCTATTAATGCCCATGTCATTTATCTTGGTCACATCCCTCTCTTCTAAAGCTCTAAAAAATATAAAATAGTTACATTTCATCAATAATGCTAAAAATAGGTTAGTGGCTAATATAAAATAATTTAATTGGTTATGTTATCTCTTTACTTATATTGTTTTCTACCTCTCATATGTTGTTTGATACTCCATTTACCAAATAATTTTTGACTATTTAGCATCCCCCTTATGTTGTGTTTATAATTATTGGGGAGTTAAATGGATTTATTTTATTAAATAGTTGTCTACATTGAATTTGATGAATGGAAGTTAAATCAAAGTTTTTTTGTTAAAATTAGCATACTTTATAGAGCAATGAGTTGGAAGAGAGAAGAATGGAGTGTCATGATATTTTCAATATCATGAATATTTTACATCTTTCTTGATCTTCTTTAGTAGTTGCATCATCTTTTCTAGACCATGACTCTATAATACTAGTCATGATAATTTTTAGATGTCATGACTCTACAATTGAATTACACAATTATTTTATTATACAATATACTATTCATGGTTGTGATAATATTTTTAAGATATAATATCCAAGTACCTAATTAGTATAATTAGTCAATATTATTATCAATACTACAACTTATTTGATACAAAACCAAAATATCAAATGTTATGAGTTGGGTAAATATTTTCTATTATGATATTTAATTTCCTTTAATATTTACTCTAGTCATGGTATTTCTAGTGCCGCGACCTTATGGTTCAGAGAAAAAACACCAAATTCAAGACTATTTCTAGCACGACCTTATGTGCTCTTTTTTTCCAAGGAGAAAGACCAATTCCATGATTTTGTGATCTAATGAAAATTGTCCATGTCATATCCATTCAAATCATCATGACAATTTTACTTCAGGGAGGATTACTTGAGTTACAATATTCATTGCCAACAAAACTTTTGAACTTTAGCAAAGTGTCAAAGAGATAAAAAAGTCATGTCTTCATATCAGCATCATCATTTCTAGCTTAAAGAAATTGCACAGATCTCCCAAAGTATAATAATTATACTTAGAGAAATTTGTAAAAAAAGGAAAGAGAGAATTTTAAATTTAGAAAAGTGCTTTCAAATCCTTGGCAACGTGAATTTTGACACCAATTTAGTTGCAAATTTGAGGTGAACACGAGCAAGATTGTTTGGGGTTGAGTTTTGAGGCCTAAATTCTCATTAATGTTATTACTAGGAATGCTTAATTCCATGAGATGCTACTCTTAACATCTGACATAAATTTTTTTTAAATGTCAAGTTAAATTGAGGTCTAAGGTTAGTTTGCATACATGTGTATGGATATTATGTAATTATAATACTTATGCATGTTGAATTTGATTATTGATAACAAATAAGTTATGGAGTACACTTATGTGGTATCGTAAGAAGGAAGAGATAGCCCTTCAAACTTAATGCATGAGAAAACCATGTGTAAAAACTTAAGATTGAAGTATGTTTAATCATTGGTAGTATGATACTTACGAAGTAGAAATCACCAACATACTTATGACTAATCCATTATGCATATTATAAAAGAACTAACCTTTATGTAAAGTGAGAGTTAAGTATAATATCTAATCTAGAAGTTTTACCGTTGTGTGTAAGTTATGTGTCAACCATTATAAATGATGATATGTATGTCACGGGTAACATGTAGGTAATCTATCTCACATAATGGTGATAGCCCTATAATTCATTTTCTCTCATATAATTTCTATGTGTGAGATTTATCAGAAGATATATAATAATTATCATGAATATGATACTTATATAAAGCCAAAAACATAAACACATTTAGTACCACACATCATCTCGCATCTCTAAGATATTAGAAATTGGTGAATAGAACTTGCATACTTGAAATAATCATTAAGGGCAGTTGATGAATTGCCTAATAAAAGTAGATATTTGAGTGAATAGCCTATGAATGGAATGATATATTATTTTGGTAGTGAAATATCAATGGGATATCTATGGAAGGAATATCTTTGATAGTGACATTCCAAGTATGATGGTCACCTTATATGCTAGTAGGTAAATGAGAATTTTCACACTAATATATCCTACAATAAACATTCAAATGCAATATTTTTCAAATGACTATCAAAATATAATTTTTTTAAAGGAAATGAGTCAACCTTAGAGTTTAAGAATTTTTTTGAAAACTTAAGTTTGCCTACTCAACTTGAGAAATAGTTAATTCACTATTTGTTAATCAAACTAATGACATAATTCATGTGAGATCAATGTCTAGATTTAAGTCTATTTTACTACTTTTATGACCTTATACATATGAAAATATATTAAATAAGAGACAATTATGCACTGAGCTTTTGGAAATATGTCAGAAACTATTAGTTTTGGCATGTATAACAAAGTTGCAATAGTTGTCGAGTTATATGCTATGTCAATGTTGATGATACTCCACTCCAATCCTATGTTTCACTCAAGAATAAAATATTTATGGTAATTTATTTTCATTTCATTATGGATCAAGAATAAAATGGTGTTTTTCATGTTTCTCATGTGTCTTACTTAGACCAATTTGTAGATGCACTCACCAAGCCTTTTCCATGAGCTCATTTTCTTAATCCCAAATTCAAGATTGGACTTCTATCTTGAGCTTCATCTTGAGGAGGCATATTATAGGCTTATAATAATTATGACATGTTTAAATATCAAATATTATTCAAACATGATTTTTTTTTTAGTTTGCAAATTAGTTTCTCTATTTTTAATTTATTTAAAATAGGTATTCTCGATTATTCCATAAATTCAAAATATCTATTTTGAATTTATTCAAAATAGTTGTTATGTTGTTCCATAAAATTAAGAAATAGTTTCAAACTAATGTATATATGATCTCTTCAAAATATATGTGAAATAAATAGTTGATTTGCTCACTCTTATAATATGTATTACACATCTCTTCTCCCATCCAAAAAAATAGAAATTTGAGATGATAATCTAGATAATCAAGTTCTTCTAGGTAATCTACCAGGTGTTCAAAATTATATTTTTGGACAATTAGAGGTCAAAACATCTAAAGATAAGAAATTTCCTCTATGCTTTTATTATGCATGCATGGATACTCAATGTACATGAATAATGATAATCTAGATGTGCGAGAAACAACAAAACAACTTCCACCATGTATGGGTAACAAGATTTTTTTTGTTGAAAAATATTTTTTTAAAGGATATGCTTCTGCTCTTGATACTATTCATTATAGAGAAGAATATGATCATGAATTATCTACCACTAGAATATTAAAACTAATGCATTCTTCTAATGATAAAGGAATCAATTTTTTTTCTACCCTTCTGTAATTATTATTTGACTATATAAAATTTTACGATCATCTAGTATCCTTGCTACACACCCCTAAGTATTTGATAATGTATATTCTTTTTTTCTTATATTTTTATCTACCCCTCATGTATAATACTAATGCATAAAAGCTTACCAGGTTAAGTCATAATAAGGATGAACAAATTGAGGTCTCATTCATTAATGAATGAGACCTTGACTTGCTAACTATCCACACAAAACTTGTTCTCTATTGGCATCTTAGAGAGACTATAGTATTTTCATCCTTGAAAGTTATATGATTAATCCTACTAGTAGTCATATGCTTGTCTCAAAAATTAATCATGTATGTGTGGGTATAAATAATTTATACAGTGTAACTCTGAATAACTCATTAATTAATTATTGTTTATTTGATGATATTTACTACATAGATAATCTTAGTAATTCTAGAGCAAATACATATAGGAAATGCCTTGCTTTTGGATGTGAAAGATTTTTAGGTGAGAGACAGTTTGAACTTTGCTCAGAGGTTTGTTAATTCATGATAAGTTAGTGGATCACAAGACTTGTGTGCTAGCAACATATCATTCAAACTTCTACCTTATCAAATTTTTATATTATGGTTGGAGCCTACCATGACATGAAAATAAATAATATGGTACATTTTACTCTTTGATTGTTTGTAAAGTAAGATCGGTGGAATGTGGCTTTAGTGAGAGTCAAAATAAGAATATGACAATGTAATTAGTAAGGAAAAAGTAAAATGCTATCATTGTGGAAAATAATGATATATAAAAAGTAAATGTTACCATCATAAATGAGAAGTAGGGGAAAATATAAGAAGAAAATAATATAAGTCATCAAATACTTTGGGTTTTGTGATAAAAACTCTAGATGATGCTTAAATTTTATATAGCAATGGAATAATTACTAAAGGTAAAAAGATATTTTCATATATCTAGTTGATGGATATAGTAATAATATGGTATATGACTTTATGAAGAGAATGATTCCATCAATATGAACCTATCTCAAAAGGATCAATATTTATGGGAGATGATCATGCCTTATAAATCAATGGTATTGGTACTATTAGAATTAAGATGTATAATAATATAATATACATTATCCAAGGGGTATGAACTATGAAGGTCCTAAAAATGTATTGTCTATATGATAATTAGATATTGATGGATGCAAAACTCATATTCAAAATGGGACCATAAAAATAGCCAAATAAGTACTTGTAGCAATGAAAGTAGAAAATATAACTATAAATTTATATATACTTAGAAAAGAAATACAATAAGAATGAGAAATATCTATGGTATCACCAAGTTCAGTGGAATAATTAATGATGATATGACACTATAAACTTGGTCAAATGTTACAATGAGGTTTTAAAATTTTTACTAAATAAGTGTTTCTTTTAGGGCTGAAAAAGGTTTTGTTACTATTTTGTGAGCATTGTATCATTAGTGAGTAGTATAGATTAAATTTTAGTTGTTCTAATGTGACATGTAAATTTATCTTATAGTTGATTTATTCTGATATTTGAGAAATATCAATTATATCACCAGGAGGTGAAAGATACTTCATATCTATTATTGATTACTACTCTAAGAGATATTGGGTAAAGCTAGCTATTGGGTACAGAATGAAGCTTTTACATGTACAAAAGTAAAAAGAAAAATCCATGGAATGGCACAAGCATAGCATTATAGGGTAACATACTAATAGATTGATGTAAATGTAATTTATTTTTTATTTTGAAGAATGGGTGTAAAAGGGTTAAGAGTAGATGATATTTTGTATCAAGTGTATTCCTCCGCCAAAAGAGATGACTATAATTAATAAAAATGAAACCTTAAAAAAAGAGATATTGGGTATATCAAATCAAGAAAAAGGTAGACATCATTTATTTTTATTAAATATTTTAAGCACAAGAGTAACTTGAATATGAAAATAAGATTAAGTATTTGAGTACATATAATGGAGGAGAATACACTAATATTGAATTTGATAAATTGTATTAATAATAAGTATTACGACTTTGTTATGCTATCTAATTTTATTAGTTAAACAATGTCTCAAAAGCTTATTGGTATAAGTATCTCTTCAATAAAAATCAATAAGTCTATGAGTCATACAAGTAGTAAAATAAACTTTCATCCAACTATCAATCCCCTAGGGATTCTATTATCAATTTGGTAAATTAACACTATGATAAAACAATTCTAGTAAAAAAGATATTTTAATGTAACTCTTAGACCCTAGGGTTTTTTCATATGACTTCTGTGATGCCTATTTAAAGAGTTTGATTTATGTTACATTTGGATATAAAATAAATGTTAGATCTTTTCCCTAATGGCATATAAGGTAGTTATCACCATTGAAATCATACTAATGATGGTTCCCTCATAGCCATCCCCTCATTACTTTACCACTAAGACAACAAATTGTCCCTATTCATGGTTCATTCACAAGTTCATACCTTTTAGGCAACTCATTAATTATCCTTGATGATTATTTCATATGTACATTCTTATTCTAGGACCTCAGATGCCATTAATACTAAAAAATATATTTTATAAGTATTTGCACTTTTAGCTTCATAAGTATCATACTCATTCAATTAATATATGTTTTCCTCAAATTTCATCGGTGGGAACCTTACGATGGAAAATAACTCATAGGGTTGTCATCTCCTGGTGAGTCATAATACACACTCATATGTCATATGAATTACTTGTCATTATCCTCCATAGTGGCAATATTCTCACACTAAAGGTAAAACTCTTAAGAGTACATCCTATCAAATATCTATATAAATTGAGAAGCAATTTTTCTAAGACATGTATAATGAAGTGGCAAATAAAATTAGTCATACTATTGGCTTTGTAATTATCATACTCATAATAATTAATGTACCTCAATTTCAGATTTTAATGTATGAATTTGTCTCACACATCATGGTCAGAAGGGCAGCCACTTTTTGTTATTGTATATAGGAATGAGATTCATGGTTTGTCTTTCGCCATCCACCATGAAAACATGCACAAACTCACTAATAGTCAAATCCCTAATTCAAGTTCTATTTAATTACTATATCTATTAATTTTTATTTCACAACATAAATCAAACACTAATTAATCATGAAACCATTCATATATATCATATAAATCACAATTAAACAAATACTAAACCTTAATGTAGTCTGATATTAGGAAAAAAATCAAAAGATACAAGAGAAGAAGTCTCTTGAATCTCAAGTTCCTAATGATAGCCCTCACAATAATCTAGGACATAATCTCTAATCTCATACTTTTTTGGTTGATTATATCATATCCATCCTAAAGAGGGGGGTTTGAGAGTTGTGCACCCCAACTCTAGAGTCTAGTTTATATCTTGTGTCCCTTGTGGATCCTTCATGAAGTATGAAAATCTGCCCTTAGGGTTATTGTTGTACTTTGCTTTGATTATAATCCATGGAGAAGAAAAGATATATATCTCAATTTTTTTCATCTTTCCTCTTTTATACTTTAGAAGTTTTACATTTCTCTAAGTTGAAATTCATGGCTTTCGAAAGTATGTCTCAACTTTGGTCTTGGTCTCTTGAGCTCGAGGTTGTGATTCTGAAAAGTGGTCATAGCTTTGGAATGCATTCTAATCTTTCTATAACACAAAGTCATAGTGTTGGAAATTATCCATGACTTGTGCATTTTTTCTCTATAACACAAAGTCATGGTACTAGGAATAATCATGACTTTAGAATTGGTCATTCTTCTATATCAAATGGTAACAACATTGAGAATGTTCATAATATTGGCTTTAGTATTTCTTCTGTATGAGATGGCATTGGTGATGGGAAGGACCATTTCTTTGGCCTTGATCTTTCTCATGTATCAAATAGGGGATCACTACTTTGATCTTCACTTTTCTCATTTATTAAATAGTTGTAATTCTAGGAATGACCATATATTTGGGAATCAACCCGTACCACTAAGTCATAGATTTTTCTTGAGTGAAAGAGTTGCAACCTTGAGAAGTGGTATTACTCAAGTAATATCCTTTATAATATTATATATCCAAAAGTCATAGTGCATGCTAATTATCATAGCTTTGGACTGAGTAGTTTTGACTTTATAAATTTATGTAACTAAAGAGTCATGGTTTTGAGAAAAGGACATGGCTCTTACTTGAGAATATAAAGCTTTAGTAAAAATAAAGTCACGACACTCCTCCATTAAATTCCTACTTGGTTGGCTCTAAATTGGACATCCAACTATTCATTTATATTGTGTATGCCTCCTCTTGAACTAAGCTTCTATTTAGCCTTTTGTTGCACACTACCATTCTGCTCATCTCAACCTCTTCATTTTATTCACAATATCACTACCAAATATCATTCCCAACAATTACTTCCTAGATGAGGACATTGTTTATAAATATAACTAACATACAAGTGTGATGGGATAGAATGAATTCATTACATCCCATGAGAAATGTGTATCGAATCTTCCCATGAGATAGAATGAATTTATTAAGAAATGGTACTTAATAAATTCATTACATCCCATGAGAGAGTACTCAAAGAAGTCTATCAAATCTTCCAATAATGAGGAACTTTAATTAACTTAACAAATTCTCACTTTCCTAGAAATAACATAGCCAATTTTGTCTAACCTTTCTTGTGCAATGTGTATCGAAGTTAGCATACAAATAACACCCCTAAAATAATTCCATGCTACAAAAAAATGGCTAAAATTAACTTTAATTAATTTAATAAATTCATCACACCTTCAATTGTGTTAAAAATGGCTCAATTGTTGGGGTCCAATCAAGATTGAGCCTAAGAACTAATAATGATCTTTAAACTAATTATTTGGTACAACAAAGTTAATTAATTTGATCTTTTAATTTTTTTCCATTTTAAAAAACAAAAATACCAAATAGTTTTTGGGTTTCATAGATTTTTTGTCAGATATGTATGTGTGTGTTTGTGTGTAACACTAAAATTACAACCAAAATATATATATAAACATACACAAACAAATATTCTAACCTAAAATGATAGATTACTCAAATAAATAAACCATAAATTAAATAAATCCAATATCCATAAACACACCGAAAAAATAAATTAAAATTGTTAAATGGATTAAAAATAGAATAATAAAATGATAGAATATTTTAAGCACCCACAAGCAAAGCATGATTTGTCTCTTCACACGAACACGACATGACCTATCTCCTTCGCATGAACATAGCACAAATCTTACAAATCATATGCACAAACACTTCACAAACACCAACATGAATAAACAACATGAACATGAACAATAATAATAGGAGCTTAGAGTTAAAAAAAATAACTCCTTCCTTCTCTCAATTTGTTACAAAAGTCTTTTGTAATGTTACAGAAAATAAACCAAAGGAATAGTAGGATCAAAGCCCATTTTATTTAGCTTTTCAAACACGCAACATGTGCACCCACAACCTCAAGTTCGTACCTTCTTCTTACAAATAGTATTAAAGGTTTTAAAAAAACCTTTTGTACCTCTTACAGAAGACAACCAAAAAAAATTAGATCCCTTATTGTTTTCTATTTGATTTTTTGAAAATGCAGCACACACTCGTGTATGCAACAAAGCCAAATGCATTGTTGTATGATTTTCAGAAATCACACACAAATCATGTGTTCTTGTCTTTTCTACCGCATATTTTTTAAAATAATTTATATAACTATTAGAAAAACTTTACCATTTTAATTTATTTTATGTTAATTACACACATAAGCACACACATGCGTAATGAGAGCATCCCATAGTTCTTAGTAAAATAACTAACATTAAAAGCACATTAAATCCAAACCAAAATAAATAAAACAAGCCTGCCCAAAATTGGGTAGACTCAACATGTATCTCATGCACCATTCCTTGTTGGCAGGATGCGAGGAGATAAAAATTTTCAATATACCTTGTTTCATTGGATAATCAAACTAACAAAAAAATGGATTGATAAAAATCATAAGAGTTGGAATTTATCAGACATAATTCCTTTGGCCAATTAGAATAAACAATATGTATCTTTGCATCTAAGAATAAAATTCTAAGAGTAGAAAAGTAATTTTCATAAACTCAACAATCTACACACTCTCATCTATTTTACCTAACCATAGATAATAGTTGATATATTTTCAAAGATGATAGATCTAGTGGTATATAACCATGGTATTCTAATAGAATATAAATTTATATTTAAATGAGGAAAGCTTATAATTAGATCCAAATATTAAAGGAGTAACCAGGAAAATCAAAAACATTTCCAACCTGATTTCATAGCACTGATGACCATAGATCATGAATAAAACTCATTCCTTCTCCAAGAAAATATATAATATCTTGCCACTCATGTTAAAATTTTCATCTCGTCATGACAATTGAATAGGGTTCAAGATAGTTTTAGTAGAAAGATAAAGAAGATATGAAAACAATGATATTCAATTATCCATTCTAAATAAAATGTAACAAAGCATCAAATAGAAAAATAGGTAAAATGAAGAATTTTAGTGTTGCTCTCTTTTCTTTTTTTTATTTATAGGGATTTGTAATAAGGAAGTCGAGGGGATTGATTACTAGTCAAAAGTGTATACTTACATGGTGATTTTCCCTTCACTTAAACACTTCAAAGTAGTCATTATCTATAATTAACAAAATTTGTATGTTAATGATCCTAAAATATAATTAGCCAATTTTTGTATTAGTTAGTGATATTCATCGTGTTTTATAGGTCTTGAAATGTTCATGGAAGATTGTGGAAATTAAATGGAAATAGACAAAACTAGAAAGCATGGACATCAAGTTGAAAATTGAGTATGTAGCATTTTCAAAAATTCAAAAGCTGCTACAAATTTGGGTTGTTACAATCTTTTCTACTAAGAAAATACTTTATTATGTCACAAGCACACTTGCAAAATTACAAATATGTCGTCAATTGTGTAGATGACATCCGTAGCTGAGAAGCACTTTTGAAATTCCAAAGATCATGCTTATTGGGAAAATGTTTCAACATTTCGCAAGCATTTACTAACTTATAAAGTTACTTAGTAACATCGTAATATTAGGCTTATATGTACCTTTTTGACTTTTATTTATGGAAAATAAGAAGGAAACACGTATGATTTCACTGAAGCTATAAAATGAAAGCTAGATCTATTGTTATGGAGATTTTGTCATTTTTGCAAAATAGAATTTACTTTTTACAAATTATTATTATAATTATCTTTTTCTTATAATTATTATTTCTCATTGTCTAACTATCGCTATCTCTATCTCTTTCCATCACACCTCCTTAGAATCATAGCTATACATCCTTTGGAGAAGATATTCTTTGTCACTTTGTTAGTGTCAAAATTTATTTATATTATAACTCCAAAAGTTTAGTGGATAATTTTATATATATAATAAAATTTTATAATATATGGGTCATATAAGTAATAAAATAGATATAAGTATAAATAAAGATGTTATATAAATTGTATGAGTAGTTTGATCAACCAATATTAAATTAATTACAACTCAAGTTGAGAAGATAAGTTTTGATCTCAAATAGAAACTTAGACTCTAGGGTTGATTAACTCAAAATTTATGTAATTTTATTATTATTATCCAAATCTATAAAAATCATATTTCAATGAAATTCTTGTATTTAAGACATATTTTTAGTATAATCACATCATGAAAATAATCAAAATAACTACAATAACTTAGTATTTTTTGTATCAAACAAACTTTCACACTAAAATATTTGTACATTATCAAGCAAAAAATCTTCATTTCTCTCTTCAAGGCTCAATTTAGAATAGGTGTAAAAAGAATGAGACAACAAAAACCAAGCACACAATGTATTAAGATAGAGAAAAAGGTTGATTGATTGGTGAGTCCTTTGTATTAAACTTCTTCAAAGAGAATTGTGCTCTATAAGATTGAGATCATGACAAGAATGTGGAGGATCTCTTCGTATCTTTCTCATTGCTCATTTC
The DNA here is from genome assembly GCA_029783825.1 of Sapria himalayana. Taxonomy (NCBI): domain Eukaryota; kingdom Viridiplantae; phylum Streptophyta; class Magnoliopsida; order Malpighiales; family Rafflesiaceae; genus Sapria; species Sapria himalayana. The sequence goes on along the minus strand of JAREIK010003183.1, from coordinate 2,279,999 downwards.
TCATTCTATCATCCTTGAAATCACGTTGCATAATACTTCTCATGTCCTCCTAGTTGTGTTGAGTGCATTCTCAAAAGAACTCAATGCATAGATAACTTAGAGAGTAGAATAAGAACAACCTACTTCTCATTGCACTTCTCCAAGTTATATATCCATATTTTCTCTCTTTACTTCTCCAAGTTATGATAGATTTGTTTAGATTTCATGTCATTTTATTTTTATTGTTCATTTCTTTATTTCTTTATTTATTTAATATTATTAAACTAATATTATTTGAATTATAGTATTAGAAAGTTTCTACAAAGAAATATTTGTGGGATTTTGTAAGAACACACATACATTTTCATTAAAACCAACATCATCAGAATATTATTATCTCATTTTCTCGAAATTATTCTTTATAAAGATGATAACCTCTAAATCAATGAGGTTTAACTTTGGTAATAAATCAACATTTGATTTCAGCACATCTGATTCTAATCTTCTTCTTCATAGCAATATCACTTCTCATTCATCTTCTATGTTATCCTCCTACTATAAACATTCAAGTTCTTAGGCTTTAGATCTAAAAAAAACTATACATATCTCATAGATCCAGTGCAGATCTATCAAATATGAAACATAGTTGAGTAAAAAATGTATTCACTGACCAAGTTCCCCTTTTTTTTTATTCAAGTATTTAATATTTTAAAATTACCATGTCACTTTCAAATATTTTTTTCTCAAAGTATAGGGTTTTTACACTCATACCCCTATTCGAATGAAAAAATTATGACTATTTGAGTGTAAAAATAAAGACCATTTATGATTAATGATATTTGGTAAATGATTAATGAAATATTCTCTAAACCAATCTTTAATTTTTGGATGAAAAAGAAAGACTTCAAATGAGAGTACGAAAAAAGTTATATGCAAAATATCATTGTTCATCCAATAAGGGTCAGTAATGATATCTTTCCCAGAATAATGAGATTGGTTAAAATAAAGGATGCATGCTATAAGAGAGCTCGATGAATCAAACTTCAATCACTTTAAGAAGAATTTTAAGAATCTAATTAGAGAGTCAAAATCTATCAATACATTCTCTACACTATTTGTTGATATTCCAGAAAAAAGATTAATTGAAAAAATTCTCATTTATATGATTGAAGAATTTAACCTCGTAGTAACAATTATGAAGGAGACCAAAGATCTCTCTTATTTTGTATGTAAGAGATTTTGAGCTCCTTAAAGTCATATTAGCAAAGATTACTCAAACATGCAAAATCCACCATTAAAGTTTCCCTTGACTTCATATAATACTCAATCCAAACTCACTAGAGAAAAAAAGTTATAGAGAAATGAAATAAAATAATATGACACCTACCAAATATTTATATCAAGGTAAGTATATGTAAAGGTAGAAATCATCTTCAATGACAAGAAATAACACCTTCGCTGAAGTGTTTTCATCTCACTCATGCAAAATTTGTACGACAAAAAACCACTCAAAAATTTTAGTATAGGTGCAGGTTAAAAACTTAGTACTACAACTATAAAAAGTATGGAAACCTAACCAAATTCTATAAATAGAAGTACACTCAACAAGCTAGTTTTGTAGAGGAGAAATCCTTAGAGAAAAACTTCTTCTATATTTCAAACACTTATAATTTTGTACCACCAAGTGTTTGATTCCTAAATACTGTATATTCAAAATACATGTCCAGAAACATAGAGTTATTTGTGAACTCATAAATTTTAGTAAGCTCACAAGCAAAGATGAGTATTGAAGACCATGTTACTAAAAATAGAAAAGACAAGAACAGAATTTATACACCTTCTGGGGTAAAAATCTTTGAAGAGGTTTTGTTTGTTCCTAAATTGGACTAAAATCTCTTGAGTGTGGGATAACTCATTCAAAAATGTTGTAGAATAGTATATGATAGAAACCAATGTACTATACATGACAAAGGCTCTAGAAGAATTTTTTGAAAGTAAGAAATGTCTAGAAACAAAAGATTCTCATTAAACCTAGATTGAAATGTAAATTGTGCATTGAATATGTATTTATTATAATAGTCAAATACTTGGCATAGAAGGATGGGTCATCTGAATTAAAGAAGCCTAAAGCTTCTTATATATAAGAAAATGGTATGTAGTCTTCCCTTTGAACTAAGTATGTCTTCTTTCATTTGTGATAAATGTACATTAGGAAAATATTCCAAACAACATTTTCTTAAGGAAGTTGCCTGAAGATCATTCCTACCACTTGACTTGATCCACATAGATATTTGCGGGCCAATGTTGTTTCCATCACATGAAAACAATAAATATTTCATACTATTTGTACATAATAAAACAAGAATTATGTGAGTTTGTTTTATGCAATATAAATTTGATGTTTGAAATTTTTGTGAATTTTTTGAACATGGTGGAAACACTATCTAGAAAGACTGTAAAAAGTCTTAGAAGTGATAGAGGCATTAAATTCCATTCATGAAGGTTCATTAAATTTTATGAAACTAAAAAAATTTATAGGCAATAGATTCTTGCATATTCACCATAGCTAAATAGTGTGGTAGAATTAAAAAATGGAACTATTGTTGAAATGACAAAGTCTATGCTGGCATAAAAAGAATAAGCCCATTCACTTCTAGGTAGGAGTAGTAAATCTTATTGTTTACTTGCTAAATAGATGCTCTATATTTGCTCTGGAAGGCCTTACTTTAATACAAGCTAGATTGAAAGGTGACCAAGTGTCCATTATTTGAGAGTCTTTGTAAGACTGTTATTCTCAAATACCAAAAATAAAAATAAAAAAAATGGACAATACTAGCCTTAAATGTTTTCTTGTTGGTTACAGTCTAGCCTCTAAAAAGTATAGACTATATTTATTGGATACAAATATATTTCTCATTAGCAAAGATATTCTTTGATGAAGAAGCAGTGTGGAATAGAAAAACTCAAATAATAAGCCTAAATTTATATAGGTAAGTCGGCTAGGTAAAACATTGCCTTTAATTAATTCAGAAAGTGAAGAAGCTAGCATTCTGCATAGTTCTATCTATATTGATTCTAAAGATAATTAATCATTATTTGGCACTCCATGTACCAATTTTGTGTAAGATTTTGGAGTTTATTCTTGGGTTTGTTGACATGAATTTTTACATATAGTGTAAGTGTTTCACTAACTTGATTGTTATAATAGATTCTTGATAAATGTTTGAAAAATCATGGTTATTTTGGTAAAAAATAGTAGACTTGGTGAGGTTAAGGTTTGTAGATGAGATAGAGAATATGGAGAGTAATGACATTTTCCATATCATGTTTGGAGACACCCTCTTGGTTTTCTATAAGAAGTTTTGGCATCTTTTCTTTGCCATAACTCTAAAAAAATTGTCCTAGTAACATTTGTATATTTCATAGGCATGGTATTATATAGGAGTCATTATTATACTATCTCTGAAACAAATAATGGACATGACATTATTTTCATACCATATAAGTTAAGTACTCCTTTTGTACAATTAGTCATAATATATGCATAAGCATTTACTTATTTATTACAGAGCCAACCTAATTAAGGCTTTGAGTTGCAACATTATTTTTTTTCCATGATATTTTATTCTAGAAAACAATTACCTTGATCGAAGCTATTTCCAATGCTATGACTTTATGCTTCAATAAGAAATTATCAAAGCCATGACATTTCCCAACATCATGACTTTAGGTTAAAAGAGTGAATATCTCAATCGAAGCCATTCCTAGCATCATGACATTTGGCTCCAAAGATTTTTTTTTTTTGATAAATAAAAATGCACTATCAAAAATCTTTACAATCTTTACAATCTATGGCATAGGTAACAACTTGTGTTCCTTGTGAAAAACAATGTACATCTCAATTTTGATTTTCCTAACAATAAAATCTACATTATTAGCCTTTGCTTCATGATATCGCCTGTTCCTCTCCTTCCAGATATGATAAATAACCGCTGCGAAGGTAGCTTTACGAAGATTATTTTCCACTGTGTTGGCTTCGTACAGATTTTTAAACAATCTGAATCCCATGGAGAAAGAAGAGATGCTCTCTTTAAAATTTGCCCATGCTTGAGAGACTTCCAGAATGTGTCTTGAGAATACACAATTAAAAAATAAATGGCTGAAAGTTTCAGACGAGCCGCAGAATTCACAGCAGCTGCTTGAAGGTGTGAAGATTTTATCCTTGGTCCAGAGCTTGCCCTGCTTTGCAACCCATAGGTTGGCTGCATGCTTTGGCACCCGGTTTTTGATCCATATGAGGTTCGCCCATGTTTTCTTCCTTTTGGAGTGAGAACCTGCAAGAAAATGATATGCCTCCCATACAGTTCTGCCCTTCTCGCCCCAATCATTTAATAAGGATTCTGCAGAATTTCTTGTACCAGCTTTCTGCACTAATGAGTCTGTAACCGAGATCAAACTCTTCCAAAAAGGGGAGTCTTCCTTTGAGCACCGTAACTCCCATATGTCATCATCATTTAAGTAAAAATGATGGATCCATTTGATCCAGAGGCTGTCTTCCTTCTTGCTAATTCTCCACAGCATTTTAATAAAAAATGCTTTATTCCATGTCGATAGATTTAAGAGTCCAAGGCCTCCAAGATGGATGGGAAGACATACTCTCTCCCAGGAGGCTTTAGGTCTATATCTACCATGGATTTTGGCTCCCTATAGAAATCTTCTACAAGCATTCTCAATGGACTTGATAATATATGAGGGTAATAGGAATACCGAGAACCAATAGCCCTCTATTCCTTGGACCACAGTAAGGAGGAGCTCTAATCTACCCGCTAAAGAAAGTAGCTTCCCGGCCCATTGATGGATCGCTGAAGTGATTTTGGCAAGAAGAACGGAAAATTGAGATGATATGAGACGGCTGGACGAAAGGGGAACACCCAAGAAAATGAAAGGAAGAGTTCCTTCCATAAATCCAGAATTTTCTACAATTTTTCTCTTGACCTCTTCGCTTACTCCTCCAAAGAAGATATTCGATTTGGAGGAGTTTACGTTTAACCCGGAAGTATAAGAACATTCGTGCAGGGTTTCCAATATGTTGGAAGTAGAAATCACATCACCCTTATAAAAGATGATTAGATCATCAGCATACATCAGATGAGTTATCTTAAGTGGAGCACACCCAGGATGGTACGAGAACCGATCCATGAAGGCAAATTGCCTAGACAGATATTCTATGCATATGACGAACAAATAGGGAGAAATCGGGTCCCCTTGTCTAAGACCACGATGACCTTTGAAAAATCTGTGTAGCTGGCCATTTATTACAACTGAGTACGATGTAGTACTAATGCATTCATAAACAGTTTGAGTAAACTGATTAGGAAAGTTAAGGCTATTTAAAACTTCTACAAGGAAGCTCCATTCCACCGTATCAAATGCCTTTTAGATATCAATTTGAAAAAGCAACTAGGAGAGATTCTTTTACGGGCGTATCTCCTTATCAAACTTTGGGCTAAGAGAAAATTATCCGAAATGAGGCATTTTTTAATGAAGGCGCTTTGTGCTGGGTTGATAATAGTATCCAAAACATGCTTTAGGCACGATGCAATTAATTTCGAGATAATTTTGTACACAACATTGCAGCAAGATAAAGGCCGGTAGTCTTTGACAAATGAAGCATGAGAAGATTTCGGGATTAAGGCAATATACGCGTGATTGATTTGCCTTAATATCTTTTTGTGGAAGAAAAAGCTCTTAATCACCTTAATAACGTCGCACGCTATATACTTCCATGACGCTTTGAAAAATTCAGCCGTAAAACCATCTGGTCCAGGTGATTTAGAGCTGCCCATAGAAAACAACACATTTTTGATCTCCTCGGAAGAAAAGGAAAGGTCAAGTAGGCGGTGGTCCTCATCTTTTAATTTTGGCCCATTAGCCATAATGGTCTCATTAATATGATTCCTAGCCATTGATTTGCCCAGCAAGTCTTTGAAATACGAAACGAAAGTGTCTGCAATTTCACTCTTAGACGTAGAGTAAAACCCTTTGTCATCAGCAATTGTGACAATTTTGTTCTTTTGTAGCTTAGAGTTTGTTAATGCATAGAAAAATCTAGTGCATTTATCACTCTCTTTAAGGTATTGAATCTTGGACTTCTGCCTAAGGAAGGAGAGTTAGCACTCTTCTAATTTCCTTAGGCTGATTTTCTGCTGGATTTCCTCCGTTTTTAGCTCAGGCCGAGGATGAGAAAGCAATTCCTCTTGGACAGCCTTTAAGGCTTCTCTAGCCCGGCTAACTCTCAAACAAATATGACTAAAATGACGGTCATTAAGCTTCTTAAGAGGCTCTTTCAACAATTTTAGTTTTACCGCGATTTGGAACATAGCGGACCCGCTCACTTTACTTCTCCAGGTGCTTTGAATTAGCGGCCCAAAATCGTCATGTGAAGCCCACATATTACAGAATTTAAAAGGGATTAAACGGCCTTTATCTGCATGATCCGAAGACATTAGGATCAAGCAGTGATCCGAATAGAGCCCAGGGATTAGAAACTTGACATGGGTGTCAAGTCGAAGACTGGACCAGTCATTATTCGCCATTGCCCTATCGAGCTTGCTTGACACTCTTCCGTTAGTCCAAGTAAAATAGTTTCCGGAAGATGGGAGGTCTTCTATGCCTAGACGAGCTAGATAATCCAATGCATCATGGCATTCATAGTTGGAGACAGTCCTGCCTCCTACTCTGTCTAGACCATATAGGGGAGAATTGAGGTCCCCTATTAGTACCCAGGGAGATGGGATTAATCCCTCATTGACTAAGTCCTTCCATAAACTTCTTCTAGCGACCACCGAGTGGAGGCCATATATAATGGACAGTCTAAATACTAAATGTTTATCTTTGTCCATCACTTGTAGGGTAATAAGCTGGGCTGCACATGATAATACATTAATGCCGGCAGTCTGGGGATCCCATAAAATCATAATCCGACCATATTTGTAATGTGAAAAATTATCCACAACATTAAATTTTTTAAATTTGGTTCGCATGAGCCAGTCTAATTTATCACCACCGAGTTTTGCTTCTGAGATGGCAAAAATGTCGATTGAGTAGGCCTGGAATAGCCTTAACACCTCCTTGTGTTTGAGGGGGCAATTAAACCCTCTAAGATTCTAGTACGCTATTCGCATTCAAGCATGCTATCCATAAAATAACTAATGTCCAGCAATATATCGAATTAAGAGCTTCCATCCGAAACAGAGCCCTTATAACCACCCTACCAGCCAGCTTCCTGGGAAAATTCCTCCAGCATTGCTGAGAAAAGCTTTGCATGTTAGATTCCCTCAACTCCCCGCTTACAAGAATAGTTACATGTTCTTCCTACCCTTACAAGAGATTTCTACCCTTACATATTGTATCCCCAACTTCCCAAACCAGCATGCGGGGAAAACCAAGCAAGCCATCCAAAGAAAAAGAATAGCATCCAGTAATAATACCCATATATTGATACAGCACAGATTTTCATAGCAAACAGAGGAAAACCAAGTGAGTCCAACAAGGGAATCTTCAGCCGATGTCCCTGCAGGCCCAAAACCTAGGCCTGATTCTTTAGGTTTATTAAAAAAATTTCAGATCAAGAGAAATTGATCTGGGTTTTTGTTGCACACATTACACTTTGACACACACCATGCCATTCCTAGAGGTGCCCCCACCTCTGCCCAAATATCCTTTAGTAATCGTTCCATGGAGGGAAAAAAATTCCCTCCTCCAACCTCCAAAACTCCAACAAACAAACCACCAAACAACAAAACAAAAACAAAGTAAGTGCGAGAGGCTCCGTACAATAACCGAGCCTCTAGGCTTCTTCTAGGCAGGCCCATATGGAAGGAGACCCTTAGCTTTTTGCTCCTTATTCTTGGCTTTGTTTCTGAGATTAAGAGAAAAGCCTTCCCTTATTCCCGGGTCTTTTTTCCTTGTTTTGTCTTTGACTGTGATAAAGCCTTCAGTTTCCTGATAAGCATTCATTGGCGCGGCTATTGAATCTGCTTGAACAGTAGGTGTCACAGCTAGAAATTGTCCTTCCTCGGATGAACATGATTTCCTTGTATATTCAGCAGCACTCAGTCTGGATGGGGATCCGGTTACCGGCTCCACTAGTGCCTTTGACTGAGAAGTTTCTGGGACATCATCTGTAGGAGGGCAGCCTCTATCCGAAAGTGGAATAGCATGATTACTCTCAATCGGATTTCCATCTTGGGCTTTCACTTTGCGACATACGTTAGAAGAATGGCCGAAAGTGCAACAATTATAACAATACAAAGGCAAATTTTCATAAATAACAGATTGTCTAATGTTAGATCCATCCGGGAATTCCAGCACGAATTCATCCACCAATTTGCTTCCTAGATCAATTTCAACGAGAACCCTTGCAAAGGCAATTTTTGAAATATTCGTTGTAAGTTTATCCATGTGAAGAGGGCGACCAATACAGCTAGCAGCCTTGCTAAGGCCTATAGGATTCCATAGGTGTGAGGGAAAGTCAGGCAGTTTCACCCAAATAGGGATATTAGCCATTTCTTTAAGGTCATAGTGGAATCCGACAGGGAGAGGCTTAACATAAAGAGGGCGACCAAAAACCAAATACGGGCTAGAGTTGAGAATACGATCTCTATCAAGTGAATTTCCGAAACGGAAAACAAGCCATCCGCTAGGATGCTGAATTATTTGTGGAGAGATTTTCCAATATACTTCCATAAACTTTCTCAGAGAGGGGAGGCCAGGACTCCTAGTTATGAAATACCCGACCAAACAGTTGTCCCAATATTCGCGAAGCAAATCATCCTCAACAAATACAGCCTTACCTTGTTGTGCTGGAGGGATAAATTTTAGCTTAGAAGAGTTAGCAGGTTCTCTGTTTCCAGCAAATAAACTGCTCCACGGTGCTTTGTTTTTGCCGTAAGTTTTAGTGGGCTTACCCTCCTTATTCTGATTAGGCAGAATGGGGGGATTCTCCGAGGGTAGTTTAGGTTCCAGTGGAGTTAGATGTTCTATCTCCAAAGGGCTATTCAAACTGCCCACGTTTTGAACCAAGTCTGCCTGGGGGCTATCTTCTGCCTCAACTATATTACACGTTTCATCCAGTTTGATAGGGTTTATTAGCTTACCATTTTCAAAGGAGGAATTGTCATTATTTTTCGATGTAAAGCTGCTGGATAACAATTTCCTTTGCATGCCCAAATTAACACATTCATCATTTAAATCATTCGAAGGGTTCGGAAACATAACATTGTTACTCGAGTCACACGAAGAACTCGAGGTGTTCTTAGATTGAATCACATCTTCGTTAAATTTTAAGCTTAGGTTTAGATTCGGCGGCGCATCATTATCATTTGTTGAATCGGTAGCATCCTAAGAAGAATTTTTAACAATAAGAGCATTCGGGAGAGGAGAATCAATCGAAGTATCTACCGAAAACTTACCGTAAATAATACGCCGATTCTCGCCATCATTTAACACGAGTTCTGTTGCAGAGGAATCATTTTCAGAGCAGAGGATTAGGTGTCTTCGAATCCTCTTCAGGGGGAGCTTCTCTTTGATAGGCAGCGGAAGATCGGGAGGGGCGACAGGAGGGCTTAGGTCTTGTTCAGCCCCCTTATCGATATTAAGTGTGTCGGGCGGTCCCGACATACTTAAATATATATAGGGATTTTGGCCGAATGGGTCTTATTTGGGCAACTTCACCTCCATTACACTTAACCAAGCTTTATAAGCTGGAAATTCAAGATCAAACGGGATTATGGCAGAAAACCAGGAGGAGAGAAGGGAGAGGATGAGAGAGAGCGTTACTAACAAGACAAAATATTTATATTTTGACATTTGGCTCCAAAGAGAAAATATAAGTTGTGGTAATTCCTTACACCATGATGTTTTGTTCCAAAATGAATTTTTCAATTATGGCCTTTTTCAACACTATAATATTAAGTTCTAAAGAGGAGTTACATGAGTTGTGACATCCATTACCACTTTGATATATTGGTACTCCAAAAAATATCATATGAGATATGAAAATAGAGATCTAATGCCGGTATCATGAATTTTTACTAAAATTTCACACGAAATTTCTAAGCTATATAATCAACACTTGAAAAAAAAGAGGGGGTAACAAAAGGATTTTCAAGCCTTAAGCCACCAAAAACACTAGGCAATGCAACTCCAATCCTCACATAGGTGAAAATTCAAGGCAAAAAGTAGCAATTATAGATTTTGGTTTTGGTTTAAAAATGTAGATTTTTATTTAGACTTGCATTGGAAACCCTCGATTTTCATTAGATATCATTGAACACACCTCACAAAAATCTTACCCAATGTTATGCTAAATCAATATCTAGGGTTAGTTTGTGTATTTGTATTGTGATGATACAATTAAATGTTTAAATGGATATTGTGTTAATGTGTATTGTAGAGTATTGATGTGTTTTGTATAATTTTTAACACACCTCAAACATATCTATCATCATGATGAATGGTGACAAATATATCATGGGACACATTCATATCATGTGGTAAGAAAGTAGTGATAACCCTTTTAACATTGGCACATGAGATAAATCTAAAAGTGAAGATCTAAGATTTAGGTAAATTTAATTTTATAAGTATGACACTTATAAAGCTGAAGCATGAAAGCAAATAAAACTAATTTATTGTGTATATTTTAGAAGAACTAACCTCAAATAATATGAGTATTAAGTAGAATGTCTATCTATAAGTATTAGTATAATGTGAGAGTCGTGTGTCAGTAATGATTGATGATAACAGGTAAGTTATGCTGCACACACAAGAGAAAAGGACTCAGCAGGTGGTGACATACCTAAGGTAACTCCCCTTAAATGACTTCCATAATTATGATTCCACGGATGATATGTATTAACTATCATAGGTATGGTGCTTGAAGCTTACAAGTGCAAATGTAATTATAATCACAATATCTCACACATTTAAGACACTCAAGGTCAGAGTATATGAATGTATATTCGAAGAAATCATCAAGGGTAGTTGGTGATTTTATTAAAAAAAGTGTGTGTGTCCACAGATGATGTTTCTTTAAAGTGAAAAATAAAGGGGATAAATATAAGGTGATCATTTTTAATAGTGACATTTCATTGATAATATCCACCTTGTATGCCAATTGGGAAAATGGGCATTCTCACATTATTCTACTATTTATTTGACAATCAGACATACTATTCATCAACACATTAGAAAATTATCATCACACACAAAGAACTAAATTAATCCTGGAGTCTAAGTATCTTAATGAAAGCTCAAATATATTGAATCAACTCAAATAGTAGTAATTTTTTATTGATTATTCATTCTACCATCTTAGTACATATCATTGATATCAAAACTTATATTTAATTTACTACTTATATGAATCAAAAACTTGCAAACTCTGTTGGATGAGGGAAACTTGCCAATGACATTTTTGGAATCATGTCGATCCAAAGAAATTTGGAACCCTCATAAAGTTGTAATAATCATCTACTTCTAAGTCTTACTTTTTTGCACCTGATATTATTGTTACTATACCTATTTAAAACTAAATATTAGAGGGCATATATGAATAGAGTAATTTCACTATGGTAGAGCCTCTCAACTTTGAAGAGCATGTACATCATCAAGACTAGATTCTAGACATGGAAAAAGAAATGGGTTGTTGGTTGTTGCTCTTTATGTTGATTATATTATTTTTATGGGTAATAATCTTGAAATGGTTGATCTCTTTAAAAATGACATGATGGAGATTTTTTATTTTTTATACCGAAATAAAAAATAAGTAAATGCATCAACGATTTATATCAGATTTTTCCTAATAAGATTTTTTCTTACTTGAGGGCACTTTACTCAACTATATATCCTCCGCAACTAGTTTGTTCTTAAATATCTTTCCAATTGTACAAAGAGTAGAAGGAATAAGCCTATAAACAATTTAAAATCATCATATAAATATACATATAAACAAAATACACATTTTTTTCTACTACTTAGTTAAAATTTAATTTTCATATTTTTAATGATAATGTTCAATTAGTAGAAATATAATACGTTATTATTATTGTAAATCACAAATTTAAAAATTCTGATATATTTATTATTTTCATTCACATATCATTTTATATTTAATTTAAATAAAAATTGATAAATAATTAATATAGTAAATTTAAGAATGATATGTTATGTTTATTGTCAATTATGGGCCAAAAGACAATTTTCTCATTAATTGGCATGCAATATAAGGATTGTGGATATCCTACGGGTACTACTGCTGTAGTACCAATGTATGGGCCTCCTAAGATAGGTTGACCAGAATTAATAGTATCTTTTGGTAAAGAATGAGACAAAGATAAAATATCTATGATAGTAAATCCATATATGTCATTATGAGGTGATGCCAAAGTATTCTCCATACATGTAGGAGAATGTAGAAAGACATTTGTAGTATTGTCATCACTAAATACATGAAGATTTCTTCCTCCACGAACTATTTGTTGATTTCTCTACCCCTCCCCACACTTTAAGAACTTCAACCACTTGAATGATTACCTCTTATAATTAAATAAAGTTACATAATTATCAAAATATACAAAGGCAATAATTACTTTATATGAAATGTCATGATAATATAACGTAATGATAAACACATTGAGATTAAAAAAAGTAATTAAAATATTTTAATATAACATCCATTTTTTAACAATTACAAAATAAGAATGAGAAAATAACAAGGCAGTCTATAAATTTCTAGTCATCATCAGAACTTTCTAAGAAATTATCTTTATCTATATATTCATCATTATTTGATTCTATAATTAATTCCTCCTCATTATCTTCTTCTACATTGCCATCATTAATGCCCAAATAATTTATACCTTCACCAAGTAAAGTTTGAAGACCATTGAACAATTGAATGAATCTCCACATTATTCTTTTGAAATACTAATATATGTGATGGAGTGACCAAAAATTTTTTATAATAATTTCAATAGCTGATCTGGGTTTTATTTTTCATATTTCCCACCAGTGAAATGGATTTCTTCTTATGGTTGGATATGTGATGTAACACACTTGTTCATCTTATACCACAAAAATTAATGGCTCATACTTATGATAAAATTTATTATGATGCACATTAACAAGGTTGTATTAATAATAAATTTTAGTACCCATATTTGGAATTGGATCAAGCCATTCACACGTAAATAGAATAGTCCTTTTAATTGGTAAAGCAGGATACTCTACGTGAAGAATTTAAATTAGTCAATTATGAAAATTAGTAGTACATGCAGTATAATTAGATCCCTTGATGCAAATATCACTGTTCATTACAGCTCTATTTGAATCATGTTTCAAAGTATGAAATTTGTATCCATTTATATAAAGTATGAGATACGTCTGTAAACTTCATAATGATCTTTTTGTAAGATCCTTCATTTGTTTGTAATATATATTTGATGAAGAAAATTGCACCTACAAAATAATAAAGGACAAATTAATACAAATATAATATTACACATAATTATTTAGAACCATGTTTAATAAGTTATATACTGACATATTTTTCAAACAAATTTGCAAAATCCTTTTCAAGTATTACATCAATCGATTCATCATCAATATGAGGTTCTCTTTGCCTTAATTCCTAAGCAAATATTCTTGAAAAACAAAATTGAAGTTATTTTGATTTATTAAAATATTATGTCACATACAATGACAAAAAAATGGGAATATGAAATTATTATAAATCTTACTCAATATAAGGTATAACTTTTTTATAGTTCAACAAAATATATGTGTGTGCAGCATGATACTCTAAGTCATCCAAAAAATATCTCGATGTTGCTTTACCATATAATCCACCCCCTTGTGAGAAAATAAAAAGCATATCTTTTTCATTTGACATATCCCACATACCATATATATTCTTTGGTGATAATAATTTATATTGATTATACAATTTTGGCTGAAAGTAGTGCACACAAAATGATGAAGCCTCTTCAACTAAGCAGGCATTGGATAATGATCCTGACTTTGGCTTTATTTCAAACATTATTTTTCAATTTTCTAAGATATCTAAAATTGATATATATTAGAAAAAGATAATCAGTAGATAAATTAAAATTTTTATATTGACAAATGTAAAATATATTACCTCTCAAATGGATGCATCCATCTATATTACATAGGGCTTGCTATCATAGATTCATAAGGCAAATGGACTTAGAGATGTTCTATGGAATCGAAAAAGGTAGGAGGACAAATATGCACAAGTTTGCATAAAATTATAAAGATATTATTTTGTAATTGTTCCATTTCTTCATTTCTTATGACATTCCAAGTGTAATTCTTAAAAAAACATACTTATTTCAGTCAATGCTTCCCAAATATTTTGTGGAAGTAATTCACGAAATGTTATGGTTATTAGTCTCTACATGAACACATGTCATTCATGACTTTTTATTCCAAATAGCTTATGCTTTTTAATATAAAGACATCTTCCCATGTTAGATGCATATACGTCAAAGAACCGGAGCTCCATTAGTCATTTGCATAAAGCTTCATTTGCATCTTTTTCAAGACTATAACAAGTCTTAGAGAATTTATTCATTGATTCATTCGTATGTAACTCTGGATATTAATGTAACTCTTTCAAATCTTTTCTTGATTTAACATTATCATATTTTTTTCCTCCATATTTATTATAGTATTAAAAATAATATCAAAAAATTTTTTCTCGATATACATCACATCTAAGTTGTGTCTAATAAGATTTGTTTTCCAATATGGCAAATCTCAAATAATATTTTTTTTCCAACCACAATGATAAATCTTTGAAATTTGCATATTGAGGTCATCTGCATCAACATTCATAACATTTTTGAACCCGTATTTTTTAATTACTTTTAATATTTCATCACCTAACCTCAAGAGTTGTGCACTTTTAATGACTTTGTTGTCTTTATTAAATGTATCAATATTCATCTGAAATGGATGTTCTACATGTAAGAATGTATGATAATTATCAAACCAAAAAATCTGAGTCCTTGCAATAAGGATAAGCTAATTTTCCTACAGTACTCCATCCGGACAACATTGAATATGCAAGAAAGTCACTTATAGTCCACATTAGTATTGCTTGGATTTTAAAGTTCTACTTTCTATATATATATATATATATATAATATGTTTCGATATCATCCTCCCATGATTTTATGAGCTCTGGTATGCTACAGAAATACATTCAATTTTCCTTTTGGATTTCTTTGACTGGACATGATAATACACAAAAATATATTTTAATCTTTCATACACATCCATTATAATAAATTATAACAATAACCGATCATAAGAGTATTATTGCCATGTTTGTCCAAATGGCTGAAATCCATTTCTACAAAGCCCTATTCGAATATTTCGACTTTCAACTACAAATGATAAATGACAATCATTAAAATATTTCAAAGAATGAGAAGTTGAGCAATGTCCCATCACACAATCTTCAATAATATTATGATTTTTGTTTCAACTCATATCATTAGCAGTTAGTACCAGATGTAAATACTCTTTGTAGAGGATGAGTCAATGGGAAATAATATATCTTCTTGTGAGAAATATTTGTTTATTGCCTTTTAGATTTGTATTTCATATGTAATGAGGATAGTTATAAAAATTACATACAATAATTTTACTGCCTATGCCCCAATATATCACACAGCCATTAAAGTAGTAATATATTTTTTCCATCGATAAACCTAAACCTCACATTAACTTCTTTGTGCCATAAAAATTATATATCATGACATTATTCTTTGGTAACAATTCAGATAATAACTAGCATATTTCATTATAACAATTTTTTGAAAAATAATATTTTACCTTTAAATTTATTATTTTAGCCACCATAGATAACTTTGAAGACCTTAGCATTTCAAAAAATTATTTTGCTGATGATATTAGGATATTATCAGTGATATTCATATTTAATGAAGGACCAATAATATTATTTAAAATTGCTTTACATATACATTGGGATTAGTAAATTCCTTTGCAATAGTTAAATCAATATTTCTATATAAAGTTTTGTTATTTGTTGCCCACCTATTTCTTCGTGTTTATACCAAACATAATAATCAATAACAAATCCATTTTTTATAAGATAATCACTAAAAGAAAAATCCCATATAGCTAGGGATAATTCCCTAGCTAAATATGTATTTTCTATCGCTAAATGGAACATAGCGACGAATTAACGACGAATCATTTCCCTATGTAAAGTGCTCGTCGCTAAAATTTAGCAGGGGAAAGTGTCCCCAGCTAAATTTTTAGCGACGGAAAAATCCCTAGCTAAAAAAATATTTTTCTTAGTTAAATTAGCAAGATAAATGAGATTTTCCATCGCTAAATGGATATAATAACTGAAGCTTTCCCAAGCTAAAGTGCTCGATGCTAAATATAAGCGATGGAAATAGTCCCTAGCTAAATAAATTTAGCGAAGGAAAAAATCACTTGCTAAAATAAAGAAATCCCTAGCTAAATTAGCTAGGGAAAATTCCCTATCTAATTTAGCAAGGGATTTTTCCCTTGTTAATTTAGCAAGGGATTTTTCCTTAGCTAATTTAGCTAGAGAAATTTTGTTAAATTAGCTAGGGAATTTTTCCTAGCTATTTAATTTCAAAATAATTTCAAAATTTAATTTATTTTAAAATTATTTAATTAAATAATTTAATATTTTTATATCAAATTAATTAAAAAAAGAAACTATAAATGATAATTTATAATAAACAAAAAATAAAATCATTTAATAACTTATTCTAATTCAATATTTTGCATAATTAAAACAATAAAATAACAAAACTTTATTACATCTTATTCATCAATGTATTTACCGATAGTGCATAAAGTATAATCTATCCATTCATTAACATTGTTTTCTCTCCCACTACTCCTCCGATCACTATTTTTCTACTGCAACAAAGCTGTCCGAGTCACGGCACGTCATGTCTAGTAAAAAATTTCATCACTTATAGAAGCTTTATATGGGGAAAAATGCGGGATCATATCTGTAAGAAATTTGAACCACTGAATCAAATTAAAATAAAAAAAAGTTAATTTGATAAAAATATAATACTGTAGTATATATGTAAATATATACTAGCATTTCACTCATACATATAACACTGCAGTATATGTACATAAAAACTGTAGTATTATTTGTACATATATACTGAGTACAAATATACTCGATATATATGTGCATAAAATACTACACTATTATATGTACTTAAATACTAACTTTATACGTAAGTATATACCACATTTGTTGATGTTGCTGCTGCTCCTGATGCCGCTGCCACTCGTGCCACTGCTGCTGCCAATTCCGCTACTACCGGTGATGCCGCCGCTATCACTACTGCCACCGCTGCTACTGCTGGAGGTGCTGCCACTACTGCCGATGCTGCCGGTACTACCACAACTGATGCTGCTGTCGTTGCTACTGCTTCTGTCGCCGATGCTACCGTTGACTCAACTGCCACTGCCCCTGCTATCGCCGCTGCCACCACTACTACCGCTATAGCCACTGGTGCCGCCACTACTGTCTCTTCCGTCGCTGCCACTACTACCACCCCTGCCACTGTTACTGCTGCTGATAATAAAAGTATGGCGGGCGATGATGCTCGACTGATAACTTGAGATTGAGTGAGTTTTTCATTAGGCGGCGAACTGCTTCTCCCAAAATAGGACCAGATATTCCTTCTGGACCAGAATTACACGACACTACATGAGCATCATCATCAACATCATTCTAAGACCTAGTACAATTAGAACCAATCATTACAGAATCTATAGCAACAAAACTTATTTATTCATACGTTCGCTTTGTACAATATGATAATTGCATATCAATACAATTACTAAGATTTTTATGACCAACTTCTATCTGCCTGGCTGGCTTGGACCAGAAAAATCATCCCACGGCTTTAAGAAAAGTTTAATATCCATTATTTTTATTACCTACATCAGTGAGCAATGCACGATGATGACCAAACCAGCCCAAGCAATTATATATTCAAAAGTATGTATGTGTGTAAATAGGTGTGTACGTATGATAATATATATGTCTACAAATAAATATATGCACCTACTTATGTATATACTCGGTATATACGTACATATATACTATAGTATAAAAGTACGTATATACCGAGTATATACGTACATATATACTAGAGTATAAAAATACGTATATATTGAGTATATACATATGTATATACTATAGTATATAAGTATATATATTCTGAGTATATACGTACAAATATACTTCGTATATACGAATATATATACTCATTATATACGTACTTATATACTCGGTATATACGTACTTATATACTCAGTATATACGTACTTATATACTCAGTATATACGTACATTTATACCAAGTATATATGTATGTATATACTACAGTATTATATGTACGTATATATAATTACATAGCCTTAGATGACACACACACTTGTACTTTAATGCTAATACACATACCATCAAAGATAAAAGAAGAAAATAATATAGGACTTAAAAAACACGCATATGGGTCTTTCAGGCATGGTCAGCATTTCTCGTTCTTTTTCTTCTGGTACTCCATGCATATAAAGAATATTGTTACACCTTCACATGGAGTATAACATACTACATTTACAAACCAATAACCGATAACAAGCAGTCCCATATTTGATCTACGATGATGCATATCTGCACAAAATAAGAGTGTACAGAACACACCTGCATTTACGTGGAATTAATTTTTTTTTGGTTCATCTCACTACTTCAGAAAATAAGGTGTTGTTCCCAATACCATGGAGGCCCAGCCAAAGCTTTTACATACCTATAATAGGCAAAAACTTTACCCAAAAATTTTGAGGACACACAAACATATTCACAGATATATAAAACCAGTTATTATATACATGAACAAACACAAATTAAAATTGATTGTCATACAGCTTCAACAAAAATTTAATTAAATAATTTAATATTTTTATATTAAATTAAATAAAAATAGAAACTATAAATGATAATTTTTAATTAACAAAAAAAATTCATTTAATAACTTATTCTAGTACAATATTTTACATAACTAAAACAAAAAATAATAATAAAATTATATTACATCTTATTAATCAATGTATCTACCGACAGTGCATAAAGTATAATCTATCCATGCATTGACGTTGTTTTCTCTCCCTCTGCTCCTCTGATCACCAACTTTCTGCTACGAAAAAGCTATCCAAATCACGGTGAGTCATGTGTGTGAAAAATCCCTACAATGCGGTACCATATCTGTAAGAAATTTAAACCACTCAATCAAATCAAAATAAATAAAAAGAAAGCTATGTTTTGATAAATATATATATACTACAGTAAATATGTAGATATATACTAGCATTTCACTCATACATATATTACTACAGTATATGTACATATAAACTATAGTATTATGCATATATATATACTGTGGTAATATATATGTATAGTATATATATATACTATACATATATACTCAGTAAATATGTAGATATATACTAGCATTTCACTCGTACATATATTACTACAGTATATGTACATATAAACTATAGTATTATGCATATATATATATATATATTGAGCACATATATACTCAGTATATATGTGCTGAGTATATATAAACTATAGTAGTAATATATAATACTATAGTAGTATATATATACTGTATTTTATGTACTATAATACTATAGTACATAAAATACTATAGTATTATATGTACTTATATACTAACTATATACATACGTATATACCACATTTGTTACTGTTGCTGCTGCTCCCCCTGCTGCTCTTGCCACTGCCACTGCTGCCACTACCACTACCACTACTGCCGCTACTACCACTACTGCAGCTACTGCCACTACTGCCGCTATTGCCACTACTGCCGGTGCTACCGGTACTGCCGCCACTGCCGCTAATGTCGCCGCTACCATTGTCGCCACTACCGCTGATGCCATCGCCACCTCTACTGACATCGCTGCCGGCGCCACCACCGCTGCCTTTACTACCGCCACTGCCACCGCTGCCACCATTGCCATCGTTGTCGTCACTGCCACTGCTGCCGCCACAGCTACTACTACCACTACTTATAATAGGCTTTTACATACACATAATAGGTTAAAACTCTACCCAAAAAATTCTGAGACACACAAACATATTCACAAATATATAAAAATAGTTATTATAGACATGAATAACCACAAATTAAAGTTGATTGTCATACAACTTCAACAAAAATCCAAAAGATGTCTAGCAATGATGTTTAGAGAGAAAGAGAGTGCAAAATAAAATATTTTAGGAATGATAAAGATAAAATACGCTAGGCCTCCTTATGATAAAGCTAAAATCAGTAAATATGGGACTCATGCATTGGAAGGATCGTGACAATGTCTGAATGCTTTGAATCAAAATTTTTTCGTGTGTCTCACATAATGTGTCCTACAAATATTCATAATTAGGTTAATCGGAAAAGCAAAGAACAAAACCAAAATAAAAAAATTTGAAACCTGCAAAAAAATATCATAATTATTTGCTACACATAGACAAAAATAAACCATGTAATCCATATTGAAGTCAGTATCAGCAGCTTCCGTGATCATTCTATGGTATGTGTTTGATGATTCTTTACCACATGCAAATGATTCAGTACCCTCATTTTAGTCAATGTTCAGAGCCATTGTACTTTCTCCATGATAAATCCAAACAAAATAATTCGGCACAAAGCCATATTTAGCGAAATGGTATCTTATAGTGTTTGCATCACGAAAAGGGATATTCTGAAACTTGCGATGATTATATGGACACTTAATTTTTTTCTACATCTATCCATCTCGATTGACTACATGCAAAATTGATGAAAGTTTCAAGCTCAGTCAAAAAATCTTTATTCAAAATTCTATTAATAAACCTTCTGTACATCCATTGATGATCTGAACTCATTTTTCTCTGTTTTATTTTCAAAAAATAATGCTCAATCATTATTTTGAATTAAACCTTCTATTACTTCAAAATATACTAATAATTAAATAAAATTACTTACAAATGAATATTTAAAAATTAAATATCATGAATATCGATGTAATTACGTTTGCAGAATCTACATGAATAGATAAATTAATTTTTATCATGATAAGGATTAATAGATATCATGGTAATACTAGTTAAAAGGAGCAAAATATGATAATGCACAAGAAAGGAAAGCAAAAAAGAAAGATATTTAAAGTTTGAAGGGTGAGAGAGAGAGAGAAGCTTGGGAGAGAGAGGGGTAGAGAAATGGGGAGACGAGGGGGGAGAGAGAGAGAGAGAGAGAGGAGGGGGGAGGGAGATATAAGAAGGGAGAGAGGAGGAGAGATAAACGGTGAAAGGGAGAGTGAGGGGGAGAGAAATGGTGAAAGGGAGAGAGAGGGGGAGGGAGAGAGAGAGGGAGTGAGAGGGAGGCAGAGGGGGGGAGAGGGAGGGAGAGGAGGAGAGAGGGAGAGAAAGAGGGGGAGAGAGGGAGAGAGGGAGAGAGAGGGGGAGAGAGGGAGAGAGGGAAAGAGGGAGAGAGAGAGTGAGTGAGTGAGCGAGCGAGTGAGTGAGTGAGAGAGAGTGAGAGAGAGAGAGAGAGTGAGTGAGTGAGTGAGTGAGTGAGAACAAGCAAGAAAGGAGAGCGAGAAAACAAAATAACAAGAGAGAGATAGTGACACAAAGAAAAAGAGGAAGAGAGTGATAGAAAGAATTGGAGAGGGAGAGAGAGACACATAGAGAGTGCTTACATATTTTGTCAAATATTACATTTTTTGTCATACATAAGTTCATATTTGAGCTTGAGGACAAAGGGCTAGGATTAGGTAAGAGTACGACCCTTATTTGAATTATACCATATATGAGCCGGATCAACGAACACTCTCATGCTATGTGCTTACATATTATTGATATTATATCTTTTGCCATTTGATTTCAAGTTTATGCAACAAATTAGTATTATCCCATATATAATTATATCTTATAAATAGTTACATATAGTTAAACATATAATTATATATAGATATATGCATACAAGTAGTTATAAGTAAATATAAATAAATGTATACAAAGTTATAAACAATTATATGGATTTACATATATGTATATATAATTAAAAATAAAGTTATATTTATTTATATATAATTAAAAATAAAGTTATATTTATTTATATAATTAAAAATAAAGTTATAAACAATTATAGAGTTTTTTATTGTTATACAAATATTTATATATAGTTATACACATATAGTTAAACATTATGTTGTATGTTTTTATACATATGATTATAAATATAGTTACATGTGGTTATACATATAGTTACACATATAGTTAAACTTATTTTTATACATGTATGTATATATATTTTTTAATATACTTTCATATATTTATACATATAGTTATGTATAGGTATGCATATACTAAAATACTTTTTTTATACTAATATATGAAAATGTATATTAAATATATGTTAATTATATATTTAAATATAGTTATGTATAATATTTTTATATACATATAGTAAGATAGAATTATTTATAGTTATATGTTATTATGCATATAATATATATAGTTATAAAAATTTATATATCATTAAACATTTAGTTATATATATATTCATACGAGTAGTTATATTTAGTTATACATAAATATATACAATGTTATAAACAAATATATAGATTTACATATATGTATACATATATGTATAAATAGTTACAAATATAGTTATATGTAATTATATAAAGTTATATTTAGTTTTACAAATATTTATATATAGTTATACACATATAATTAAACATAATGTAGTATGTTTTTATACATGTAATTATAAATATAGTTAGATGTGGTCATGCATATAGTTACACATATAGTTATAATTATATATATACATGTAGGTATATATATGTATTCATATAATTTTTTATATTTATAAATATTATTATGTATAGGTATAGATATAGTAAAATACATTTTTATATACTATTATACAAATGTATATTAAACATAAGATGTAAATTATATATTTAAATATAGTTTTGTATAAAGCTTTTATAGTTATATATATAATAAGATATAATTATTTATAGTTATATGTTATTATACATATAGTATATATAGCTATAAATATTTTTATATAGTTAAACATATAGTTATATATAAATATATTCATATAAATAGTTAAACTTAAATATATAAAGTTATAATTAAATATATAGATTTACATATATGTATACATAGTTACAAATATAGTTATATTTAAGTATATAAAATGTTATATAGTTATACAAATATTTATATATAGTTATACAAATATTTATATATAGTTATACACATATAGTTAAATATAATATTGTATGTTATTATACATGTAATTATAATTATAGTTACGTGTGGTTATACATATAGTTACACATATAGTTATACTTATATTTATACATGTAGGTATATATTTTTTTTATATAATTTTATATATGTATACATATAGTTATCTATAGGTATATACATGGTAAAATACAATTTTATATACTAATATATAAAAATGTATATTAAATATATGTTGTTAATTATATTTTTAAATATAGTTATGTATAATATTTTATAGTTATACATAGAGTCAAAGATAATTATTTATAGTTATATGTTCTTATACCTTTGGGATCCAATGGCAAAAAGAAACAAAACAGAAAACAAACAAGTTCAGCTTACAACATATCAGAACAAAGTAAATGTGATCTTGTATTTCAGGAGTGCAATATATAAATATAAATTCAATTTGAATCCCCCTAGAAATAGATGATGTCATCCACATAACATAACAAAACTCAAGCAAAATAAGCAAAGATTAGATCCACATCCACATATGTCAACAAAGTTTACCTCATCCTACTAAAATTGTTTATGATTTGCTGGCAATGTAAATGAAAATCCAATCAAGACCCTCATAGAGGCCCTCGCCAGAGGTAGTATAGGTGCTCTGAATGTGCCAATGACGTTGGAGAAGAGAGTGATGTCCTAGATTGTCAGTAATTTCAGTTGCATTCATCATTTTGGGAAGATCTTGCTTATTGGCAAACACCAGCAAAACTACATCTCGAAGCTTTTCCTCGTTTAGCATCATATGCAACTCATCTTTGGCTTCAACTACTTGATCTCTATCATTACTGTCCACCACAAATATAAGACCTTGGGTATTTTGGAAGTAATCTCACCAGAAAGGGTGAATCTTGTCTTGACCCCCAACATCCCACACAGCGAAATTGATGTTTTTGTATTTAATAGTCTCTACATTGAAGATAATAGTAGGAATTGTGGTGACAATTTTACCAAGCTACAACTTATACAGAATGGTTGTCTTTCCACCAGCATCAAGACCTAGCATCAAAATCCTCATCTCCTTGTTTGCAAACAGCCTGCTCAATAGCTTAGTGAACGTAAATCCCATTTCTTCCACTAAATCTCAATCCCTTTGTCATATGGCATTAAAGAGATCTGATGAGAGAAAGAAACATAATCAATAGACCTCAAGAGATGGTCACCAGAGAGGGAGGTCAACCTCTATATGTTTTTATACGTATAGTATATATAATTAAAAATAGAGTTATATATAGTTAAACATATAAGTATATATAGATATATTCATACAAGTAGTTATAAGTAGTTATACATAAATATATACAATGTTATAAATAAATATATAGATATAATTATATGAATATATATATGTATACATTGATACAAATATAGTTATATGTAATTATATAGAGTATTACATAATTATACAAATATTTATATATAGTTATACACATATAGTTATAAATATGTATGTAGTTAAAGATATAGTTATATATAATTTTTTTATAGTTATACATATAGTAAAATATAATTATATATCGTTATATATTATTATACATATGATATATTTTGTTAAAAATATAATTATATAGAATTACTCATATAGTTATAAAATATTATATAGTTAAAAAATAGTTATATATAGTTATTAATATAGTTAATAAAATATTTTACATAGCTACGCATTTAGTTAAATATAATTATGAAGAGTTTGATATTGTTATACATAGTATATGATAAATAGTTATCATATACTATGATAACAACACACTCTAAAATGTCCAATTCAATTACACCACTATAGAGAAAGAACTTGTATCAAAAATCTTTTATTTTGGCAAATTAATATCATATTTAGTGGGGACCAAAGTCATAATATATATTAAATATTCTATAATCAAATATCTCATAGAAAAGTAAAATGTTAGGCCTAGATTAATTTAATAGATTTTACTATTACAATAGTTTGAATTAAAGATATATACATATAATCAAAATTAAAAATAGCTTATCAAGACTAGAAAAAGAAGATAGAAGAGTTGTTGAAGAAGATATTAGATATATTTTTTTATTTGACCAAATTATAGTATTGAATGAAAATGTAACACCATGGTATTTAGTATTAAATGAACCTTTATCATTGCAAGTATTACTCTGATCAAATTTTGTAGCAAAGTATTACAGATGGGTGATTAGTTGTATCTTGCAATAATGTCACTTTTTGCTCCTACTCTCACGAATTTGTGGAACATGTTAATATTTATGTGCTCAAGTATTTTTCTTCTCAAAATTAATATTGATATTTACATATATATGTGTGTGTGTGTGTGTGTGTGTGTGTGTGTGTGTGTGTGCATAAATATATGTGCATATACACTACCCTACACACACACACACACATTTATACATCCATATACATTACTATACATTATATATCAGCATATACATTTGTGTACTTTTGTATATATTCACACATGTATCTACATTTTCAAAGTAGTGTGTATATACTTGTATACATGCATATTCTACTGTACACCGACACAAACACACACACACACACACACACACACATACCGACACAAACACGCCTATACATAATGTATTTTTAATGTTACACATGAAACTATTATGTGTGTGTGTGTAAATGTATTTAAAATTTTTTGATTTTGTAAATTTAATTAAAATAAAATATTAAAGATTGTACATGATTTATTAAAGATTGTAAATTCTTTATATTTAAAACAAATATTTGTGTGCGTGTGTGTGTGTGCGTGTGTGCGTGCGTGTGTGAAGCATATTAATGCGTAAAATGAAATTATGAATTAAATATATGAGCTTCTATTATATTCAAATAGTTATTTTTTTTAATATTTATATTAAAATAACTATCATTATACTCATATAAATAAATGAAGTTGACATATTTGTAAATTATTTTAGTTTTACCATTATGTTAAAAATGAAAATATAGTTTATAAATAGGTAATATTGTTTTTGTTTGTCTATATACTTTTTTATTAAAATATTAATGTCTATGATAAATTTCTACCTATTATTTATTACTATTAAAAAATTTTTAGAAACTTTAAAATTCAATCAAATATAATATAGTACATATTAATACATGCCTTTGAAGTTCTGTAAAAAATTGATTATTTTTTTAATTATGTTCAAACAAACCAGATTACCATATAAATATAAGAGTAAATTTTTCTACAATTAATTTTTTTTTATTCAAAATATATAAATGACCATATAAATATATATGAATTTGTTTTTTTAAATAATTTTTTTTTATTTTTTTTATTTTTTTATTTTTTTTATTTTTTTTATTTTTTTTATTTTTTTTATTTTTTTTATTTTTTTTTATTTTTTTTTATTTTTTTTTATTTTTTTTAAATTATTGTTTAAAATTTAATACATCACAAATTTTTTTTTGTAATTAATAGATACATTTCAAACATTATTTATTTATAATAAATATAACATATTGAATATTATGAGGTGCGAATTTTATTTTGTAAATAAATTTTATTTATAGAGTTTTATCTTTGTAAATTGAAACTACATCACATATATATTTTAGAATTTTTTAATAATATTTATTACACAAATATATTTTTATTTGTTTTTAAAATTATAAAATGAATTTTAACAAATGAACATTTTATTAGAAATCATTTTCAGTTAAATGATATTAAGTGAAACAAAAATACAAACCATAAACATATTAAATCATAATGATTTATACAAACATATAAAAATACAATGAAAAAATATTTAAAATTGAAATAATTAAATTTAAGTTCCTAATGGGAAAATGATAAAGATTTATATAATATCCAAAAAAACATGTAAGAATGAGATGAATGATATGAATGGATATTAAGTTTCTGAAGCATGTAGTTATACATGTTGTAGATGTAGTTATATATAGTTTTTCATGTAATTGTATATATTTAGACATATGACTATGTATAGGTATTGATGTAGATAAATACATTTATATAGTAATATGTTAATATACATATTGTTAAATATATTTATATATAATTATATATCATATATATATATATATATGTATGTATGTATGTATATTAAATATATGTTGTTATATTTATATATAGTTATGTTTATGTATACTATTTTTATAGTTATAGATATAGTAAAATACACTTATATTAGAAATTCGAATTATATCACACATGCATATTGATGTATAATTATGTTTAGATGCACTTATATAAAATGCACTTATGTTTATGTATATAGTTATGTATATTGATGTAGATATCAAGTCGGCATACCTTATACTATTTATGTATACTATTTATATATAGTTATGTATATTAATATAGATAAATACATTTATATATAGTAATATGTTGATATGCATATTGTTAAATACATTTATATATAGTTTTATATATAAATATATAAATATAAATAAATAAATAAATAAAAATGTGTGTGTGTGTGTGCGAAATCCCGAAAAAAATGAATAAATAACTAACATAATTTGATTTCTGGGAAAAAAAGGGCAAAATAGTAATTGTGCAAAAAGAGAAAATAACTTGAAAATTTTAGAGCCATACTTATAAAATGGATGTCGTTATTAAATTCATCTTAGAAAATATAGTTACGGTATCAAATTTCGTTAAATTCTGAGAAAATCAAAATTTGTTATATTTTATTAAATTAAATAATTATTAGAATATATAAAAAAAATTGCTCAACCAAAAGACTTCATCACATCGTCCGCACGTGGATGTGCCTACATGGGTAGCCCGTCGACTGTCTAGGTTTCAACCTTAAATAAAATTATTATTAATTAATGATAAAAATTATTTTAAATAAAAGAAAAACATCAGTAATCCGGAAAACGGGAGAAAGGCTAGAAAAGAAAATCTTCAGCGTCGGAGAGAGATACAGAAAAAAAATATTTGTGACTTTTCTTTTAATCGTAATTATTCTGGAATCAGAATGAAATAGTCCAAGAACTAAAGTTACTGTATTCGACGAGATCTTCACATTGATATCAAATTTATAAAGTTTTTGTGAAATTTTCTGAATGATTGCGGTTTTCTCTTATCAAAATTTATTTCTATTTAATGGCCAAAAATGATCATGTTTTATATTTCAATTCGAATTGTTAGAAATTTTATTGGAAATAATTAATTGGTGAAAGTTTCAGTATTTAGTTTAGTAAAAATTAGTACAAAACAAATTGGATTGAGATTGTTATAATTGTTTCTGGAACATGGATTAAATTTGAAATGGTAAAATTGCATTTCATACGCATTGGAACATTCCATATACTTGGGTGGGTGCATGATATATATATATATATATATATAAAGGTATATGAATGGTATTTAGCGAACTCTAATTGGGACAATTTCCAGACTGAGTTGCATGAGATTTTATTTAGTACATGGTTATTATAGATTGTGAACTCGAATTGGCACAACGGCCAGGCAGAGTTACGGCAGTGCTTATTTCTCGGAGTAAATCCAAGCAAATTATATTTTATTTGGATAAATGTCCAATATGTTTTTCAGAGGAGGTCCATATTTTTCGGATTAATTCCAAAAAATAAATATTTCTATAGATATATATACACATATATACATATATATATCCAGATATATAATATGTCACACTTGGCTTCGGCATGTATGAAGGAGTCGATGGGACTAAGGAATACGGGCATATAAACATTTCATTCATAATTGCATTCATATAAATATTATACTTGAATGGGTGTTGATATATATTCATGACGTTTTACATGCACTTAGGTAGGAAGTAACTCTGAAGAAGTTTATCTCTACTAAGCTTTGCTCATTTTGTTGTGGGATTCCTTTTCAGGTACAGGTCCATGACAGATGATAGATCCAAATACGGAATTGCACATGTGAAGGAAAGCCGGTTGTGCCTTAAATAATATGTCGTGTGTTTTCTTTCTTCCGCTGAGCAAATAAAATGTAAAATGAAAAAAAAATGTATTGTACATTTGAGAACATTTTATTTTATTGCACATTGTATTGTGTGATGAAATGAATGGGACCCCCTAGGGGTGGGGTGTCAGCTCGGTATCAGAGGTTACGTATACGATTACCTATAACTCAAAAATTGGTTCAAGTTTCATAATACGATTGGAAAGTTTAGATATATAAATATCTAATACTCGGGGAAATAGAAAAATACTAGGATAAAGAAACATAACCTTAGCGGTTTAGAAAATGAAATGATATTCTCAAAATTAAAAGACTATTATTAGTTGGCATGTACACTAATAATATGGAATGAATGTGATTCTTATATTATTATTAGCCTTTTTTGATCAGCAAGCTCTGATAGAGGCTGTGGGTGTTGCTATTGCAAGGGTTGCACAAATTAGTGCAACTGGAGGTCAAGAAGGATCAAGTAACCTCCAAAAGTTCAAGGCACATCATCTTCCAATATTTATGGGAAGAGGAGACACAATGATAGTAGATCATTAGTTACAGCGAGTTGAAAAAAAAACTTGGATGAGCTATTGCATGTGATTTCTCCTGTGGGGTCTAAAGTGAAAATTAGTCAGATATGTCAAGATTGTGAGTTAGAAATCTCAGGGACTATATTCATGGCAGATCTTAGAGTCATGGGCATGTTAGATTTTGATGTAATTCTTGGCATGGACTGATTAATAGCACATCAGGTCATTATTGATTGTGATCGTAGAAGAATTATTATCCACACACCAAATGATATATGTGTTGTATTTCAAGGGGATAAGCTTGATGATGTATCCCATACTATGTATGATTCTAAATGGCATGAAAAACTTATGGGTTGGCTGGCATGTCTCACCCAAGAAGGAGAAGAGAGATTGAATATGAATCTTCCTCGGATAGTTTGTGAATATGAGGATGTTTTTCTTGATGAATTATCAGGATTACCCCTGTATAGGAATGTGGATTTTTGTATTGAGTTACATCCTGGTACATCACCCATTTCTATGACTCCACATAAAATGATACTGATTGAATTACAAGAACTCAAGGTCCAGATACAAGATTTGTTGGACAATGGTTTTATTAGACCCAATACTTTACCTTGGGGTGCTCCGGTTTTATTTGCAAAAAAGAAGGATAAAACTTTTCGATTGTGCATTGATTATCGACAGTTGAATAGGGTTATGATAAAGAATCAATATCCATTACCAAGGATTGATGATTTATTTGACCAGTTAAAAGGGGCATATGTCTTTTCCAAAATAGATCTTCGTACTGGATATCACCAGTTGCGAGTTAGGGAGACTGACATCCCAAAGACAGCATTTAGAACACGGTATGTGCATTTTGAGTTTATAGTAATGCCTTTCAGATTAATGAACGTGCCAATAGCATTCATGGATCTTATGCATCGAATATTTCAGCCATATTTAGATTATTTTGTTGTGATTTTTGTGGATGATTTTTTAGTTTATTCTCAGTCCGAATGAGAGCATGAGGATCATTTACATATTATTCTCCAAACTTTGAAAGAACATAAGTTGTATGCCAAGTTTGGTAAATATGACTTTTGGTTGATAGAATTAAAATTTTTTGGGACATATAGTATCAGCTACATGTGTCTCAGTAGACCCTGAAAAAATTAGGGCAGTCATTAGTTGGGAGAGACCAAAGTCAGTTTTTGAAATACGTAGTTTTTTGGGATTGGCTGAGTATTATAGAAGATTTATTAAGAATTTTTCCTGGTTAGCTGCTCCAATGACTAGATTGACTAGGAATGACGTCAAGTATGAGTGGACTGATTCATGTGAAAAGGCATTCCGGGAATTGAAAAGGAGACGTACTTCAGTGCCTATTCTGATAATTCCGTATAGGGGGCAGAAATATACAGTGTATTGTGATGCCTCAAAAGATGGATTGGGATTTGTTCTGATACAATCTGGGAGAGTGATAGCTAATGGTTCAAGATAGTTAAAGAATCATAAGAAAAATTACCCCACACATGATATAGAATTAGCGGTTGTAGTCTTTACTTTAAAAATATGATGCCACTATTTATATGGGAAGCAATTTGAGGTATATTCAGATCATAAAAGTCTGAAATATATCTTTACACAAAGAGATCTTAACATGAGACAACGTCAATGGAAGAAGTATCTAGAAGATTATGATTTTACTTTGCATTATCATCCAGGTAAGGCAAATATGGTGGCTGATGTACTTAGTCGATTCAGCTTACAATATAGTAGTCAAAGTCAGGGTATTTTCGAAAGTTTAGTAGCGATACCTTTGCTATTAAATAAGGTGATTGAGAAGCAGAAATAAGATGCAAAAATATTATCTATAAAGAATCGAGTAGAGACTGATACGTGTGATGAAGGTTGGGATATTCTTATGGATGGTAGTCTTTGATTTAGGGAACGGATTGTGGTTCCCTAGATAGTGGAATTGAGAGAAGAGATTCTTAAAGAATTTCACTATTCTCATTTTACATTACATCCAAGTGGCACAAAGATGTATAATGATCTTCGTTGCCAGTATATTGGAATGGGATGAAGAGACATATTGGGGATTTTGTTTGACGATGTCTCACCTGTTAGCAGATAAAGGTTAAGCATCAAAGGCCAACAGGATTACTCCAGCCTTTGGAGGTAGTAGAGTGGAAATAAGAGCATATCATGATAATTTTGTGACTCACTTGTCACGGACATCATGAAAACATAATGTTGCGAGGGTAATTGTGGACTAGTTTACAAAGTCCGCACATTTTCTAGCAATGTGAATGATCTTCACATGAGAGGAGTTGTACATGTTATACATATGAGAAATTATTCGATTACATGGAGTGCCAGTATCTATTGTATCGGACATAGATCCCTGATTTATTGCTCATTTTTGGAAGATTTTTTAGAAAGCAATGGGAACACAGTTGATAATGAGCACTGCTTTCCATCCAAAAACAGATGGTCAATCAGAAAGAACCATACAGGTTTTGGAAGATATGTACGAGCATGTTGACTAGAATTCAAGGGTAGCTGGGAAGAACATATGCTTTTGATCGAGTTTGCCTATAACAAAAGTTATCAGGCAAGTATTCCAAATGACACCATATGAAGCATTATATGGAAGGCCATGTCGATCTCTAGTTTGTTGGGCTGAGGTGGGAGACCGATCCATCACGGGTCCAAATATGATTAGAGATACCTCAAAGAGAGTAGTTTTGATACGACAACATCTTCTTACAACATAAAGTCAACATAAAAGTTATGATGATAAACAAAGATGACCCATAGAATTTTAAGTGAAAAATCATGTTTTCTTGAAAGTGATGCCAAAAATGGGAGTAATCAGATTTGGCAAGCATGGAAAGTTATCACCAAGATATATTGGGCCTTTTGAAATACTCGAGAAGGTGGGTTTGGTTGCTTATTGATTGGCATTACTGTCACATTTATCTCGTGTCTATGAGATATTTCACATCTCCATGCTTAGAAAATATATTTCTGATCCAACCGATGTAATTGATTGGGGCGAACTAGTTAATGACGTAGATGGAATATTTAAAGAAATGCCAGTGCGAATCATTGATAGTCGAGATCAAGTTTTGCGACGCAAAACTATGAGACTAGTAAAAGTGATATGACAGCATTAAGGAATAGTAGAAGAAACATAGGAATGTGAAGACACAATGTGTGTTGCTTATCCTTTTTTATTTGAAAATTAAGGTATGTATTTTAGTAATTTAATAATTATTTAACTTTAGAATATGTTTATAAGTTCAAAGATGTAATTGTGAGAATTTTGGGATGAAATTCTTTAAGGAGGAGAGAATGTGAAATCCCGAAAAAAAATGAATAAATAACTAACATAATTTGATTTCTAGAAAAAATGAAAAATGATAATTTTACAATAACCTGAAAATTTTAGAGCCATAATGATAAAATGGCTATCGTTATTGAATTCATAATGATAAAATGGTGTCAAATTTCATTAAATTCTGAGAAAATAAGAATTTGTGATATTTTTATTTAATTAAATAATTATTAGAATATATATTAAAAAAATTTGCTCAACCGAAAGACCGCGCCACGTCATCCGCATGTGCCTGTGCCTACGTGGGCATTCCGTCAGCTGTCCAGGTGTCAACCTAAAAAATGTATTATTAATTAATGATAATACTTATTTAAAAAAAATAAAAACACCATGATTCCGGAAAATGGGAGAAAGGCTGGAAAAAAAATGTTCGGCGTCAGAGAGATACAGAAAAAAAAATATTCATGAAATTTTCTATAGATATACTCGACGAGATCTAAAGTTACTATACTCGACGAGATCTTCACACTGATATCAAATTTATAAAGTTTCTGTGAAATTTTCTAAAAGGTAGACGTTTTCTCTTATCAGAATTTCTTTCTATTTAATGGCCAAAAATGATCATGTTTTATATTTCAATTCGAATTGTTAGAAATTTTATTGGAAATAATTAATTGGTGAAAAGTTTCAGTATTTCGTTTAGTAAAATTTGTACAGGACGAATTAGATTGAGATTATTATAATTGTGTTTGGAACATGAGTTAAATTGGAAATGACATAATTGAATTTTATATACACGGGAACATTCCATATACATGAGTGGGTACATGATATATATATATATATATAGGTATATGGATGGTATTTAGTGAACTTGAATTGGGAAAATGTCCAGACTGAATTGCATGGGATTTTATTTTTTACATGGTTATTATGAATTGCGGACTGGAATTGGAATAACGTTCAAGCAGAATTACGGCGTTGCTTATTTCTCAGAGTAATTCCAAGAAAATCATATTTTATTTGGATAAATGTCCAATATGTTTTTCGGAGGAGATCCTTATTTTTCATAATAAATTCAAAAAAATAAATATTTCTATAGATATATATACATATATACATATATATCTCCAAATATATATTATGTCACACTTGGCTTCGGCATGTGTAAAGGAATCGATGGGACTCAGGAATATGAGCATATAAATATTTCATTCATAATTGCATTCATATAAACATTGTATTTGAATGGGTGTTGATATATATTCATGATATTTTACGTGCACTAAGGTAGGGAGTAACTCTGAAAGAGTTTTCCTCTACCGAGCTTAGCTCACTCCAATATGGGACTCCTTTTCAGGTACATGTCTAGGACAGATGATAGATCCACATATGGAATCGCACATGTGAAGGAAAGCTGGTTGTGGCTTAAATAATATGTTGGGTATTTTCTTTCTTCCGTTAAGCAAATAAAATGTAAAACGAAAAAATATATATATTGTACATTTGAGAACATTTTATTTTATTGCACATTATATTATGTGATGGAATGAATGGGACCCCTTGGGGGATGAGGTGTCACAATATGTGTGTGTGTGTGTGTGTGTGTGTATTAAATATACATTGTTATATTTATATATATTAATGTTTATGTATAATGGTCTTATAGTTATAGATATAGTAATATACACTTATATAAGAAATTCGAATTATATCACACATGCATATTGATGTATAGTTATGATTAAATACACTTATATAAAATACACTTATGTTCGTGTATACTGTTTAATATAGTTATGTCGGCATACCTAAGTTTGTATACAATCTATATTGATGTATGAATGTGTACTAGTTATGTAGATATCAAGTCGACATACCTAACTATGTGTACTAGTTATGTATAAAATACACATGCATATTGATGTTTACTATTTTTGTAGATATCAAGTCGACATACCTAAGTATGTATACTATTTATATATTGTTTTTGTATATTGTGCACCATCAAAATCCACACAATGACAATGCATTATATCACATGTGCATGAAGTATGTATACGAATAAGTTTATATTCGCAATCCAAGCATTCCATGGTTATTAAAGAAAAATTTTGGAAACAAAAAATAACATAATCAAAATGCTTAGTCTTTGATTAAGCAATCCAAGATAATCGATTAAGAATAAATGTATAAAACGTACCTCAAATCAATAACAAATTAAAATTTAAACCTTGATTAAATTTTGATGCGTTGGTGTCGAGAGATAGATGGCGGAATGCGGAGGACTTATAATTTTAAATATTAAATAAACAATATATATATAATAAAAAAAGACATATTAATTTTATTTACTATCAAAATTTTTTCAACAAAATTAATGTGCGTGCAGTAAGGTACACATGAAAAACAAATACCTTATAATTTTTTATTATAATATTAAGTAAACAATAAATATATAAACAATTAAAAAAATATATA
The DNA here is from genome assembly GCA_029783825.1 of Sapria himalayana. Classification (NCBI taxonomy): domain Eukaryota; kingdom Viridiplantae; phylum Streptophyta; class Magnoliopsida; order Malpighiales; family Rafflesiaceae; genus Sapria; species Sapria himalayana. The sequence continues at coordinate 2,244,246 of JAREIK010003183.1, read as the reverse complement.
TCTAGCCTTATAATAAAAATATCAAATAGCTACAAAATTAACAAACTTCATATATTAAGACATACATGAAAAGATGATTTTCTTCTAGCCACTCACCTAAGAGTTATAATAATATTCTTAATGTTAAAAAATATATAAAAATTTATATTTTATGGTTATAAATTTTTAAGAATTCATATTAATTTTTATGAAGATAATATGAAATAATTTTGAAGGCATGAAATTTCATATTATTTGATATAATTAATAATTTTTAAAATTCAAAAAATTACTTAAAGTGAGAAGATAATTAAAAAAAAGATATATTTATTATTTTAATAAAAACTTAATATTAAAATCTAATAGTAAAAATATTACTTAATTATTTAATTCTTATAAATTTTAGTAGAAGCAAATATCTATGTATTTATTTATAAATATTTATTTATTTTCTTTTAACTTTATTGAAAAAATTTTAATTTTATTATATTTCAAGATTTTTATATTTTGAATTAATTATTTTTTTAAAGTTTCCTATAATCATTACTTTTTTTATACTTATAATAATATTAATACTTACTAGTTTATTTATCAATTCAAAAATTTTTGAAAATATTTTCTATTTTATCATTCAATGAATTATTTTACATTTATATTAGTAGAAATTTTAATGTATGTTAATTTAATTTTTAAAATATCAAAAAAAATTATTAAACATATTGAATTAATTATTTGTTGGTATTTTAATACAAAATTTTTAAGTTTCTTAGTTAAAAATTTTAGAAAATTTTTTTGTATAATTTTTTTTAAATTTAATACATCATATAAATAGTTATTTTAGTCCTTATTAATATAATTTTTTTTTTGTATTTTTATATTTTTTAAATTATTTATTTATAATATTTTTTTTTAATTTTACGAGGATAATATATCTTTCAAGGATCGCTCATCTATAGACCATTAACATACATTTAATAAATAAAATTAAATAAAATAATAAAACTAATAATAAATTAAAAAATTAAATAATTAAATATTGGCTATGGAAATTCCGTCACTAAATCTATCCCTATGTTCAGGATTTAATTAGTTATGGAAGTTATGTCACTAAATCTGTCACTATATTTCAGATTTAATTAGCTAGGGAAGTTTCATCTCTAAATCCATCGGTATATTCCGGATTTAATTAGCTAGGGAAATTTCATCACTAAATCCATCGATATATTTCGGATTTAATTAGCTAGGAAAGTTACGTAGCTAAAATCCGTTGCTATATTCAGGATGTAATTGGCTAGGGAAGTTCTGTCGCTAAAATTCGTCGCTATATTCAGTATATAATTAGTTAGGGAAATTCCATCGCAAATTCCGTCACTATATTTTAGGAAGTAATTAGCTAGAGAAATTCTATCGCTAAAATCCATCACAAAGTTCAGGATGTAATTAGCTAGGAAATTCTGTCACTGAAATTCATTGCTATATATACCGGATGTAATTAGCTAGGGAAATTTCATCGCTAAATTCGTCATTAAATTTTGGTTTTTATTACCTAGGAAAATTCCGTCATTAAATACATTGTTATATTCATGATTTTATTAGCTAGGAAAATTCAGTCGCTAATCCGTTACATTTAACTATTCTAATTGTATACCCTACTTATATTTGTTTCCATTATTATTGTTATTATAAATAAACATTTAGTAATTATTTTAATAATCATAAATTGTTTATTGTCGAGATTATGCCATTAATATGAGTTATTTAATTTTGAAATTATTAAATATCATTTAATTCTAGTAAGGAATAAAAAACAATATAATTATGGTGATATTAATTATAGGTCAATAATAAAATACATAAAACTATCATAAATCAATTAGGTCACAAAAATAATTTATATATAAAAGTTTGAGGAACAAATGTAAAAAAATGTAAACAATGGATAATTTATCAAATATATTTATAATAATTTAGCAAAACAATTAGATATAACCCAATATATATATTTAAAATGGAAAAAAATTACACATAACATGAAAATGCACAAATGGAGCTATTCCCAAATATAATACATATGGAATATAATAAAAATCATAATTTCATAGCTCAATTATGGATGAAAATCATATCGAACATATAAGAAGAATAAGCAATTCAAATATGAATTGGATGAAATCACAACCAAACTAAAAAAACCCTAAGGCCCTAAGAACACTTTGAAGTTTCGAAGTGGTATTTGGAAATTAATTTTTTTATTTTAGCGATATAAATTTATTGTGTTGCTTAAAATCCGACAGAATGACTTTTCGTCGAATAATAATTTAAATTTATATAGTGATCAATTTAATATCCCTTGCAATAACAGAAACGAATATGATTTCCATTTTTGAATATAAATGGATGCAAATATTTTTTATTGCTAAATTCCATGCAATCATATCCACTTCTTACTTTATGGATCATTTAGCGACGGAAAAAAAAAATCTCAGAAAATTCTATTGCTAAATAGCATTGGATTTTTGTTCCGTTTTAGGTTTTTTCTAGTTTTGTTTATTCCATTTTAAATCTATTTTAAATCCATTCCTAATTTTTGAAATGGATTTGAACATTTATATATTCCATTTCTAAATTGTTTATTTCTTGTAGTGATGTATGTACATGTTATATGTGTGTGTTATGTATATACATAGTATATACATATATACAAAGTATATATAGAATATAAATATATGTATATATAGTACATACATATATACATATTAAATATACATAGAATATGATATATACACAATATATATATGTATTGTTTTACATAATATATATGTGTGTGTGTGTGTGTTATATTTACGTTGTGTGTGTATATATTTATACTTTGTTTATATATATGTATGTGTATTTATATATATTGCATATATGTTTATACCATAAATATACATAATATATACATGTATATGCACTACGTGTATAAATATAATTATATACATTATGTATATACCTTTATATGCTTTGTATTTTTGAAAATATTATCGAAGATACTTTCATATGTTAAATACACGCATGCATAATTAAATTTTAAGTTGTATTTTTTATGTGAAGTAGAATGCTGCGTGAAATATGGAAGGTGACCATCTTCTCAAGCACAATAATCATGCTTCGATGTGGATTTTGAGTAATGCTTTTTCAAATGATAAAACAAATAAAATTACTTACTTTTGTGGCAACTAGTTTAATAACTATTATTTTGAGGTGAATAATAACTTTTCTTTAACTAGGGAAAATCGCTTGTAGTGTTTATAGTTACTTAATTCTTACTAATAGTAGCTTTTTGATAATTTGTTCAATGATTCTAGCTATGAGCATTTCAAATAACCAAAAGAAATGTGAACCAATTGTAATTTTTGTGGCCAAACATGCCCATTTGAATCAAACATAATAATAATTAATATCTACTCATATTATTTATTAAAAATCACTCTTGCTTATATATATATATATTTTTTGTTGTCATGCAGAATTCAAAATCTTCCAACACAAAGTCAATGCTTTATTGGTAATAGAAACAATTTCCAATTAGTAGTACCACAAGAAAAACTTAAAGAAACTATTGAAAGTCCACATAAGCATTATGTGGGTGGGTGGGTGTGTGTGTGTGTCTTATTATGCCTTTTTTGAGTCTAATATCTTCCGTAATATCACATTCTAGGTAATTATTCTAAATACTTTTAATATTTACACACGAATGATTGTGGTTCGCAAGTTAGTCATAAAAAATTTATATATCTTATCACTTTCCATATGGTGATTCATACATAAAGAAGTATTATCCAGTAATAACATAGTTCTATTTGGTCATCAAAAAAGATGATTTTTCTAGTGTCAAGATAAAAAAAATATTTATTACAAGAAAAATTCAGTTGAAAAATATATGTAAGATGATTTTGCAATATATATGAAGTTGACTAGACACGTGAGTTATAAAGATATCGAGTTGATGAAAATCTTATGAGTCGAAAGTAATATACGAAATTTTCATGATTGATTTAGGTATGCATGTCTGTATTTAGGAATCATAATTCTAGATTAGTAGAGTGATATTAATTGAATTATTTCCTTATTCTACAAACTCTCATCTCACTTTACCAAGCCATGAATGGTGGATGATATTTTTTATAAACTGATGAATATAATGATAAGAATCTATGGTATCCTGATAAAATACCAAATAATATACATAGGAGACAATCTAAGGAAGATATCTAAATAATTGATAAGTAAGATTGCAAATTCATAAAAATTAAATATCAAAATTTGGATCACTAATTATCATACATATAACAAAATATTATAATCTTTGCTGAAATTTCTTCGTTTATATCTAGGTGCAATATATATTTCCATTGATTTATATTTTGAACACTTAGTGAGAAAATTATAAAATTATTGTGTGGATATGTTTTTTGTTGTGTGGATACTATTGTTATTTTTATTTGTGTAGGATTGTGTCTTGTGAGAAGTTCGTGCTAGGATAATGTTTGAAGATCAAAAAATTGTTGACATAATATTTTCTCCATTCTAGGAATTAAGATGCAACCACATTATTAAACGTTGTAATGTGAATTCAATGAACTGATGCAATCACCTAAAAAATAAAGTAAAAAGATGTTGGGAATATTTATTCCAATATTTAAAGTTTACATGTTTTAGATTTTTATGGTTTTATATCTTAGAAATATATTTTAGTTCAAAACATAAATTTTGATTTTGAGTGTTTTATTAAATTTTTGTATTATGAAGTCTTTGGCACATATTTATTTTATGTCTTTAGCACATATTATTCTTATACATTTTGAAAACATATTTATAAGTTATATATGAATGTATTTGAAATGTACATATTTATATATTTATATATATGAATGTATATATAAAAATGTACATATATAAATATATTTGAAAACTTGTACACACACACGCATATATATATATATATATATATATATATATATATGTGCGTGCATGCGCGCGTGTGTATCTGTATAAATAGTTATATATATAAGTTTTGGAAAACATATATGTGTGTGTGTGTGTTTATATATATATATATATAGTTTTATATATAAGTTTATATATGTGCGTTCACATATATAAGTTTGTGTGTGTGTGTGTGTGTGTGTATAAGTTTTTAAAAATAATTTGAAAACAATTAGATTTTCATAAATATTTTGAAAATAGTTCTTTTATTAAATTTTTATTTGAAAATACATCTTTAAATTTTATTTTGTTTTGATTTTCTTGGGTGACATGTACATTGCAAGGTCAATTTTTTGTTTTCTATTTATAGTATACTAAAACATAAATATTTTGTAATTTGATATATTTTTTACTACATATAAAAATTCAGATTCTTTTTTTTTTTTTGTAAATATTTAATGAGTTATGTACCTAAATATGTTTCACCCTTATTTTTTTATTTATTTTCTCATATATAACATGCTGACATTATGTAGTTAAGGGTATGATGGGGTTTTTATGTGGTTGAGTGAGAAAAAACATAGATATTTTTTTTTTTTGAATTAGATTTAATGCACCAAAATAAATTTTTAGAAAATTATGTAAAGGAACAAACATATAAATTGTTAAATAAGAAATATGTAAAAAAGGAATTCATATGAAAAATGTATGTTTTAATACACTAACAAAAGGAAAACCCAAAGAAACTCTTACTCTCCTATGTGAACATGTAAAATAATAAAAATCATTATATATTATTTATATAAACATACATACAACATCCTTTTATATAAATATAAACACTTAAGTTTATAAACATACGTACTATTTTTCTTTATAAATATGTATATTTATAAACATATATAAATGTGTATATAAACACACACACAACCATAAATATTTATGTCTTTATGGACGTAGACAAAAATGTTTAGATATTTGTATAAATGCATATAAATATTTATACATTAATTTTAACACATAACATTATTTAAATGTTATATTGTATTGATATACCCTTTTAAAAAATAGTATATAAATATTATTTTCAAAAATAATCTATAACACTTTATTTTTTTTTTTTTACATGTTGATATAGATGTGTAAGGTGTTTATACTTGGATATTAATTTTTAAATATACTAAGACACATATTTTTTGTTATGATATATATTTTCAGAAATATTAAAATGTTGTATTTTTTATTAAATATTATCACTTTAATATCTATTTACATAATTTCATTTTTACCTAAAAATTTTCAAAACGGAACAATATAATATTAAGAATAAATCAATATTAATAATTAGGCGTGATGACCGTATCCCCATCAAATATCCTAGCGTTCTAATAAATTTTGTCAATATAAATTGTAGTCGGGAAAACTATACATCAGAACTTCTGTCACAATTTTTTTTAGTAAAAAGATTAATTTTCATACTGCATCAGAGGCTGAAGTAGTTGCTCTCAAAGATTTGCTCCGTCTTATTTGATTAAATGTTATAGTCGTTGTTTAATTATAGTCTGTAATACAAATTTTTATTTCATCATTTGTAATTTATACTTTTTAATTGAGAAATCATCAGTTTTCCAATTTGTCGCCCTTGTAATTCAGTAAAATCATTCTAACTTTGTAAGAAATTGCTCTTTTTTTTCTTTTGTTATAAAGAATCTCTGTATGCTATTCCATTACTCAAGCATTAGGCTATGTTTGAAAGAGAAGCGGAGCACTGACTTGAAACTGTTTTCTGTCATAATCTAGACGCATCACATCTGTATAATTCTACTGCAGCATGAGCTTGCTTGCGTTATACTAATATGTTCCTTTTCTAATTATGGTATACTGCACTTCAGTATTTCTTGCTTATTATGCTAGACTTCACCTAATCTTCCACCCATTACATGCAACATTTTATTTCATCCTATCCCCTAAATCCTCACTATAAACTCAATGTACAATGTTTTTTCATAGGCATCGTCTATCTCTAGGCTGCACGGGTCTTGCTTGGATTAAAATGCGTCCTAATGCTTTTGAAAGGCTCTAGTTCTTTGTTCTAACCTTTGTTTTTTGCTTACAACCCCCAAGTTTTATATTATGTCATCTTTACGAAATAATCAATTTTAGCCCTCGAATTGAATCATTGCCTATGTAATTAGTCCATTTGAATAGATTCATTCTGATGTTTTACTACTTGGCTATATAAAATTCGTTTCCTTTGTATATAACACCATTTATCCAAAATTCGCATGCATTTGCCTCAGGTTAGGAAAACAACCCACTTTGCCATTAGATTATATTGTGTTTTAAAATTATCTTTAGTCAAATGTTAGCTACATGATTAGTTATTGGTTTATACTTGTGTGCAGTTAAACTGTTACAAGTTTGTCATTTTGCTTTCTTTGTGCTTAGCTTTTGGGTTTGAAATTTTAAAGAGAGGCTAACATGGTCCATTTTTGGTGGTTCAGTCAGGCCAATAGTGACTGGCATGACATGGTGTAAGAGGCATGACATTACTCAAGCAGGCTCGTTGACCTGACTGGCCCTGAGTTTGCAAAATTTGGCTTAGTATTGGTTTTTGGTGATTTTGTGCTAGGTTATGTTGGATTGTCCTGAGGCGTTGTGGTTCATGTCTAATTCTAAATATTTTAAATTTTAATATATAAATAATAAAATAAATATACAAAAAATAAAATTATAATCACAAGACAACTCACTAAAATAACATAAAATAAATAATATAAATTTTATTCATTGTCTTTTAAATATAACACGAGTATAAAATAATAATGCAAGCTTTAAAGATAAATTAATATATTAATCATTATTTATGTAAGCATCTGATGGCATCACTTTTAGTAATTTATCTGTCTTTGTAAAAGTTACTCAAATCATTATGTCATCAATTTTTTTCCTCTTTTGTATTTACAATATGATTTTGGATTCTCAAATTTGAATCTTCTCAAATGTAATTCTAGACAATAGTGTAATGTTTGATACTAAAGGATTTAGTAGATTCAGTGTCATCCTAGACAATAATGAATATGTAGATTTATGATTTTTATTATTTTAAAATATCAATGTTTTTGTTATTGGTAAGTGATAGGATTGAGCGATAATTAATATGTATTGAGATAGCTCGTTCTTATTCCATGGTTCGTCCAATTGTTTTCTACTTGCTAATTGAATTGAGAAGTCATTATCTCCAAATGTATAATCCAAGTCCCTACTTGGAGCTTGGCTACTACCATCATACATATTATCAAGATTGCTTGCTCCTAATTAATAGTCTACCTTGTTGTTTTTCACTTGCTAGGTGAATTGAGAAGTTATTGTCTCCAAATATGATATCTAAGTTCGTACTTTGAGCTTGGCTACTATTATCATTATACATAGTATTGTTGTATACAAATAGCTTAGTTAGTTTCTTATGAATGAATTTTTCAAGTTGGTGCTCCTAATTTACGTATGAGGATATATATGTCAAAATATTTTTTATCACTTCCACCTTAATACTAGGGTTCATCTAATCAGTTAGACAATAAAGAGATGGAATTGTGGTTCAATACTTAAAATACAAAATTTTCATCTCAATAGTCGTGTCACTAAATATTAAGTCATCTTTAAACTTTCTAAACTTGTTATTAATATTATATATTCACCTAAGTGTAATGTAAGTTATGAGAGTATAAACTGAAAAATATATATTCATTATGTTATAAAAAATCATTAGGAATTTATAAATAAAATTTTTGTAGCCCAGTTAATATCGTCATTAATAAGTTTGTTATTCCTATTATTGACATAGTCGGATATCATATGTCTGTATCCAATACGTGACATCAACATAAGGTATGTGTAATTTTAATGGTATCTCACATCTGATTAGAATTTTTTTTTATTTAGACCATTAGACAAAGAGAAATTATCAAACTCTTGTATGTGAAACAATCTAATTTCTCGCTTGTACTATGAGGTTAATGACGTGATACATGTATCTAATGTAAAAAATATCCCCTAATACTCTATCTCTAATTATCCTAACAAACTTGTTAATGATTACTCTATTGTTAGATACATTATCGAATGTAATAATATATATATTATTTTGAATATTATATTCTCTAAAGATTTTTATTATGTACTATTAAATGATCGGGTCATCAAGAGGATAGAAAATATTTAAAATTCATAATATTTATTTTTTTATTTAGTATATATTTTGAATCTATATAGTGCGTGATAAGATATGCATAAAATGCATTGTCGCAACTAGTTTATATATCATACTTTACGATGCCATGTCATTATAGTAGCTAATTCATTAATTATTATTTTTTTTCTAACTTATAATATTTTAGTATATTGTTCCTAGATGTGGACCTAGGAATCTTACGATATGTAGGCTAAAAATAAGTCTGCATGTTATTAATTAGTTTGGTCATGTCTTCTAAAAATCTAATCTGAATATCCATCGTGATAATCAGTTTGGTTATGCCTTTACTCCCTAAGTTATGATATATGAAGGAGATCAATATAGAGGTTAAACTCGATTTATTCTTAAAGATCCCACGTTGAGTTTGTCTAAGATCTAATGAATTGTGCTTTTTAGTGTATTGTTTTACTTATCTCTTAAGGTGCCAAGTCTCATATATACTACAACAAGTTAATATTTTTTTATAATATTTATATTGTGCTACTTTTTTATCGACACCGGTAAGATTTTTATTTTGTATAATATAAAGTAAGTCCAAACTATTTATTTTCTTTTAGGTTTTTTATTTTTTAGATGTTTGTGTCGAGGCCACGAGAGAACAAAGTTTTGGCAGTCTCAGATATTGTTGTAGGGTTTATATTATCTATTTTAAAATTATCTATATTTATATTAATATTAATTTCGTTATTATCACTAAAATTAATAATTGTTATTTTTAATGTTTATTAATTTATTAATTATATTCTAAATTATATTTTTAAAATTAAATATTATTTTATATTAAATTATTAATTAAAATAAAAATACAAAAACTAAACAAAATTTAAAAAATAACACGTGTAAAGCAAAAACCTCATTTGCATGATGATGTATGATATCTGATATTCAAATCCGATGTATGCATAATAGTCGACACTCGAGTCACGAGAGGAGAGGAAAAGAGAGACAATATGCAAGAGAGAGACAAAGATAGAATATTGATAAAAATAAGATATATATTAGAAAATTAGAGGAGTATATTTATAGATATGAAAAAAGTTATTTTTTTTAATTATTTTTAGAATTTTTTATAATTTTTTTAATATATATTTTGGATAGAAACTCGATAGACGTTGGATTTCTACCCCTAGCCATTGGGGGTGAATCCAATTGTTGAAGGCATGCACGTCATTTTATTTTATTTTTTATTTTTATTTTTTGATCAATTGGCTCAGGGTTGAGCTGAGGCCTGATGGGTCAGGGGAGTCAAGCGGAAGGATGTCATGAGTAGTCAAGTTCGGTCGCACCCAAACCTGGCCCAAGATTTGGGGCATGGTTCGGGTCATCCCGAAGAAACGTGCCTTTGGGCCATGCAGTCGGGTTATGCTTGGCTTGGCATGAGGCTTGGGAGACCTTGACATGACACATCATGAACCATGCCTTGTGCTAGCACGACACGGGCCGATGCAAGATTCTAGACCTAGCCATGTCATGCCAGGTACGACTCAATCAGGTCATGCCTTGTACCAAGGCCGGGCTACTCAACCCACTTGATACCTTTATTTGGAAGTAACTAATAACAATGTTGTCCGTTTTTACTATGAAATACAATCCTAATAGATAGTATCTCAATATTTGCAAACAAAGGATAATTCCTTCATCTCTCTTTATGACCATGTAATGCTTCTTCATCTCATTGAGCTTGTGATTTTCAAAAGTTATGTGATATTTTTCATGCATAAGAACTCCTCCAATAGCATAGTAGAGGTATTAGTGTGTATCTCAAATACTATGGTTTGGTCATGTAGTACTAACACATGCTCCATTACAATAATCTTCAAGTTTTCAAAGATTTACTGATATTTCTCAACTCATATCCATGTATTACTTTTTTTAGATGATCCATTAATAGAGCTACTCTTGTTGAATATCTTTTGATAAATCTAAAGTAGTAGTTAACTCGGTCTATGAAGGACTTTAATATTGGTATCTTAGTTAGAGGATTTTATTTTGAATAACTTTGATCATATTCTCATATATCATGAGTTTCCCATATTTGATGTGAAGTCTTAGGAAGCTTACTTCTTCCATAGCAAAAAAATAATTCTCTCTTCATATATAATTTATTATGTGTTAATAGCCAGAATACATTCTTAATAATTAATATGTTCTTTCAATATGTTACTATATATATATAAATCATCTAGATATAATATCATAAACTTATCTAAAAAATAATGTGATATCTTATTCATCAAAATAAAGAATATAACAGATATATTAGTAAGACCAAAGGGCATTACTAGAAATTCATATATCATATCATGTCATAGACGACGTCTTTGACTCATCTCCTTCAATAATCCTCACTTAATAGTATACTAACCATGAGTCTACCTTTGTGAAATATCTTACTTTACTAAGTTTGTCAAATAAATTAGTAATAAGTAGGATAAAATACTTATTTTATATCATCACTTTGTTAAGTACATGATAGTCAATGAATATTTATAAAGACCCATCATGCTTATTCATAAACACTCATCTCCATCATGAATATTCATAAAGCTCCCACCAACCCCTATTGCAAGGGGTTTGGCTTCCGACTCCAACTCGATTTTATGATTTTTTTGCATTCATGGTGGGAGCTTTTATTGGAGCTCTGATGGCATCATATATTTGAATTCATCCAATACCTTCTTATTTTCTGTTGTCAAAAAACTTCTCATAGAAGCAATTGAATCTTCCTTAAGAGTTGTCAAATAGATCATTTCATTCTTTTTAAACCATTTATTTTATTATATAGCTAATAGTATATAAGTTCTAGCTTTGCATTAGATGATTATGAGAACTATACAAAGTGTAGCTTTTTTTAAAATAGTCATTAAGCATAGATGTCACTTGGCATAGGAAATCCATCACGATCACTATCTTGAAATCATCCATGATTTCTATTATGAAATCAATTTTGTTTATCCATGGCTAATCTTTATTGTCACCCCATGAATTATTCCTTGTGATAGCTTAGCCATGAAGTAGACTACCTTAGTCAACCTATCTCCTTTGATGTTTGGAGCTTGAGTCTCTTTACCTCCCTTAAGACAGTTATTTATGACACTAGTAACTATCATAACTTTTGTGAACATCTTATTTACCTTGGCCTCCATGTATATGAGTTCTCTCCTCTGAGGCTACTTCTTGGCTAGCTTGACCTTTAATAGGATTCAACAATTAGATAGATCCCATGTTCATATCATCATCTGCTTGCTCAGTTTTCCTCTTAAGACATTCATGATCAAAGTATGGTCAATCACATAAAAAACCATTGATTTTTTTTCTTGAAATCATTGTGCTTGGCTAGACCCTTATCCTCTTTGCTAGTAGAGGGCAGACTTGATCATTCTCTAGTATTATAGTTCTTGGGACTATTCTTTTTCTCATCTTTAGCATAACTATTCTTGAATGGTGGCTTAGGTTGAGAGGAATCCCCATTTCAAAAATCCATGAGTGACTCTACTACTACTACAATGGTAGTGGCTAAGTTTTGGATACCCAATCTCCTTAGCACTTGCTAAGCTTAATCTTGTATGTTATTTATTAAGTTGAAGAGTAGTTCCTCCTCTTTTATATCATGAGCCTCATGTATTAAGGAAGAGAATTTTTTTGACAAAGTCATGAATTGATCATATATATTTGAGATGCATCATCTTTTTATATGTCATATATGCCATATTATTTGGGTTGAACTACTTTTTGATCTTTCTCTTGAAGTTAGCCTAATTATTTATTGTGCACATTCCCCTTTTTATTTCTATAAATCTTTTATTCTCATAACTTTGTATTATAGTGAGATAAAAAATAGTGGTGCATATATTCATTGCCCCATTAGTTGGTGTAAATGCCTCTAAGTACCTTTATATGTATCATAAGCAGTTGTCTAACCTGAGTTAACATTGTCCCCTAAATGTGTGCGGATTTAACATCTCCACCCTTTGTGCCTCATAATTGGCCATAACCTAAATTAACAATGTTGTCTTATAAATTAGAATCTCTTGCCTTAGCTCCTCTTAACACTTCATCAATACATCTAGCATTGACTCGGAGCAAGTTAACATGTCCAAGATCCTCATGAACTCCTTAAATGATAGCATTGAGATTGTCGAGCTTTGCATTCCCTCTTTAAGGTCTCGAATCTATACTTTGAGATCCTATACAACCTTTTTTATGCTTTGCTCCTGAGGTACATTACATGTCTGGTGTATACCAATATGATTTATAACTTGGTCAACTGACCTTCCAAGCTTATTATAGGATCATATAATTTATCATTTTTTTGTTAATCCTTGGCAAGATGGTCAATGTCCTTTCCTCGAACATCATTGAAAGCTTCTCCACATGAGAGCTTATAATAATTTTTTTATGAGTAACTTCACATATTCCACCTCACCTCTGATACTAACTATCACGGACTTAGTCTTTTTGTTATGCTTCTGCATCACACTTAGACAACTTGCACCTCTGATGTTATTAAGTCATCCTCTTACTTTTGTGATATTAAACTTCTACTAATAGTTTAGAAGCGAATAGAACTCAAAAGATTACTAAAAAAATGACTTATTGAAGATATATATTTACAACTTGGTGATTTGCAATTGAGGCCACCACCTCATTTATCCATATCTATGGACGTGTTTAGAACCTTGGAACATTCTAGACACTTAAATCCACTACAACCTTCTTTACTTTTCTTGGAAATTGAGGTCGCTCTATATTTCTTGAAGCTTCCCACAACCTATATAATCACCCAAGGGGTTATTTGCCTCTATTTAATGGAAAAGGGGACTTTCCATGAGTGGTGGTGTGGCATACCATTTATTGTTTCTATGAGGAGCAAGATATATCTCTAGACCCCAACACAAACAAAACTTGAAGGTACTTCTTTAATTATGTGATTTGCCAGTATAATCAATATTTATAAAGACCATGTTTCTCAATAAGTTTTCTCCATTCTTATAAAAAATCTCAAGATTCTTTGTACCATTTAAATAACATAGAATTCTTTTAGCCACATGCCAATGTGACATAGTGGAACTGGACATAAACTATTTATCAAACTACTAGCATACATCAAATCAGACCTAGTTATAGTCAACTACACGAGGCTTCCAACCACCTATGGGAATAGAGTTTCATCATTTTCAACTTCACCCTCATCCTTGGAAAAATTTGTACCTGTCACTCATGGATTCTTCACTACATTACTATCTCTTGCATAAACCCTAGCCAACATGTCTTTTTCATACCTTTTTTGGTAGATGAAAATTCCATCTGAACATTGTTTAACTTCTATACTGAGAAAATGTTTCATCTTTTCAAAGGTAAACATCAATATTCAATATCATTAAATTTTAAACTCATCACACATTCTTCTATCATTCCTAATAAAGATCAAGTCATTAACATTAATACTTTTTATTAATATTCTACCTTCTTTCAACTTTGTGAATAGTAGGTTATCACTGGACACCTCTCAAAATCTTCACACACAAAATAAGTTTCAATTCTACTATATGAAGCTCGCAATGCTTGTTTAAGGTCATATAATTCCTTTTTCAACCTATATACTTTCTCTTATCCTCCTTTCTTTATGAATCACTTAGGTTGATACACAAACACTTTCTCCTTGAGCTTATGGTGAATAAAAGCATTCTTTATATTTAATATAATCTATTCCATGTTGTTTTCTATATTCTTTTGACACTAACTTGCTTTGAACTTTTCTACATTCTTAAGTTTAATTTTGAATATCAACTTAACTTCAATAGCTTAGACTCCTTTTGATAGCTTGGCAAGTTTCCAAGTTTGATTCCTTTAATGTCAATTGCTTCAATTTCTACTGACATATCCTCCATCTATTTCTTGTTTTCCATTGTTTCTTCAAATAAAATTGGGTCATTCTCTCTCACAATTATCATTGCATTCAAATTTTCTTCTTCAAATCATCTTTCACCTACTTCAGAATCCATCATCCAACCAAGTAATCTTTGTTTTCATATAGCCTTCCCTTCATCTAATTCTTCATGTATATTAGTGTTTGGCTCATTTGGAGGTCACTTTGTTGGACTACTACTCAAATTGTTTGAATATGTTATACAATTTTCTTCATTATGTTCATTCTCTTCATTATGTTCATTCTCTTCATTACTTTCATCTTTATATTCTCATTTAATATATCTTGCTTGATTTATTTCCATATTTTGCTCTAGTCCTAACTATATTCTTCTTCAATTATTAACATTCTTGCTGACAATGATCTTTGAAACTTAATCATGCAACCTCTTTGCCTTGGACACAACACATTCTCCTAGGATGACATATTTTCTGCTCTTATCATCCAACTTACTCTTTTGATCTGACACATGAATATGTGTTATACAACCAAAAATTTTTAAATATTTAACCACTAGTTTCTCACCACTATATGATGTTTATGGAGAATTTTTTGTAATTGCTAGTGCTGAACATTGATTCTGGATATGCACACACCATCTCATAATCTCAGGCAAGAAGCCTTTTGTACTTGCTTCTCATTTAATATGGATCAAACTGCAATAATAATCATCCTATTCTTCCTTTCGAAAACTCCATTATGTCGAGGAGTAAATGATGTCATCAATTGTCTACTAATGCCATGTAATTAAAAAAAACTTTCTAACCTCATTTGAGGTGAACTCACCACCCCTATCTATCATCAAAAAAGTTATGTATGTATCTATCTCGTTTTCAAAATACGCCTTATAATTTTTGAATGTAACAAAAGCTTCCGACTTTTCATGTAAGAAATAAACCAAAGTTTACAACTAAGATAACTTAACGTGTATCTCTTGTTATTGTTTGAAGCTGGCTACATATATTCAAATGGACTACATGAAGCTACTTTGATCCCCTCCGAAAACTCCACCTTTGTACAGATTTTCAATAATGTTTTTTGGTTAAGTATGTGGTGACCATCTTCTTTGCAGACCTCAAAAAGGGTAATAAACCACCATTTTCTTGTATGAATGTGTTATCAATCCCTAGTGGTTCAAGTGCCCAAAATGACAATGCCACAATGTGAGCTTCTTTATCCGTTAAAGCTTTAGGTTGTAAACACGTTGATTTTTTTTGGTGCCATAGAAGCTAATAAATACAATATTCAATTCCTACTCATATTAGTTTTCATTATCAACCCACTCCTAGGATGAAATACTTTGTAAGTTCTATCTTGAATCTAAATCGTTAACTCATTCTCTTGAAGTTGTCCTATTCTTAATAAATTGTTCGTAAGTTTTGGAATATAATAAATTATTTTTAAGATTTGGAATATAATAAACATCTGACATATTCCCAAGCTTTAATGCCTAACTGAAATGTTCCTCCAAATTCAAGAACCATTCTTTATTCCCATAATATGATTATAATAGTCTGAGTCAAAGAACCATACCTCTTTTCTCTTTGTTTGATGATACTCTTCATAGGACATGAGAACAATTTCTTTCTCTTACTAAGTAGATTTTTCTTTTATTCCCAATCAAGACACTCTCATATTGAAAGTATCCCAACTTTTGACATTTGAAACTCTCAATAATTACTTTGTTTAGATGTTGTCTGCTTTTATCTCTACCATGTCCTCCTCTAAACACATCTCGACCCCTTTCTCTTTTTGACCTATTTTCATGAGTCACTTTCAAGACATGTTTCTCCTCTTGGTATCTCTGCATCCTTTGTTCACTGAAAAGTACACTATCATGCATTTCATCAGTGCTTAAAGTACTTAAATCATTTGACTCCTCTATTGAACAAACAACTTGCTCATCAATGATTTATGTATCTTACCTACCACTATACCTTGCTCCATTATCTCACCTTTTGACTTATCTTGTTCACCATAGTCAAAGTTCATCCCAATAAACTTTCTACATTTTCTCCTTCTGTAATGGAAAGCAACTCTAACTCTCTTTTTATTGCTTGAAGTTGTGTAATTTTCATTTTTGTGGACCCTTGATACTTCTAGTACTTTGAGTCCCAGGTTTCCTTCAACATCTCATTGTCGATATTTGTTTTTAGGATTTTTCTATCAATTACCTATAACATGAAGTTCTTGATCTTTAGATCTTTGAGCTTGGCCTCCTCCATGATCTTTCTTTGTGCCTCTCTTGCTTGTACTGTCCCAATTACCTGTGCAGGGATCCCTTTGTTCACTAAGCTCCACATCTCCTTGCTCCACAAAAAAAAAGTTCACTATCAGCATTGACCAATAATTATAATGGCCATTGAACCTCAGAATAGATGATTGCATAAACTTATTTGAGGTTGAAAATCTAATTTCTCTATGTTTAACTCAACTTCTTAGAAACTCTTATGTTTGTCTAAAGTTTTACACACTCAACTAGACCCCAAACCTACCTTAGATACAAAAATATTGATATTCAAAAACAAGGAATAGCTTGAAAAAATATCTTTTATTTTAGGAAAATGGGGCTATTTATAACCATTCCAAAAAAAAAAAAAAGGAAGACAACAAACATGCTTTACAAGCCTATAATGTGGTGATTAATTTTTGAAATAAAAAAAAGACTATACTTTATGATCCTCTTGGAGACTAGGGCTCATTAACATACTATAAAAATTTAAAAACAAAGACTACTTCAAATAGAAATAAAATAAATTAAATCTAACCTACCCATCTATGGTTCTAGGCTTGGCTAACACAACTTATAGAAAATAACTTTCATTCAAAATAAAAAAAATTATTTTTGTATTCATGATTTTATTTCCATATTTATAACATTAAAATATAAGAAATATATATTTTATTAAGTGGATATTGTTTAATTAAGTTATATTTTATTAACTCGTTTATATTAATTTAAATAATTTTCTGATCAAAATGTTGTATGTAGTCTTTAAATAATATGATACTTAACAAAGTTTAAATTTATTGCTCACAATATTTTGGGCAATAATTGCTTATCTTGAATGTAAGATTTTGAGATTTATCTAGATGGAAAACGTTAGGACATACTATCAATAAAATATAAAAAGTATTATCATTTAGAAGTTCCAAATGGTTCATGCTAACTTTTCAATCCATTTTGGGACATATTAGACTATTACAACTTCTTTAAAAATGAGGTAGCCTAACTACTAAATTGCTAATGGACATTGCCCATGGGCCACTCATTTTGTTAATATTTTTTCATTTTGTATTTAGTTTTATCGCAAGTTTTTTCATTTTAAATGAAAGTTCTTTTTATTACATTAATTAATTCTAATAATCAATCAATGTATTCAAAAAACTAAAATAATGAAAGGAAATGAAATATATATGTAAAATATTTTTTTAAATATTTCAATAAATTATATTGTTATATTTTCAAATTACATGAATATATATATATATTCATTCATTCATTCATTCATCATTAACATCTTGAACATTAATGTGCCTGTATTCTCATTCTCTTCAATAAGTTCAAATTCCAAAATTCAAGTCTCATGTAATCATCTTTTTAACCCTTGTAACATATCAAAGCTTCTAGTATCTTTAATGTAGAAGTTTATTTCATGACTACAAGCATGTTTTGTTATAATGAGAGAAGAAGATCAAAACATTCTCCCTTAGTAAACTTCAAGAACACACTTAAAAACCCTTAAGAATACTCAAACTATGATCAGATTTGTATTTCTCAACATACTAATTTACAATGCAAATGGTAAGGAGTATTTATAGTAACATAGGATTAATCTTAACACACAAAACACACCTAAAAAACCTAACTCAAACTCTAATCATCATCGTAATATTTTCTTCTTCTTACCTAACTTCCAATTCATCACCATGAGTTGTGATTATTACCTAACTTAGAGAACTTTCTATTAAAAAAAGTTTATTATTCAACATATTAATAGTGATAGAGAAAGCAAATTTCAATGTTAGAGTAGATATCAGTGAGAATAGTAGATTGAGTATCATATACATAGAACAACAAAGATGGATTCATGAGATTTCTATCAATTCGTAATATCAAGATTTTTTTAAATTTATTAGATGATATGTATTAGATCAATATATAAATATTTCAAAAGTCACACTTGAAACATGGACCAACTTATCATTTTTCCTTAGCTAATTATATAAAGAATAGATCATTCCCTAACACAGGATGAGTTATAATATTTTAAGAGGCACTATGATGTTTACTCTTATAATTTTATATAAGTTATTTAATTGTTTCTTGCACACCAGAAACAAGCCCAAGGTCCACTCATGCTAACTTCTCAAAACTCAAGAACTCATTGCCCTTAGTCATGATGGTGGTTACCCACATATTGACAATATTCCTTACCTTATTCTTCGAGTAATTATCATTGTTTCTCATATAATATTGCAATCCTTGTCATCAAAAAAAATATTTTAACAATTATTCATTATTGAACTCATCGAGATCAAATTTCATTATTTGATTATCCCATCATTCATCCTCTTTCTTATCTTCTCATGGTTAGTTTTCTTCATCGATGACTCATTCTCAATTGTCACATCTCTCTTATCAAATAACACATTCTGTAAAAATTAGTTTTGATAAGGAATCATATGATATGACATGTTTGTGTCAATATTGAATATACCAAGTATCTTTATTCACAAGAGCAACAACACATGATTCAACAAAGTGAATGTCATCTCTATTAGATAATTCCCCATATACTGAGCCAATATTTACTTGGTTTGCAACTCTAGATTTGTTGTTGTTGTGAGTTGTTGGCTTCTTTGATAGTCTCTCTTGAAGTGCCTAACTAGAATTCAAGTTGAGCAGAGCAACATTTGTTTTTCCACACTCTTAGATTTTCTTTGTTTTTTCTCTGAATCGCTTCCAGATTGATTTATCCTTCAGACTTTAGTACCCCCCCCCCCCCCCCCCACAACTTTAGCCTATTCACATTCTTCAATATTCCTTATTCATTTGATTTTTTTTATATTGATTCGTCCTTTGATTTTTTTTTCCCATACTCTTTCTTCTCATATCCTTTGATAGTAGAGATGTAATAACTATCTTATTGGATAATCTTTTGTACTACTACCAATAGCAATAATCAAATTATCTAATTATTTAGATAATGAATAGAGGAGGTTTATAATTTTATTATCATCATTGATCTCATAGCAAACAAATAATAATTGGTTGATTTGTGTCTAAAATTTATGTAGTTGTAATTTTATCATTATCATTGATCTCATATCCAACAATAAGGTATCCTTTTTCATGGACAACTTATATAACTTCTTTCTTAGGCATACTTTTTCACCAAAATCTTTGATAAAGTAATCATAGCTTCTTTCAAAAAAATTTTTATGGAGTTTTCACCAGATATTTTAACTAAGACTTCTTCTGATTATTGCTCGATTATTATTGAGTTTGATTCTTTGATTATACACTAGTAATCTCTATCAATAAATAAAATTTTCATCTTTAAATTTCATAATTCGAAGTCATTCTCCATGAACGTCTTAATTTCAACCCTAGATGTTGTCAAACTTTTCATTCAGAGTCTATGTTCGATCACAATGAGTGACTGATTTGTGAACCAGCATAGGCTCTAATACTAAATATTAAGAATCCAATAATCTAAATTAATTGTCTATGATACTAAGTATTAGATATACAGATATCATAGATAATATTTGATACCAAATACTATGTGACCTCTGAGTAAAAATTAGGAGGTTGAATGTAATATGAGATTCTCTATATAACCTCACTTTATTATTAAACTAAGAATCAGATGTAGAGATTTCATGATATTGGCTTAGTGTTTTGAGAAAGAAGAGAATCATTCTCTCATAGATGAAGTGCACATCCTACAATAAGAGATCTTAAAGAAAAAACATATGTTCTCACCATATGGAAAGAGGGAAGGGAGAAGAGAAACATGCATAATAAAGAAAATTTTTTTTACATTATTCATACATTGTGGTAGAGTAGTATTCCATACTTTTCTTTAAAACATCATGTTTCATTATTTACAAGCATTTATATAATATCCTAAAAGGCATCTTACACTTAAGTGTTAAATCATTACAACACATAATATGTCATGTTTTAATTCATGCCCTGCCAACATAGCTTAATTTATTAGTCCCAACAATACAAAATATATTCTGATGGTGGTGATGTTGTGATTCACATAAGAAGGTCATGACAACATGACACATATTAGATTCTATATTGAGTCGCGACTTCATAATTCAAGTCACAACTCCAAAAAATATGTTCCTATTCATGATCACTCAAAATAAGTTGTGACTATATTTAGGTCATGA
This sequence comes from Sapria himalayana, assembly GCA_029783825.1. Taxonomy (NCBI): domain Eukaryota; kingdom Viridiplantae; phylum Streptophyta; class Magnoliopsida; order Malpighiales; family Rafflesiaceae; genus Sapria; species Sapria himalayana. The sequence continues at coordinate 2,222,704 of JAREIK010003183.1, read as the reverse complement.
TTTCAAGATCGTGGTCATGATTCTGACCTCCATCAAATATTTCAGCTTCAATATATTCATGACTTCGCAAAACATAGCATGACTTCTCACCATACCTTCCATCATTTTTATGGTCACGACTCCATAGCATAGGGGCGCGACTCAAAATATTTTTTAGTTTTAGTCTAGTTACAACACTACAATAAGAGTCATGACTCTATTATATAGCTAGTAGCTTTAGTGAACCTAGCATTGCTTTTTGGAGGTTATTTTGATCACAATTTTTTTAAAGGATCGAGTAAAAAAAATGGAAAGGGATCCTTAAGTTGTTATTCGTTAGATGATCTGGAATTGTATGATTTGTGGGGCATGTGTGACTTAGTTTATTCACCCTCTTTGAGTTTCAAGAAATAATTTTTCAAGCAGCCTAACACACACATGTGGTCTCTAGTGTATACCTAGGCTTGTTAAACTTTTTTCTTGATTTCTATGAGTGAATCCTTGCTTAAAAAATTTTTAAAAATATCATTTGTCACCTAGGTTATTCAAAAACTAAGTCACGACACATTGATACATTAGTCTAGAAAAAGCATAAGGAATAAGGATGTGATAAAGAAAAAATAGGCAATAAACTAGAATTTAGTTATATCTCATTTTGGTATGATAGATGGGTAAGAGAAGAAATATTATATTTTTATTTTGATGACTCTTTAGGTACCAAAGTAAACAAATTCCTAAAAGAAAGCGGCTGTGATGATAAGAAGTTACAAATAAGTATCCCAACCCACTTGGTAAAAAACATAATTAAAATTATTAAAAAGAAAATAACACACTAATATGAAGACTAAATTAGGAAGCTCATTTTTACTTTAAATTCGCTTGAGAAAAATGAAAGTAAAATAAAAACTCAAATATTTTGAACCTATTTGTCATTCTAGGATCTCTCAAAAAATTTTATTTTTTGCATGGAGATTACTTAACTATTTTATCCTTGCTGATGATATGCTAAAATAAATGATTTTTCACTAGCTTTGAAATTCTTGTTTTTCTCAAATATAGAAATAATTATGCAGCTTTTCATCTTTTATGAAGGAATGAGGAATGTTTACAATAATTTTATTTTTAACAAAAATATAAAATGGGACTTGGTGGAAAAACTATTATCTTCTTCTAACTGAGACTATCCTTCTTTTAAGGATAAAATACATGCTATTTAAAGGAGATTCATATTCAATAGAAAAAATTGTATTTATAAGTAATACTTTATTGCAAAATAAAATTAATATTATATCTTGAAATACATATCGATCTTTCTTGATGAAATTTACTTATAATCTTATAATATGAAATTTACTATCCAATCCATGAATCCCATCTTGCCAACTACCAAGTGGGAAAGTACCTTCTCAACCATCCATCATCTGATGGTTCAATAGGAAATGATTGCATCCTTCAAAATTCAAATCAATTAAATTATAAACATTAAAATAAAAAAGTAAAAAAAATAAAAATAATAAAATTCTAAGAATCAACCAATGTTCGGATCTCTAAGATAATGGTTACAGTATTGGGGTCTCGACTTTGGTGATAGCTATGACCTGTTGGATGGTGACTATCGTGACTCATGAGTCATCTCATCTTGTCTTTGTCTCATATCTTCATGTTCATTTTTTATATTTTATTACTTGTTTTTGTTCATTTTTTTGTTGTTCCATTATTTGTGTGTCCAATGTGTTTTGGACTCACTTTTTAGTGCTTTCTAGTTTTTGCTTCCATCCTTCACTCCTTGTAATCATGTTCGTGTAAATATAATATGTAAATTTTAACATTTAAGTTTAGTTTTTGACTTTCATTAACACATTAACAATTTAATATTACCAAATTACACACATATAACACAGTCACATTCACAAATCACTATTTATATAGTTCATGTTTTTTAACATATGTCATATCATCTCCATCTGAAATCTCTGCATTGTACATATATTAACATATGTATTGCATATCTCACTTTGTAGTTTCATCATATACACATTCATTGCAATGTGCGTGTGTGCGCGTGTAATACTTAATATAAATATCCTTTATGATTATTATATTTATTTAGTAGTGATAGCTATTGATTAATACTTAATACAAACTTCTTTTATATATTTTTTATTATAACATCAAAGAATTAAGCAATAATGCAAATTCCAAATTATTAGCAATGCTTTTTTTTATTATTATATTTGTTTTTGTTTTGAGTTTGCTTTTGGTTGAAATGTATGTTAGTTATATACTTGGACTATTGGAGATATTTTATTTTAATTTTTAAGGCTTGTTGATTTTATATTCAAATGTGTTTGTTATATTTTGGCTTTATTTTTAATGTCTAGTAATGATTAATAAAGTTTAATTGAAATTATGTTGTTTGATATGATAAATTTTATTCACAATAAGTTAGTGTAATGTCAAATTTATTAAATTTATAAGTTGTACATAAAATATCAAAACAAATAAATTATATATTAAAATTTAAATTTCGCAATACTTTAAATGATACAATCAGACTCAACCCTACCTAATTTGAAAGCCACTTGAGTTTTATAATTTAAAAGTCGAATGGGTTTGAGTTGACAATCTCATGTTGAAACAAGAGTTGGGCTGGGTCTAAGGTTGACATTTTTTTAATTTGGGTTTAGTGCGGGTTGTGTCTCGGGTTGACATTTTTTAATTTGGGTTTGGCACATGTTTGCACTCGACCCCCTTAACTCATTATTACACATTTGTATAATGATATATAATGAATTTCTCTCAACCTATGGTCGTAAAAATGCGATGCAGTAATGTTGTTTAATTGTGGATGATTTTAATTTATTAAATTTTATGCATTGGCCAAAAAAAATTATAATGCACATATCCACTCATCTAATATCATTCTAACTTGGTTTTTAATTATTAGGATGTAGAAAATGCAACACAATGAAAATGGTATTCTAGTGCAAAAATGTGAATACTCAAATTTTATTTGTATTCTATTTTAGCCAAATAAATCAGAGATAAATACTTTTATATTTTTTTGTGAGATTTATGCGTATACCAATAAATAAAAACCTACTTGAATTAGGCTTTTTTTTTTCTTGATAGGTTTTAGCAAATTTTATAGTTTATTTATGTATATATTTATTATTAATAAAATTAAAAGTTATACACATAAATATTTTCAAAAACTTTTATACACACACACACACACAAACACATGCACATATATAAACAACCATATAAACATTTATAAAAATTTATACACACACACACACACACACACACACACCCATATAAACTTTTACACACACACACACACACACACCCATATAAACTTTTACACACACACACACACACACCATTTGAATTGATATGATTGTGTTTTTTATTTTGCATATTATTTGATTTGATTTGTACAGTTAAGCTCGCACATTTAAAAATTAAATCATTAATTGTTGTATAATATAAGCATGTTGTTCATAATCTAGTTAGAGTTGGAAACTCCATTAATAAGATTATAACAAATAATTTTAGTAGGTATGTCTTAACTATATGGAATATATTGAAATATCATTATTATTATGAATACTATTACTCTTAATCTTAAAATTATTAATAAATACATATACTTATTAATAATTATTTTAATTCATAAAGCATGAAATTTATAAATAAATTTATAAACTAAGTGAATTTAATAACTTTATCAACTATATGATGAATATTAACTATTGATTGAATTCATATCCTATCAAACGAACTGATGCAATCCTTTCGAGGATACTTAGATGTTTTAATATTGTCAAATCTTCCAAGTTGATTTTAATCAGCCATATTAAATAAGTGAATATGGTTGATCTCAAAGAAATAATAAAAGATTAATTGAATTATATTATCAATAATTTAATTTAATTGATGGGTATATATAATCTTAATATGAAGAATTTAATAAGTAATAAATAATAATAGATTAGAATTATTTCAAATATATGAATGATTGAAATTATTATATTATAGTAAAATAAATTATAATTAATAAAAATAGTACAACATGATTTATAATGGGCATTCAAATTTTTATTTTAGCCAGTCGCTTTCTTAGTATAATCAAGTGTCATAAGAAATATTTAAATTATAATTAAATATTTTATTTATTTGTTTAGAGTATATAAATGTATATAAAAAGGATAATCAATTTAAATGGAAATTATATTAATTAATGTTATTAATTGGTTTGAATTAGAAACAAATTAATTATTTGATTTTATATATATATATATATATATAATCTTTAAAATAATAATTTAAGTATAAAATAAAAGTAAAATATAACAATACTTTTTTAAAGTATTACAACATGCTATTTTATTTTGTTTTGCATTCAGGTTTTATTACAGAATTAGAAGTACTCACTTGTTGAGTACTCTCATCAGTAATACACAACAAAAAAAAAAGTAAAAAACATGAAAGTATAACTATAGATTATAATACTTCCAACAAGATGATGCATGTAATTCTAGAACATAATGCTTGGAGAAATGAAAAGAAAATTGAGATCTCTTAAAGGTTTTTGTGAAGTTCTCATTTGGCTACTCTCCTATCTAAATAAATATCTTTGTAATAGTCCCATTATGGATCTTCTTTATAATAATAAAAATAATCAATTTTTATGTATTTTATCTACCCATGCAATATTAGTTTTGAGACTATATATCCTTATGTCTTACTATCACATAATGAGATCTCCCTACTCGAGAAATTACATTCTATCCTGAATCAATATGATATGGGTTAGTTTGTAGGTATGATATTTTATGGGAGTAATATCATATTAAGTAGAAACATGCTTAAATGTAGTCAATTGGTAATTTTCTCTGCTAACTAGTGGTTCAGATTGGCCTGAAGATAATTTAGGAATGGTAATAGATCCATATAATAGATATCTACTAACTAGTGGTTCTGGTAAGTCTATAAGTAAGAGCCTTACTCATCTCTATTAGAAATCTTTTCTTTCTTTTAGTAATCTCATTCTTTTGGGATGTGCCAATGTAATAGGTTTATATAATCTTATGATCCATATAATATTATAAAGTAATCTGATATATATATTTTAATAAATTTTTACTTCTTAATTGTGTAATATTTTTATCGAATTATATTTTTATTATTTTATGAAAAATTTATAAAATAAAAAAAATTGTGATTTATAACAAAATAATTATATATATGTGTATTTCAAGTAGTCATCAACAAAAAATTGATCAGATATTTAAATTCATATCTAATCATATCTTAACTAAGTCATCATATGTTTGAGTGTATTAGATCAAATTAGTTTCAATTCAAATTAAACTAACATTTAAAACATGAAGTCTGGTAAGTTTACCTAGTTAATATGTCTCATATTTTAAGATCAAACTACTTATAAGATTATGATAAAATATTTATAATTTTGGTAGTAATAAGTGAACAAGTTGAGAATATATATGTAACGAGTACAAAATATTCAAATATCTAAAGGAAAATATTCCCATTAATGATAGAAAATATAATCTAGTCCGCTTGATCACAAATAAAGTTTATCTTAGTCTCTAAATTCTATAAATGAATATCAATTAAAGTAAAATCAAAATCAAAGTTGAGTTATATAAAAAGATAACTCATTAAGAAAAGACTAATAGAATAATCAAGAATAAATATGACAAGAGAAAGTAATAATGATTACAACTAAATAATACTATATCTAATAGTCTTATAGAGTTTATTATTATCTATAGTAATATTTTTAGAACAAAATATATATATATTGAATTGGGTATTGTTAATAGTGATATGAATATTTTTTCATGTGTTAATAATTTATGAGTTTGAAATGAAAGTACAAATAAAATAAATAGTGATACATGAAAGAATGGAGAGATATTTAGTTTCCTGGGAGAAGACTTTTGTATACTACTATCTAGTAAGTATCACGATAGATTAACTATGTGAGGGTTCTTGAATGATTTTGGTAGTCAACATATCTCTCTCATTGATGCATAATATTCTTAGATTCCTTTTCAAAAATAATATTCAACAACAATCTAGTATGGATTGTCATTCTGCAATGAATATATTAAGTTGAAATTCTTCTTCATCTACCTCTATTGTGATAATGTATATTAATTTTTTTTATTTGAATCTGTCAAAAACAACAAAGAAAATTTAGTTAGGATTTTTTGCCTAACACCATCGCATTCGCCACCACACAAACATTTATCTACACCTCCACTTGAATCACCATTGGCACTGCCCTGTAATGATTGTGTGCTCGTATGCATGGTTAGTCACACACACAATCAGTGTGCGACTTGTGAAATATTGTTAGAGGTGTCAAGTGTACCAGACAACTAAGACAAGTTTGACACCTCTAAGTGCAGTGATGTACACCTTATTGTTTGTGTGCACCCACTACAAACATAAAACAAAAAATTTAGGAGAGGGACTATATTTTAGGATTTATAAATCTAGTTCTAATATCAAGTTGAACCAAACATTTATAAAATAAAAAAAATAATATTCAATAATAATCAACAACTCAGATGCTGTCATAAAGAAATATAAAAAAAAACTAATAAAATAAAGAGCTGAAACATAAACTACAACATAGTAAAAATAGCTAGATACATAGAGAAACTATATAAACATTTTCTATTCTAATTGAAAAGAAAGGATCAGAGAAAAAAATATATATTGGGGGCTGGGCTACAACAAAATATGCCAGCCCACCAAAACAAAAAAATTATTTATTTTTCAAAATATCCCTTTTAATTTAATAATCTATGTTTTCACTTAGTGTAGAGCTAATATGTTTCTGTCTTTGGTTAGAATTAGTAATCTAGATTAGAGTTCCCTAGGGTTAAATTGCTATCTATATTTTGATATTTTTTTTTCTGTCTTTGGTCAGTGAGTGTTCTACAGTGAAGAATGAGAGATGGAAGAAAGAAACTCTGTGTATTACAATCAACATAGTGGAAAAGGCCAAATTGTAGTTGTTTAGTGCGTACTGCAAATTCTATGGCAATGTGGTTTTGGGTGTGCGGTTTGGCCTGTGTGATATTTTCAAATAGTCATGTGTGTTGTATTGTGAAGCACCCTAAGAGCATGTAGATTATGGTTTGGGAAAAATTCAGTTAGTATTCTTATGTTTTTTTTTTATTTAGTATGAGAGATAAATTTTGGTTATTACACTATGGAATATTGGAAACTGAAATTACTCACAGTAAGCAACATGAGTAGGGATGTGGTTATTTGGTTCAAAAATGGTAGATTACCCGAAAAATGAATTAATCAATGATGAGACAAATAAGAAGTAACTATAAACATACTCATGCCTTTTGATTACAACATGACAATCAATCAAAAAAAGTTGATTTTATCCTTTTCAACTAGTATGATATATAAAATATTATGAGACATTGTAATATTATTATATTCATCTCAAATAACATAGATACATATAATGTAGTTGTTTAGTTTTTTGGATCATGATTAGAGGGGATTATCAAGCCCGAGTAGGTTATTACTCACTTTACATAGTTTACGCAATTAGATACCCAATTCCTAAATGTTTTTCTAGCCAAGCTTGAGCCTACATAGAGAGTGAGATAATTAAAGAAATTTTTGAGTATGACATTCTTAAATTCATTAATAAATGAGTTTTTAGTATTTCACAACTAGATTTCAAGTGATAAAGAGTTTTCTACTAGACTAGAGTCATATTATTAAGGAATCTAATTTATGCAAGGAAAGATATCTTGCTTTGCATTGACTCGAAGTCTAGGAGATATTAGTCATAGTGATGACATGGGTATGAGAGTCTCAATGTTGTGTGTACATTATATAAGGATGAGGTATATCAGAGATAATTGTTGGGAGTTATTTCTTGAAACTAGACCGAGAGCATGATAGGCAGTTGAGGAAGACATATCGACTATTTGATATATCCAAGAGTCCTCATAGAGTCATCCCATTGTAACTTTTATTGAAAAAAAATTTTTAGGATTCCTCTTTTATGGCACTGTAGCTATAGCTATTATGACTTGTCATTCCACTTCACGCTGATAGGTCGTGGACATAAGTGCCAATACAAACATTATAAGTAATTGTTTTTTTTATTATCTTCTTTGGATGTTTATTGAATATTATTATAGTAAATCATAATCTTTTAAAAGTTATTGTATATGATAGTATTCGGTTTGATTCTTTATTTTTCTATGTATTTTACTTATTTCTGATTATTTTGTTAGTTTTATTTTTTAAGTTATATATCTAGGCAACATAATTCTAAAGAGGACTTTCTTTGGGAATGAGCGGAGTGAATTATATGTCTTTTTTTAAGGTATGATCTCTTATTAGGTCTGTGTGTATTAGATCATTTGCTTGTGTCTTATCTACTCAGTCACCCATCATTGACACTGATCAAGTTAAAAATATTTTAGTTTTATCATAGCTCTAAGGGTATTTTTACCAAGGAGTGCAAGATGTATTAGTTATAAAGGAGTATCAAAACTTTTTGGCATATTTGTTAGATTAGTGTGAAAAATAACTCATTTGATATGATACACTTAGAAATATGGATACTTAGTAGAGACAAGATCTAAGGGGGATTAAAAATTTTATTAGTTTTATTTATGAGTGTTTATGCTTTATATGGGTATTTTTTTATTCTAAATAATATATATTTTTTATCTTTTTAGTTATAAATTATATGTTAGGTAGCTTTGGTATTTATTATATGAATTATTTGACCTTATACCAAATTTTTTGTACTGACACATCCTCACATAATGAGGTGGTTGATTAAAATATTTATTAACTACAAAATGCTTTATCATCTGAATACTTTTCTATGGCCTTTTTTTAGCATGTGTTTTTTTGATCTTATATTTGGGAGAGAATTTGTTCAGCCTGCCTTTTAGAGTATATGGGAGTACTTGTATTAAAATTGACTTATACTTATGAAACTGTAACATTTATTTTGTGTCGCGACATAAATTATAATATCATGATATAATTGAAGTTACAACTAGTTTTTGTTGTTTTGACTATAAATCTTAAAGATTAAAGTTGTGAACATATTCTATGTTGTCACGATATGAATGTAGTCGTAATTAGTTTTGTACTATTTTGATTTGGTGAATAAATGAAGTCGCATCATATATTTAGTATCACAACTTGAATTATAAAGTCATGACTTAAATGGAATCCCAACATGTATTGTGTGTGTCTTTGTGATTGATAGATATAAGGATTCATGTCCTAACCGTATTTTGTGGTGTTGCAATATGAATGATATCACAACATATTTTTAATATTATGACTTAGGTCTTAAATTTAAAAAGGTTTTTTATTTAATATGCAATTTTTAATATAAATGAAAAGTATGTGATAAGAGTGATGAGTGAAATATAAAGTACATAAAAAAAAGAGTGTGTGTGAGCAGGTGTGTAGTAGTTGCATTAATATTCAACAATAGTAAAGAAGTTTTCTTCTTTTCTCTCTCCTTTTGTTGCTCTCCCCCTCTCTCTTCTATTTGTGTGATTATTATATGAGAATTACTTCCCCCATGCCAAATCCCTATTTCACCATCATAATTCATAGTTTGGTATCAAATGTGATTCTGCTAGATATATTGGAATCTTGGATTTGAAATAATAGCCAAGTTGTGTGGTTCTTAACATTTGGTATCAGAGAAAAATTATATAATTTCTAACATTTAGTATCAAATTTAAGTAGTACTGAGAATCCCTAACTTTTGGTATCAATGCCTAGTGTCTAGAATCTCTAACATTTGGTATCGGAGCAAGGTTTGGTCTAAAGAACCTAAGCTTCAGCCGCATAGCCTGTTCGGTATTAGATCTAGGTTCAGAAGATGTATAGAGAGTGAATCTGAGAATGATGAGTTTGGCAACATTTAGGATTAAGATTGAAAAGTTTTCAGGGAAGGATTTAGAAGTTCAGAAATTAATGATGGAGAATATACATGTTCATATAGATTATTAGTTCGTAATCAAAGATACAAAGCCAACAATGAGTGATCAAAAATACAGATAATTTTTATTGAGATTGTCAAATGGTATAACTTGGATTGGAAAATGTGAGGCTTAATTTGATTGTGTCTAATAGATAAAATTTTGGTGATTATTTCTGGTCAGAGATCTATAAAAAATATGTGGAATAAGCTTAAGGTACTCTATTATAACAAGTAATTAATCAACAATTTTTTCATGAGAATGTAGTTGTGCAAGTTATGTTTGGAGGAGGTTGATGTTTTCTCTTCACACCTTTGTGAATTTCACATACTAATATGTCAGTTGTCATTTATTAATTGTAAGATTATTGATGATAACAAAACTATAACTTTCGTCTATTCGCTACCAAATTCATGATTATATCATGAGGACGACTCAAAGACTATTGTTTCATTTGACCTTGAATGAGATTTTTCTTAAAGGAAAAATATGAGGCTTGATTCGATTGTGTTTAATAGATATAATTTTGGTGAATATTTCTAGTAAAAAATTGATAAAAAATATGTGAAATAAGCTTAAGATTCTCTATTAGAACAAATAATTAATCAACATGTTTTCCTGAGAAAGTAGTTGTAAAAGTTACGTTTGGAGGAGGTTGTTATTTTCTCTTCGCACCTATGTGAATTTCACATAATAATCTGTTAGTTATCTTTTATTAGTTGTAAGATCAGTGATGATAACAAAACTATAACTTACATCTATTCACTACTAAATTCATGATCTTATCAAGAGGATGCCTCAAAGACTATTGTTTCATTTGACCTTGAATGAGTTTTTTTCTTAATGGATAAATTAATTCTTTCTAAAATCAACCTAACTTCAATTTATTGTTAAATATGATGATTTCATGGGAGTGTCATGATACTATAGATCAACAAGTTCTATTATAATTGATGGATAAGACAACATATAAAAAATATAAGATAATAGGTTCAAGTTTAACTTTTAGATTCATATTCTTCCTAAACTTATTAATACATAAGTATTGCTAAAAAAATTAAAACCAAACCTCAATAAAATTTTATTGATCTCTGATAAAAAATATTGGTTTTCTTATTAGGTACTAGAGTACTCAAAAAAAATATATCTCACAGTATTATATGCCAATTTATCTCATGCTGAAGAGAGATCGATAACAAAATAGGTATACTCAAAATTTGGGAGATAGGCTAAATAATCTCTCAAAGATATAAGATCAGAAAGTATATATATTGAGAAATGATTGAAGAGATTTGATTAATGAGATAGATTATAGCTTTGAGTTTTATTTTATTTTCTATTATTTTATTTATTTTTTCATTGTTTGGGAGCACCCGACTTGTGGATTGTCCTAAATCCCACACACACACACACATATAATATTATATTTAAAAAATATTGTTTTTATAATAAAATAAAATTTCCATTTTCATGTGTGCTTCTTTGTCCTTGTCTTTCTCTCTATCCTCTTTTCCTTTTCGTTTGGCACATAAACCTTAAGATTTTCATAAGGTTGTCAAATGAGGATGATGGTGCACTATCTGGGTGTTTTTCCAACTGTTATCACCAGAAGATTTTGATGGTAGTCATCGAGTTGCCATATTATTACTACTGTAACACTAATTAAACACCCACATATTGTGGGTCTTTCATGCTAATTATTATTTTTGTAAGGTTTTCAAATGTTCACTGATGTAATTTAGGTAGAATGAAGTTTTTTAGGAAAAGAAAACAATGTCAAAGCTTTGTTGATGTTATATGGGCATTTTATGTAGGATCATGTAATCAGACAGATTTTTTTTTTTGGGATTGAGCAAGATGGATTATTCTTGTTCTTCTAGATTCAATAATTCTTCTAGATGCTTATCTAATTTGATTCACTTGGGATTCACATTCCACTAAACTTCTGTTACTAGAGAAATTGAAAATTTTAAAATCTAACATCAGAGAAATAGTATATCTCTTGTTATGAGAGATATCAGTTAGGAAATCATATTAGAGCTTCCTATCCAGCACATCATGAGGGTACTAAGAGTAATCCATCCCATTTGATATACATAGATGTTTAGTGATCTTTTAAAATAATAATGTATAATAATTTGAGAAATTTTATAATTTTTATTAATACTTTTTCTCAATTTACATAGTTATTAGTATTTAAGAAAAATCTTATTTTTTTTCCATTTGTTGGAGTTTATGATTTTATTTTTGTTTTTTTTTATTTATTTTTTAATTGATTTGACCACCAAACACAATTGAGCTATCCTGATTATTTTATATCCTATATTATGAGTTTTTGTGTATTATTTCAAGTTATTTTGTATTATATTAGTTTGCATGGTGACAATAAAAGATTTTTTTTTCACATTGTTTCGGTGGGATAACTAGAAATTTCAGTAATATTCAAAAGATCCTAAGTTTAGGGTTTTGAATTTTATATTTCTCAAATTAGGATTTCATCAATATTTCTCAAATTTGATTTTCTTCTTAGCAAGTTTACATAGTTTCAACTTTTCACATATGGAGATATATGAATTCATTTAATTTTTGAGATTTCTTTTAGTTATTACAAGTACTTGCAGTTAACCAAGTATTTAGAATTAAGTTAGACACTGATATGAGATATATCGTAAGATTTTATTGAATATCAATTTTATTTCTTGAAAAAGTAAGAGACAGATAATTATTTTATAATGTAGTACATAGATAAAATTTAGAGCTATGGTTCTATTACTTGCAAGATCTTTTGGATATGATATATTCTCAAGGAGATTGAGTATTTACTTTCTTATCTTACTATTTTTTATTATGACTGTCAAACAACAATATATTTAACACCCAATGATGTTTCAATTGAACAAAGTACATAAATTTAGTAAGTTTTCCTCATGAAATAAATTTAGGATAAACTATTATTACAATAAATAAAATATCTTTTCTAGTTTTCGAATTTCTTCTAGATCACCATGAAATAATGCATTCCTCATAATTAACTAATATACAATTAATTTGTGTGATGCTGTAATATAAATTAACAACATAGTGGTGATTTATCATTTTGATCATGAGAAAAAAAATATCTTAATAAATCAATATCATATGTCTGTGAAAAATCTTTCACTTACAACCTCATATTGAGTTGATTGACCTAATCCATGGGTTCTTTTTTTTTCGTATGCATTAATATATATCTCACTACTAGCTTATTTGTTAGTTTTGAATTGTGATCTCATATATGATTAGCATTAGATGTGATTGTTTTTAATTCTTCAAACATTGATTGTTGTCATTTTGGATGATTAAATACCTCAAAATAAAGTATCTAGGATCCTATAATAATTAAATGAATATAAGAAATTAGAGTATGCAATATCAAAGAAAGAATATAAAAATACTCGAGATAAAAGATATTGAGTAGAACATATCTTTAGTTCCTTCCATAATGCAATCGGAAGATCCAAGTGATTATTTTGACTTGAATTTGCTGATAAGACATAATTATCTAGAACAAATTATGAAAGTACACATCTAGTATATACCTTAAATTAAAATCAAGTTTCCCAACACTCATTTCCCTTTCATCAGAAGACTCATACTTCATGTTTAGTGAGACACTCACATTATGCTCCTATCTAAGATGCAATGCCTTAAGATGTAGGCATATGAAAATGGTCAGTCATTAATTCATGGGGAATAACAACTAGACAAAGAAATGAGCCTATTACTACATTGAAGATTTTCACAGATAATTATTTCATTTGATTTACATAAATTCATTAAGAATTTTTCTTTGTTTTTTAGGAGGATCTTTGGCACCATGATAATTTGCTTATTGTTTACGTGTATTATATTTTTTAATGAGATACGATAAGTTAGAAATCACTAAGCTCAAAAAATACACTGAATCAGAGTTCTAGATAAATAATCATAAGAGACTCGTATTTTTTTTTGTATAAACCTCTATACTAAGAAAATTTTATTTTTATAGAAGTTGCACTTTAGGTTTCTCTAGCATATACTTCTATCAATCCAAATGGTAATTTTACTTCTGATACGACCCCTATAGTGGATTCTACTACTTATAGAAGAATCATAAAAAAGATTAACTATATGATTATTATCCAATCAAATATAACATATATATATATATATAGTATAATTAGTTATTTTCTATATTTTATTTAGCAAGTTCATATTTTTATAACTCTTTACATATTGAGGAATGGAAAGATTTTTAAGACTTGAAATTTATTTTAGTAATCATAAGCACTTGCAATTAATTTGTTTGATGGTAAATGAGTACCAGCTCTTACTTTTCTACGAGTAAGAGTAACAAAATTAGAAATAACTCAAGAAGCACAAATTTCTGTTATTGACTTAGAGAGAAGTTTTATATACATATCTCTAAAAGGTCAAGGTAATCATAGTTTCTCTTTTTGCATTAGTTTCAGTCTCTTCCCTAGGAATACTTCTCAATAATTATCTCAGGCATAACTTATTCTTTGACATCGTGTAGATTATAGATTAAAATGATGTTTTTCTCCATCTATTCTAGTTGTGATGATTTATCTTTGTACTCAAGGTGAGTTTTTATCACACATTTTACGCCTTGAAGAGCAATGCATATGCTTTGAAGGAGTCATTCAAAAAGTTAAAAAAATTATAAAATTATAATTCAAAATAGTGTCGACCATCTTTTCTGCACTGCTCAAAATTTTCAACGACAAAAATATCATCCCTTTTCCATCTCTGCTCGAGCAATGGGGGGGCTCTTCTCCACTCTCCATGTTTGTTTGGCACTCTACTCTTCTTCATATCATCTTGATATTTTCGGCACTTCTCCACTACTTGATATTTTTGGCACTACTTCATAAGTATATGTTTATATGTTTCAATAAACATATACTTATATAGAAAGTGATACAAGTATTGTTATACATATAGTTATACATAATATATATAGTTGTAAATTTAGTTATATATAGTTGTATTGAGTTATATATAGTTATCCATATAATTATAAATAATTATATGTATTTTTTAACATATAGTTGTATATGTAGTTATAGATATAATATATATAATTATAAATATTTATACATATAGTTATACATATAATTATAATAAGTTATATATAATCAAACAGATAGGTATACAAATAATTATACATAATATATATATATATATATATGAAGATAGTTGCATATCAATGTATATAATTATAAATAGTTATATATAATTAAATATGTGGTTATGTATAGCTAAACAAATAATTATATATAGATATATAGTTTTGTATATAGTTAAGGTATAATCATATGTATAGTTAAATATTATTATATATTATTAACTATTGTTATACATTTGTTAAAGATTAGCATTTCTTCAATATTATGTATATAGTTAAGGTATAGTCATAGGTATAATCATATGTATGTTAATTATTATTATGTATAGTTAAATTTCTTCAAAAGGTAAGATATTATGAGTTATGACTTATGAGATAGATAATGTAAAAAATGACATGAATATAAACAATTCAAGTAATTTATGAACAAAGTAGCATCATCCTAAAAAATATATATGATTACTCATATATATTAGAATTCATAATTAATTCAAGTTATTTAAATTTTGATTTTAATGTTTAAATTCTTTTAGATTATTTCTTCTTATTATTTTTTAGTCAATTTTATTGTTATATAGAAATGTGAACAACTGAATATTATTATTAGTGTTTTTTTCAGGATGAGTTCCTTTAAATCAAAAAAAATCAAAAAAAAAGATTGTGTGAAAATATGTTATCGAAGTTTATGAGGAGCAATATTTGAAATGTAAATTTTGTAATCAAAGATATGTGGAAGGGATGAATAGACTCAAGCATCACTCATCTAGAATTCATCATGGTTTGAAACAATGCCCCAAAGGTAGTGAAGATGTTAGATTGGAATGAACAGAGGCATTGCCAATTTTAAGGATCAAAAAATAAAAAAAAATGAATTGCTCCAAGAAATTGGTATGGTCCAACTTCAATGAATGAAAGTACCTTATCCAAAACAATATGTGTCATAAAAAGTGGGAGTGGGAGTGGGGGTGGGGAACCTATTCCTAGGGGACCCATTGATAAATTTACCACTTCACAAACTCATCAAAGTACTTTGAATTCAAGGTGGAAGCAAGAAAAAATAAAATATGTAGAAAAATTAGTAGGTTTATGTATTCAAAAGGTCTCCCATTTAATACTATAAATGATCCCTATTAAATTTCTATGATGGATGTAGTTGTAAATTTTGGGTCTAGGTTTAAGTCTTCATATATGTACGAATTGAGGATATGGATATTTAAAGAAGAGGTGAATGACCTAAGTATTATTATGGAAGATCATAAAAAAGCTTGGAGACAATATGAATGTTCAATTATATATGATGGTTAGACATAAAAAGAGTATGTGTCTTATCAATTCTTTGGTAAATAGTCTTGCTGGTACTTGGTTTATGAAATCAAGTAATGCTAATGATATAATAAAAAAATGGGGAATTAATATTTAAATATTGATTATGTGGTTTAAGAAATTAGGGAGGTGAATGTTATGCAAGTCATCACTGATAATGTCTCTAATTGTGTGAATGTTGAAATGAGGCTTATGAAAAAAAAGAGAAGGTTTTGGTGGACTTTTAATGCTGCATATTATATTGATTTGATGTTTGAGAATATTAGAAAGATAAATATTCATGATACTACACTTGTTCGAGCTAGGCAAGTAGTGAAGTTCATATATGGTCATACTTGAGTTCTTAGCTTGATGAGAATATTTACAAAAAATTATGAACTTCTTCATCCAACAATTATATGGGTTACTACTTCATTTCTTGCTTTCAAAGCCTTTATAAGCAAAATAAGCCTTTATAGCATTGTTCTCCTCAAAAAATTGGTGTTCAAGCAAATGAGCTAAAAAGGTTGAAGGTGTGAAAGCTCGAATATGATATTGTTTGATCCAAATTATTGGCCTCAAGTTATTTTTTGCATAAAGATCATTGTTCCATTTGTTGTTATCTTGAGAAAGGTTGATTCAGAGGAAAGACCAGCCATGAGTTATATTTATGAGCTGATGGATTGTGCTAAGGATAAGATTACATTTAATTGTGGGGGCGTGGAGAGAAAATATAGCCCAATTTAGAGAAAAATTGATGCATGATGGACTCCACAACTTCATTGATCTTTATATGTAGTAGGTTATTATCTTAATCCTTAATTGTGGTATAGGGTTAAGTTCTCTAATGTTGATGAGGTGAGGAATGGATTATTTGAATGCATGGATAAGATGTTGGATTATCAAGAATGTTTAAAAACTAACATTCAGTTGGAATCATTTGACCAAGCAATGAGTAAATTTGGGAGTCATATTATAATTGATTCTCGAACATTAAGAAATCCTACAAGTTGGTAGATGCATTTTGGGGGCTAAACACTAGAGTTGAAAAAGTTTGCTATTCGAGTCGTTAGTCTTATATGTGAAAGAAATTGGAGCACATTTGAATTAGTAATATTTCTAATTTTATAAATTTTTATACATATATTTATATTTCAATGTTAGATAATTTTATTTCATTTTAACACATAATTTTCTTTATTTCATTATTTGCAGATACATTAAAAAAATAGACTTGAACATCAAAGGTTGAATGCTCTAGTGTATGTAAGGTACAATACTAGATTAAAAGAATGAAATCAACAAAGGAAACAAAATAGTGATCTAATTTTGATAGAAAAGATTGATTTGGATAATGACTAGATTGCAGAGAAAGAAGATCTCCTCCTCCCCCTTGATCTTTGTTGGTTTCAGTATGATGAGTTATTCAATATTGATGATATTAAAGTTGTGTCATCCAACTATCAACAGACTCAAGCATCATTGAATCAAATGATTTCTTTGCATTCCCACAAAAGAAAACATAATAAAGTTCCAAGTAAGTACACAAACATTAAAATCATAAATTTAATTAAACTTAATAAAAAAACTTATAATATTTACACCTAATTAATACTTTTTATTTTACTAGGTATAAGCAGAGACAAAGGCAATGAGAAGGAGTTCAAATTTATACCAATTAATGAAGATGAAGATTTACATAAAATGAGCATACATGATAGTGGATATTTTCATACTTTTGATACTTGAGATCCCAAAGTATATATATTTCATGTTTGAGATAGTTTCTAATATAGTTTTTTGATTTGGGGACCAAAACATAAATAATTTTAAATTTGAGCCACAAGATATAATTTTTCTTTTATATTTTTTATTTCTCGCATTTTAGAGTAATTATTTAATAAACGCATGCTAGTTTTTAGTTTTTTTTTTGTGTTACTTTTTGAGTTAATGCATAATAAAATAGTATGAAGGAATTAGGTTTAGTTTTTTGATTTTTGAAAACATAAACTTCATTAGATTTGAATGAGTGATGTCAAAATGATTAATTTTGGTCTAAGTTATTATTAGTACAGTGGACAACTAACATTTTTATACACTCAAAGCACATGCTCAAATAATTATGTAAATGGCTCAAAACAAAAATATTTATATTTGGTTTATTTAAAATATGTTAGCCAAATAGTGCTCAAGGTTAAAAATATTTACTATTTATGATTTTTTTTTGTTTTTTCAAATTTTATGAACACAAAAGATTAAAAAAATAAATAAAATCAAAATTTGAATAATATTTCGCATTAACATTATTTTTTTGAAAATACTTTTCAATAAAGTGTGTGTGTGTAGTTAAATGTTAAACTTATATTGTTATATATATAGCTTGGAACTAAATAATTATATATCTAAAATTATTTGCTATATATATATATATATATATATTGTACGATATATGTCAAAACTATATGCATATGCATAAAATTATGCATAGGTAACAATTATATAAACTATATATTTATATTTATTAAACAATATACAAGTGTACATACATACATATAGTTTAACATACACATACACATATGGATATGTAAACAATATATGTTAAATTAATACATATATCTTAACATATACATACACATATATGTATAGGTAAATTAATTTAGTTAAACTATATATATATATATATGTGTGTGTGTGTGTGTGTGTGTTTAGCAATATATGTAACATACCTTAAACTACACACACACACACACACACACACACATATATATATATAGTTATTTTAAACATTGTAGAATATTTATTGATGTTAAAGATTTTTTTGGAAAGAAAATTATTGATTGGGGACGAGTAATTATTTTAGTGAGTAAGTTTGTTTGGTATTCAAATTATTAAATATTCATATATATATTAATAGTTTATAATGATGTGTATGTGTGAAAAATGGAGACATTATGGATTGATTTCATGAATATTCATCAAAATTGGATAAAACTCAAATGTCATGAAATTAATATATACTTTTTTTATTTCCATGCATGCATGCATCATTTAACAATTATATACATATAGTTTAACTTATATAATTAACATATACATAAATGTATGTATATGTTAAAATATTTGTATTGATAAACAATATATGTTAAATAATATACATATATTTTAACAATATACATAGATATATGTATAGGTCAATTATATAAGTTAAAACTATATATATATATATATATAAATTTAAACAATATATGTATGTATATGTTAATCAATGTGTATGTATATGTTAAACATTATACATGTATATAGTTATTTTAAAATATAACATATAATTTTAATATATAGTTGATACTTTATATATCTTTATGTAAATAGGTTATATATAGCTTAACATGTATATGTATTCACACACACACACACACACATAAATATAATTATACAATTCTTAACATATATAGTATAACAAATATAATTATATATTTTTATGCCACATATAAAACTATATATGTTTCATGTTTACATATATAATTTTATGAATAGTGTTTTCAAAAATAATTTTATTGCGAAAATATTGTTCATTTTTTGATTTTTTAATGATGTGGTTTCATAAATTCAGAAAACTAAAAAAATCTTAAAAAAAATACATTTGTTTTTTAAACCTTTACATTATTTTCCCAAAATAAAACACCTACAACATGTTTACTATTTGCAGCCCTTCCCATAGCCAATGTTTTTGTTTTCAAGATAATGATCAAGTTGAACAAAACAAAAGCTAGTAAATCAAATGGGAGATTTGTGTTTAGGTGAACGAAACATAAAATATTTAATTTTTTGTGTAATAAATTTATGATAATTTAAAAAAAAAATAAATTCTAAAATAATTAAGTTTTGATATACTAAAATTCATCAACCTGATTTTGCCCTCCAAAATAAAAAAAAAATATAATATAATTAATATGAAACCTAATGAAAGAAAGAGCTAGATTGGATTATGCTGCCAAATTGACAACGGAAGAATTCGAACAAATGCCATTTGATTCAATTAAAAAAATAGGCAAACAACTTAAACATGTGTACTTTACGAATAGGAGAGCAAGTAGAAATACTTAAATATAAATATAAAATAAATGCTATCTATATAAATGTAGATATATAAACATGTATATAAATTGACAAACATATATATGCCTATATAAATAAATAAATATATGTGTGTGTGTGTGTGCGTGTGCGTGCATTTACTTATATATATATACACGCGCGCGCGCGCACAAAGTGATATATATATATATGTTTATATTGATATACACAAACACAAAAAATACACACACACACACACACACACACACACACACACATATATATATATTGATATATATATAGATATATACACATATATTTATATATACTTATATATTTATATATACTTATATATTTATATATACTTATATATTTATATATACTTATATATTTATATATACTTATATATTTATATATACTTATATATTTATATATACTTATATATTTATATATACTTATATATTTATATATACTTATATATTTATATATACTTATATATTTATATATACTTATATATTTATATATACTTATATATTTATATATACTTATATATTTATATATTTATATATACTTATATATTTATATATACTTATATATTTATATATACTTATATATTTATATATACTTATATATTTATATATACTTATATATTTATATATACTTATATATTTATATATACTTATATATTTATATATACTTATATATTTATATATACTTATATATTTATATATACTTATATATTTATATATACTTATATATTTATATATACTTATATATTTATATATACTTATATATTTATATATACTTATATATTTATATATACTTATATATTTATATATACTTATATATTTATATATACTTATATATTTATATATACTTATATATTTATATATACTTATATATTATATATACTTATATATTTATATATACTTATATATTTATATATACTTATATATTTATATATACTTATATATTTATATATACTTATATATTTATATATACTTATATATTTATATATACTTATATATTTATATATACTTATATATTTATATATACTTATATATTTATATATACTTATATATTTATATATACTTATATATTTATATATACTTATATATTATATACTTATATATTTATATATACTTATATATTTATATATACTTATATATGTAAAACATTTATTTTATATTTATATTTATATATTTTGATTTACCGTATTTTTTAATTAAATCTACATGTCTTTGTGGTTTACGCCTATTTTTAAAGTGAATATAAAGTCATCGCTTCGAATCCCTCTGATGACAATTTGTCGGTAAAATTTTAATTCCTTCTTTATATAATTAGATTTCATATTAATTAAATTCAATTTTTATATTTTTAAAATTTAGGAGATAAAAATTGGATTGATGAATTTTAGTGCGATAAAAATGTAATTATTTTAGAATTTTGGGTAATTTTTTAATTATCAAAAGTTTATCGCCACAAAAATTAAAGATTTTGAAAAAGTCCACCATAAATCATAATACAAATATCAAATTATTTTATGGCACAATGTCCACTTGTCACGGACTTACATTTCCCGACAACCAAGTTGAAAAGATGCACACCAAACTATAAATAAATAAATGCAACTTCTTCCCATAGGTCGTACCCATCAACTCATTTTGCCTTTTCGAGTATAATCCAATCGTAAATTAGGCACTGAATTTGCTTTCATCTTTACGTATTCTTCTTATCTACCACATTTTACGCTCCCATTTATTGCATTCACACTATCCTCCTGCGGTGGCACATGTCAAATCCTTAAATGACTGCTCCAGTCAACTCATGCATCAACAGTAAATGCGGCGATGACCCAGACGTCATGTTAAAATGATACTCATCCACATTTATGCAACGATGAATTAGAACTATTTGTAGTAACTGCCTAATTAATTGTGTTTTGCCGTATGCGTAGCTTTATTATGTGCTGCGTTAAACACACCAATATCAAGTAAATAAATGGGCAGGTACAACCATTTACAAGTGTATTTGGTTCTAGTTATTTGAAAATAACAATTTTTGAACATGTTAGAAAAATAACAATTTTTTAACACAGTTGGAAAAATAACTTAAAAAAAATCAAACAATAGCAGGAGAGAGAAATGCTGATATTCTCACTTCATACTTTTTCATCATATATAAGTTAAAATTTTTGAATAAAGTTTTATCCTTAGTTAATAAAATTATGTCATTCACATATATACTCATAATTAAAATGTTCGAAGTAATATTTCTCAGCAATTATAATGATGGTTCATTTAAGTTTCTATTGAACTCGTGAATCAATTGATATGAGTCTGTGTGTGTGTATTTTGTATAATGATGATTTTCTTTTTCAATAGATATAATTTAAAACATGGGTGAATTATGTCTTGGGGTCTTGGGAACCCAAATAATTAACCTTAAGGCCTCATAACACTTATATTTGACTTTAAGGATATAAATATTTCCAGGACAAAAATGCCCTTAATGATTCCACATCAGCAGTGCGGCGGATTCCACATCAGCAAGAATGGAGGTGTACAGAACAAGATCGACTTTGGAAGAAGAGTTCACGTACGTTCTCAGAAGCGGTGCGGCGGATTCGTATAGGCCATTTTTCATGCAAGATTCGAAAAGCTGCCTGATGATAAAGCTGTTTGTTCTGATTGAAGACGAACCCATGAAACTCAACCATCGGAGCGCGAGGTCAACAGATCCGTCTTTGATGTAGACCATCAAAGACGGAACTGCTTATTTTCCACATCATCAGGGGTAAATGAGGTATTACAAAAATATTATATCCTTAACATTAATTTTTGTTTGTTTCATACTTTTGAGGTCAAATATAGGTCTTATGAGGCCTTAAGTTTAATTATTTGGGTTCCCAAGACCCCAAGACATAATTCTCCCTTAAAACATTTTACTATAAAGTCAATGGATTGATTGCTAGACTTTTTCTTGGAATGTCATTAAGTAAAATTGACTTTATGTCTTATTGGTATAGAGTCAACTCCTCGTCAAGCCTAGGGTATAACTAGCATTTCTATTTCCAATTGAGCTACTAGTATAAATAATATTTGAATAGTCTATTAAATAATCATTTGCCACTAATAATATTCTTGTTATTGGGTGGCTACACAAGTGCCTGCGTTTTATTTTTAATTATAGAGTTAGATTTTATTTTTATGGCTAATATCTAGTTATCATGTTGTACAACTTACTCAAAATCCTGAATCTCTGTAGTAGTGAAGTTATCTTTTTCAAAGATGTCTTCTAATAATCTATAATTGATTGGTATAGAATGTAAAGTTGAGCAGTGAATTTTAGAAGATGAAGTTGAAGAATGAATTTCAGAATGTGAAGTGGATGTGGATTCAAATCCATAAGTTTTATTTTATTAATTTGAATATATATAACTATGAGTTTGTTTCATCTAGTCCACTTTCAATTTGGTATATTTCTTTCAACTCAAAAAGTTTTTGAAGATTGATTTGATCATCAAATAATATATTTTTCCTAATCTAAAATATATTGATATCTACTGTATATAGTATGTAACTTATAAAGTTTAGTTTGAATCCTACTGGGATGGATCTATTATTGGTAAGTCTAATTTTTATTTTATTTTATTTATTTGGTACTTTGAAGTAATAGAGACTACTAAGCACTATCAAATGATGTAGTGATGGATTTCTTCTAGTCAATTCTTGAATAGAGGTGTTCGGTACTATATGTGTTGAATATTTTTGACTATTTGCCAAATATTTGATGATGTGTTTTTACATATTTTGGCATTTAATGGATGGATTCTGTTAAATGACTATTTGGATGAATTTTGATAAAAAGTAGAGAAATCAAAGCCTTTAATAAAATCAGTAGACTTGGTAGAGAGGTGATTTAGAGGGCAGAGAAGCGATGAAGAGTTGTGACTTTTCCCATGTCACAATTAGGGTTAACATTTCATTTTCTTATTTGATAGTTATAGTACATTTTTTGGTCATAAATCAATATAACAA
Organism: Sapria himalayana; assembly: GCA_029783825.1. NCBI lineage: Eukaryota > Viridiplantae > Streptophyta > Magnoliopsida > Malpighiales > Rafflesiaceae > Sapria > Sapria himalayana. The sequence goes on along the minus strand of JAREIK010003183.1, from coordinate 2,198,102 downwards.
GTTATGATAATCTTTTCATATCATAACTATGTCATTGAGTTAACATAATTATTACATCATGCATCAGTCTTTATGGCCATGAAATTTTCATTAAGTTATTGCCACACTAATTCTAAAATATCATAATGGCCATGACCGTACTATCATGTCATTACAGCTAAGTAGAAGAATCAAACAGGCCGAGCAACTCAGGCCTAGCCCAAAGTACGACTCGAATCAGTCGGGCCTAGCCCGACACAGGACGGTCTAGCACCGTGACTAGGCCCATGTTGGGCTAGCTCAAGGCACGGCTCGTGCCATGCAGTGTTGAGATAATTCGGGCCCCGTGTTGGGCCAGGCATGACCCACTACACTGGCTGGAAGACACAGTTCTTCAACACGACCTTAACTATGCCCTGCTCTCCATATTCGGATTTGGATTCCAAATGGCCAAACTTGGATCTTGACCCTATTTTTGGACTTAAAAGTTCGAAATTTGACCAACTAAACCCAAAACTTGACCCCAAGTCCCAAGCCTTGATTGATGATCTGTGTCTAAGCCCAATGACTTGACCTAACACCGATGATTGGCCTACTTATTCCAAAAGCCAAAGCTTTTAGAATATGAGACATCGAACTGACCCAACAGTAAAAGAAATAAAAAAACCATGGTTTTAATTCTTAGTCATTAGATTTGGCAGCCCCAATGGCTAGGGGCATAATGTGATGGCTATCGTGATTCTGCTCCTTTAATTAACAAAACAATTCAAAAAATTTTGAAAAAAAATTGATTTTTTGTTAAAAAGTGATATTTTTTTAAATCTATATATAACCACACTCATTCATGATTTTTATCTTTCTCCTTCTACATCTCGGCTCTCATCTCTCTCTTTCTCTCTTAGTCTTTTATTTCAAGTTTTAAATTTTATTATTGGGACTTGGGTGTAGAGTACGAACTACTGACTATGATTGTAGTATGAATATCATAAAGTAAATGAGATTTTATGTATTACGAGTATTACTTTATTAATTTTGTTTATTTTAGTTTAATAATTTTTAATTTTATTTTAAAATTTTAGTTTAATTAATATTAATTAATATATAATTTTAAACAAAAAAATACTATATAATAAATCTACTAATAAAAAAATTAAAATGACAGATTGTAATTTTAATTACAATAATGAAATTAATTTAAACGTTAACATAAAAAATTATAATATGGATAATAAAAACCCTATGGAAAGGTCTGAGACTACCAAAATATTAGTTTCTCTAGTTTCATCGACCGAAATATCTACAAAAGAAAAATTAGAAGAATATCAATAGTTTGGACTTACTTTAATATAATACAGCATAAAAATATTTGGGGTGTCAAAGAAGAATCAACACAATATAAATATTTGGGACTGGACACATTTAGAGACATGCCAAATAATGCACCAAAAAACATGATGTATTAGATCATAGGTAAACCCAACTTAGTGGTAGGTTCTTTGAGGTTGGATCTGGTTCAGCCTCATTATTGACCCTCTTCATTTACCACACTAAGTAAAAGAGAAATGACATGATCAAACTGATCACCACTATTGATCTTTCAATTAGATTTTCGGAGGATCCAAGGGTTGTAAGTATCATGTAAACTTATTTTTAGCCTGCATATCATAGGATTCCTAGGTCTATATCTATGAATGACATACTAAAATGTTATAACTTAGAAAAAGAAATAATAATTAATGAATTAAGGGAATATAGTGGAGTAGTGTCCATGACGTCTAATATCTGGACTAGTCGCGACAATGCATTTTATGCATGTCTCACCACCCACTATGTAAATTAAAAATGGATACAAAATAAAAAAATAGGATTCTCAGAGATTCTCTATCCTCATGATGGCCTGGCCATTTATGAGTGTATGATGAAATTTTTAGAGAATATAATATTCAAAATAAAATTTATCGTATCATATTCAATAATTCCTCTAATAATGGAGTAGTGATTAACATGTTTGTTAGGACTATTAGAGATGTGCCATTAGGAAAGATTTTCTATGTTAGATGCATGTGTCACTTCATTAATTTCATGGTATAAGCTAGGATGAAGAATGTTTCTGCCACTTTAGAAAATATGCGTAACTCACTCAAATTTCTTTATATGTCTCATAGATCATAAAAGTTTGGTAGTCTTTGTTTGTTTGTGGATCTAAAGAAAAAGAAATTCAAATCTGAAGTGAGACACTATTGGAATTACACAAACCTTATGTTGGAGTCATGTGTTGGATACGAACACGTGATATTCGACTGTGTCAATAATAAGAGTGGTGAATTTATTATTGATGATAGTGATTGAACAATAAGAATTTCATTTATGAAATTCCTAAATATTTTTTTGACACGATGAACATGTGTTCTTTAGTTTATACTTTCACCACTTGAATTGTACTCGGGTACATATGTAATATTAGTGACATATTTAGGAAGTTTAGAGTTGTCCTAATATTTAATGATATGGTTGTAGAGATGGAAACCAAGTACCTAAAGTACTAGTCCACCATTCCATATTTTTATTGTCTGGCTGTAGGGGTGTAACCAAGCCGAGTCGAGCCGAATATTAGGCAGGCTCGGCTCGGCTTGGTTTTAAAGGAGTAGGCTCGAGCTTGTTCATGAGCCTGTTTATGAGCTGACGAGCTGAGTTTGAGGGTGCTCGGGCTCAACTCGTTTAACTTACGAGCATGTTCACGAGCTTGGTTCACGAGCTTGTCCACGAGTCTGGTTAACGAGCTTGCTCACAAGTCTATTCACGAGCCTATTTATGAGCTGACGAGCTGAGTTTAAGGGTGCTCGGGCTCGGCTCGTTTAACTTACGAGCCTCAAAATGATGTTTGAGAATTAAAGAACATGTTTATCTAAAATAGCCAACATACAACTAAATTAAAAAAATAAGATAATAAAAGTTCAATTAACTTGATTGAAGTTTAAGAGTTAAAATATTCATCATGTTCATTTGTAGGAAAAATTTGTTATGCATTAAGCCTTCTCTATGTTCACGAGCTTGGTTCACGAGCTTGTTCATAATCCTGGTTAACGAGCTTGCTCACGAGCCTATTCACGAGCCTGTTTACGAGCTAACGAGCCGAGTTTGAGGTGCTCGGGCTCGGCTCATTTAACTTATGAGCCTCAAAATGATATTCGGGCTCGGCTCATTTAACTTAATAAATGAGTTCGAGTGAGCTTCTAACGAGCCGAACGCCGAGCAGCTTGCGAGAAGCTCGGCTCGGTTACAACCATATCTGGCTGCTTGCATGGGCATTAGGGTTAAGGTGGAAGGGATAAAAAATATTGCTTTGACATACATATCTTTGTGCATGAACCAGGAAGGTCACCCTAGGGGATCCATTCATTAGAAGTTGACTGAGCTATTTACATACTATGATACTAGATATAGTGGTAGTAGTAGTGAGACTCCGAGTACGAACATGGATACTATATTCAAAAATAATCACTTTTTCATTCAGTTAGCGAGGGGGAAACGACGAGATTAATTGTCGAATATGAGCTAATTATCTTGGTACTTTGATACTGATTACTACTTAATCCTATCACATACTGATAAATAGAATCTTGATATTTTATAGTGTTGAAAATTATATGAGTCTACCTATCCCATGATGTCTAAGATGGTAGAGGATATATTGACTCCTCAAGAGTCGAGCATTGTATCAGAGTCTAATTTTTCTTTTATACTGAATGTTATTTCAAATAGGAGATCTAGATTATGACCAGATATTATTGAGGCATTAACATGCATGAAGGTTTGGGAGAATTCAAGCTTGGGCATCCAGGATCATGCTGCAACTACTATAAGAGTGGAGGAGTTGGTTGTTGATGATGATTTGTGAGATTTTGATAGTGATTGACGACAGATATTGAGCCTACTATACTGATTATGGCCTACCGCTAATAATACTGATACCATCATATGCTAAGGAGATTTATCATTTTTGGATTTTCTTTGTTTAATTTATTTTTGTCATTCGTGATTTGACTTTGAGGTTGAGCTTCCTACTTTTTTTGTTATTATATTTTTTGTTTATTCAGACAGTTACTTATAAGAATCATGTTTAACTTAAATATTTATGAGTTTCTATTTATCTTTGAATTGATGTATTGATTTTTATCTTTTAAAGATTAATCTTAATTTGTTATTTTATAATTTATACATGTTTTTATTTATTAGTTGTGACTTGGGACTTGTGATAATAACTTTTAATTTTTTGTTTTATAAATTTAATTAAATAATTAATTAATTATTTAATTTAGTATTAGAATTTATAATTTTTTATTTTTAAAATTTTGCATTGACATGATTCTTAACAGGTTGAAACGGCCTGAACCAGGCCCGACCCAACCGGAACAAGGTTTGACCCAACATGCGCAGGCACTACCCAGCCTAAACCTGATACTAGTCATGCCGGTGGGATATGCCAAGCCAACACTTTCTTAAGTCATGTCATGTCTGGCATGACATGATGGCCTGATTGGGCCACCAAAAATCAGGCCAATCTAGTCCATTTCATTTGACTCCTCTACAACTAAGTACTTCATTGACACAATTAGTCGTGAAAATTTTTAGCGATGTATTATCTTTGATACAAAGTCAAAATACCAAGTTTTTTGAATAGCATCAATATTTTATATCATGAGATTTCATTCCAAAGGCTATTTAATTTGGTCATGCCATTTCTACTTCCAGTATTTGTACTCCAAATAGAAAAGACCAAAGTCATGATTATTCTCAATGTCATTATTTTATCTTATAGAACATAATGTATCAATCATAGTATTCCTACTACCAAGATATTTTACTCTAAAGAGAAGAGATCAATGTTTTGGCCATTCAAGTGACATGACTTTATGATCCATAGAGAATTCGTTTCTACCACAATCATTCTACAACTATAACATTATGCTCTAGAAAAAATTTACTTAAGTCATAGACATTCTCAATGACACAACTTTTGAACACTAGAGATGACCTAGAGAGACAATAAAGTTGTGACCTCAAGCTAGCATCATAACTTATAGCTCAAAAAGTTGCATTGACCTCGAAAGTGTAAAATCAACACTTAGAGAAATTTGAAAAAAAAGAGAGAGGAATTAGATTTTGAGCTAAGAGATATCAAAATCTCTAGGTAGTATGACTATCAACGCCCAATTAGGGGCAAATTTATTGCAACATGAGCAAGAATTATTTTGGTTTAGTTTTTGAAATCTAGATTCTCATTATGGTGGTCATTATGAACCCTCAATTCCATGAGATGTTACTCCTAACATATTGCATGATAATGTTGTGGCATGAATGTTGATGGATATGAATGATACCCATAATTGAAATTTAATATTTTCACTATATTGTAAAAACATGTGTCATGGTCAGGATGAAGAATGATCGGTAAATTATGAGGCATACTTATGTAGTGTAATAAGAATGAAATAATAACGTATTCAATCTTAATACATGAGATAAACCTATGAGTTAAAACTTGAGATTGAGATAACTTTAATCATTATAAGTTTGGTGCTTGTGAATTTGTAAGAATGAGCATACTTATGACCAATCAATTATTTATATTCTATAAGAATTAGCCTTTGAGTGGTGATGTGTGAGTCAGGTAAAAATGTCTTACTTAGAAGTTTTACCATTATGTGGGAGTCATATGTTAATCATGACAGATGGTGATAAGTATGTCATGAGATATATGCAAGTGGAATTACTACATATTGTAGTGGTAGTCTTATAAAATATTTTTTCTTGTATGATTTTTACTGGTGATATTCATAGGAAGACATATATTAATTATCATGAGTATGATATTTATGAAGTTGAAAGTACAAATATATTTATTACAAAATTATCTTGCATCTTTATATATTAAAGGTTAGAGAATAGAATGTGTATACTTGATGCAATTCTCAAGGGTAGTAAATGTATTGCCTAAAATAAGTAGACATATGAATAATACATAAATGGAATGATGTATGATTTTGGTGATGAAATACCAAAAGCACAACTATAAGAAACATCCTTGGTAGCGATAGTCCAAGGATGATAGTTATCTTATATGTCAAAAAGGGATACCATTATATTTTTACACTAATTTATCATTCATATAATAATTGAACATAATATTGCTCAAATAATTATAGAAATATCATCTTGCTCAAGGAAGTAAATCATCCCTTAAGTCTAAGTATCCTTCCAAACTTCAAGTTTATCTACTCAAATTGAGTAGCAATTTATTCATTATTGGTTAATCGAATTAGTGATATAATTTTTGTCAGACCAATATCTTGACATAAGTTCACTTTACTAGTTATATGACCTATATACTTGTAGAACTATGTTGGATAAAAGATAATCATGCAATGAGCTTTTAAGACCAAATCAAAAATAAATACTTTTAGCACCTTAACAAAGTGACAACAAATTATTTTTAGTTCCACTAATATAGATTTTTTTGATTATTGGTTTGATTAGTAAACTTGAATTGACAAAATTATTATTGTAAAAGGTTAATTCTATTTTTAGTTGTATAAGTAATAATTGCATGCTTAGTGTTGGTTTTGTATTGATGTTTTATTTTGTTTTTCTTTTTGTTTGTTTTATAGTCACTTCACATGCTATAGCCAAAATTCTAGGATGAAGTTAATACCTATAAACCTAGAAATTAAGAGAACTATGATAACATTTGTGAATTCATTTCAAAGCCACATGTAGTGTTCCAGACCATACAATGAATTGGATCCATATTGTCATCCTTATTTTCAAATTCATGATGATATGTTTTATGGGAGTCCATAACAAATACTATGATATGAATACTCGTATTGGGCATAATAACTATCATTTGAAAAACACAATTTGGAATTACTAATAGAGATAAAAATGAGTAATGATGCCAAGGAAAAATACATTCATTTGTATCAGAAAGAAAAACTATCATTTAAAGATCACATATTAGATTTATAGATAGAGACAAAGAAAAGTAATGATATAGTAGAAGAATGATTAAGATGAATTGAAAAGAACTTGAAAAAATGGATATGATTTTTGGAAGTCATTCCACCAGTAGCTGAAATAATTTATGAGGAATACATAAATGACAATGAGGGAAAGAAAAAATATGAACAACACAATGAAATGTTGGAAGTTGAAGTGCAACAAAAATTTGTGACACTTGAAAAGTCAACTATAATCACTAGGCTTGTGATGATCAAAGTTTTGGCAAAGATTGAAGGAACCGCATTTTTTTATGTCATTATTAAGAAGAAAGAATGTTGGAATATCTTCTATTCAGTACCATTGATTGACACAAATAATACAAGGCGAAAAAAAAATAAAGATTATACTAAAAGATTACATGGACAAATGAGATTGATAATGAGGAATTAAAATATGAAAAATAAGTCTAGTTATGGACAATAAACATAGTGATAATTGGGAGGCAACCCAAAGATATTTTTTACACTGTGATTAATACACACTTCATAATATTATCCATATACTTACCAACAAATTACAAAGCTCTGAATCTTATTTCCAAAATTAAAGACCACCATGACACTCAAACCTAATCATGGTCAACATATATGTGATTTTTTATTGATGTGGATGTTTGGGAAGAGACTCACTACTCTAGGATGAAAAATACTTGTAGTGTAAAAGTTTATCGAATAAATTTGCATGTTTCATCTTGTTTTCATGTATCAAGTTGTTTATCCGAAAAACTAAAGAACATGTGCATGTATCATGTTGTTTATTGAAGAAATTTCACTAATTTTATTCTAAGTGAATCTAATAAATATTAGTAAAATTATATATAATTTTAGATAAATGGTTGACTTGGTAGAGTAAAGACTTTTAGTCGAGAGAAATGATAGACAATCATGACAATTCTTTTGTCATGACTCATTTACATCTTCTGCATTGCTTTAGAAAGTGACTTGTTTTATTGGCTATAAATCTATCAAAATAGTTATAGTATTTTTTATATGTTATGACTCTACCATCAATTTTTCAAAATCATTATACTATATAACCTAATTTTCATGGCTAAAATATTATCATGGAGTTGTAGTCTTACTAACTCAAAAAAACACTATGGTCATGAGATTATTTCTATGTCATAGTATCCAAGTACCCTACTAGTATAGAGTCACAAAAAAAGTCCAACATCATTCTTATTCCTTACAGAGTCAAAAACTACAAAGGCTTAGTGTCATGGCCATATTTTTCACGATGATATTTTTTTCTAAAAATATTTACTTGGGTTACAACCACATTATGAACCATGACATTTTGTTCCAAACATAATTATTCTAGTCATGGCCTCATTAAGAGACGTGACCTTGTGCTCCAAAGGTAAAAATCAAAACTATGGAAAATCTTAATGTCATGGTTGTGTTATAATAGAAAATATTCTAGTCATGGAAATCCTAGTGCCATGATAGTCCATGACTATTCTCAATATTGCTACTTTGTATTACATAAGAAATTTACTCATTCACAATAGTCCCACGGTCATAATATTTTGCTGATAAAGTTAAGACTAAAGTCATGACCATTTCTAATACCATTATTTTGTGCTCCATATGAGATTCAAAGAGATGTCAAAGTCGTGACTTAAATTCCATTACAACTTCCCACAAGTATCACATGGATCATTAAAGTATAAAAGTCACACTTAGAGAAATCCTAAAAAAGGAAAAAGAGACAAGAGAGAGAAGAATGATGCATGACAAGAATCTTAGGAAACATGATTTCAACCCTAATTAAAGGTAAATTTAGGTTAAACAAAACAAAACTTCAATTAGAATTAGGTTTTTATGCTTATAAAGTTATTTGGGTATTCTTTGGGAACCTAATAATACATGAGATGTATCTAAATACATCTCACATAACTTCTTCCAAATTTACAACTAAATTAAATTCTTGGATTAGTAATGAAATTATTATGTGATACATTATTTGTTTTATGAACCTATGATTGTTTTTATGATTGTTTTATATTATATTTAGATATTAATGGATATGAATGTAATTTAGAACTAAAAATTAGAGTTTTCATGAATGTGTTGTTTATTGCTTGTTGATCATAGTGAATTGTAATAGGTAAGTCATGCAACACATTTACATAGTTTTAATAGAAGGAAGTAATATCCCTTCTAATCTTAATGCATGAGATAAACTAATATGCAGAAACCTAGGGTTTAGATATATTATTTATTATGTGATTATGACACTCACAAAGGCAAAAATATCATCATATTAAAAAATAATCTATTATTTATTATATGATGAATGGGGGTTTAGTAGAATGTCTTACATAGGAGTTTTATCATAATGTGTAAGTTATGTGTCAATCATAGTGAATAGTGATAGATATGTCACATGACACATGTAAATGAGGGAGACTCATATGATGTTGAATAGGAGTACATACTTTATTCATTATTCAATTATTTCTGCTTGTATGACTTCTATGTGTGAGATGCAAGAGAAGATATATATTTAATTATCATTAGTATGATACTTACGAAGACAAAATCACAAATGACATTAGTACCACATTTTCTCAAGTCATTGAGATAATTAAAGGTTAAAAGAATATATAAGTACGAAGTAATCATCAAAGATATTTAATGTATTTCCTAAAAAGAGTAGACATAATAATGACTCTAAAATTGAATGACATATTACTTTAATATTAAAATACTTTGGCGATAATTATGAGTGAATAATCCTTGGTAGTGATGCTCCAATGAATGATGGTCATCTTGTATGCCAAGAGGGCACATGACATTTCATACTAATTCACTCTTCATCTAATAACCAAACACAATATAGGCCAAACATTCAAAAACATCATCATGCATAAGTACATCAACCAAACCTTGAGACTAAATATATTCTCAAAAACTAAGTACATCTATCTAACTCATATAATATTAGTTCATTATTGATTGATCAAATTATTAAAATAATCTATGTGAGAATAATATATAGACTTACATCCACTTTATTGCTTATATTACATGAATATTTGTGGAGCTATGTTGGAGGAAAGATCCTCATTTAACTAGATTTTGTGATTATTTAAATTATCTATAAGTTTTGGTAATCTCACAAAGTTACTACATATATATATACACCATCACACTTGTACATCATAGCCACCCAAAAAGAAGATACAGCACTAAAACCTAGTCATGACTTTCTTGTAAGTCAAATGAAATCATGATACTCAAATTAAGCTATGACTTTCCTTTTAAAAGAGAAGTTGTAACCATGTAAAATCATGGTAATTTTGTTTTTGGTCATGTCTAACCTTAATCCTAAATAAAGTCATTCACCTAATTTTTTTAAACATTTCTATTCCTTCTTCACTCTGAAAAAAGCCACTATAAATTTAATTTTTGAAGATTTGAGAATCAAGCTATGATAGAGAAAGATACATTGTTTTCAAAGTTATGGGCAATAAGAGAGGAGGTGGAGGTTGAGATGAATCAGAAAGCCAAAGAAAAATAATAGAGGCAATTCATCATCAAGGTTTCTTCCAAAGTCACATCACTAGAATTGAGTTTTCTAATAGAAATATGGAGAAGTTGAACGGCTTCTATTCTGGCCAAGAAGAGATTTGTAGGAGAGTGGGGGTTTAGCAAGTTTATCCCACCTTTCAAGTTAATGATAGAGAGGAAGAATTAGAATAGAATATGCATGCACATGAAGTTGGAGAACATGATAGTTGTTATAGAATTTTACTCCAATTTGGAAGACATGCAAGATAATAAATAATATGTATGAGAATATTATGTGAGTTTTGATAGATAATTTATTAATATATTATTTGGATTGAAAGAAACAAGGGTCATATGACATTCAAATCAATAAAGATATAATCAAACTATAAGGCAATGGCCTTATAGTTTGATTATTATGAAAACTTAATGTGAAAACTTAATATGAAAACTTAATATGAAAAGGCCTTACTTAAACAATCAAGGTTTGGTTATAATTTTTATGCTTTATTTTATAACCGACTATCCACCTATTCACTATCACAAAAGATATGATGATATTTCTTTTTTCCCTCGGGAATGAAAATAAGATCAACGTGGGAAACTTTCTTGAGAAGTACATTCTCAATTATCATGCATATGAATTTTTTAACCAAATGATTCAACATTTTTTGATTATTATGTTATGTCAAGCCAAGAGAGTTTTGATGAATGATGATAATGATGAATTGTATCCACAAATGTCTCTTCATACATTGGTAGGTGACAAGTGAGGGCTAAAAAGTGGCAAGAATAAAAAGGTGATTCTTAAGGAGAAGAATCGGCTAATGTTGCACAATAAGTAGTTCCCTTCTCCAAAGTTGAAGTAGAAGTTGTGATTCAAAAAGGTTAATTTGGAGAAGTCATCAAAACTTTGAAACATATGAAGTTTTAGGTTGACTATAAAGAAATACAATTGAAGATGAAAATAAAGTCAATATATAGTTTCTTTGTGATATAGTTGGAGTGAAGATACAACAAATGGGAATAATACATGAAAAAAAGGAAGAGAAAGACAAAGTGAATTCAGAGCAATAGGATGCATCGTAGGAGATACATCATAAAAAGGAATTTCTATTTATGTTTGCTCAAAAGAAATTTGAGGAATGTGTTATAAAGATCTTAAAAGAAGCAACAATAAAGCAAAAACTTTATGAGTTCATTGCAAATGGGTGGCAGACAATGATTAAATCTAAAACAAAATAATAGTGGAAAAAGTGCACTATAGGGAGAATAATGGATAAAAGATTTGGAAAATTTTGGTGAGAACTAGAAGTAAATGTACTTTATACATGGTTCATTTGAAGATTCATTGAAATCTATTGATATGACAAAATGCATTTTATAGCTTTACTGTGAAGATGATGGAATGAATAGAGACCAATAAGTGGGATTTAGAGATACCATCGACATCCATGTCCTCATTTTAGTTCTTCAAGATAGAGTCTAATTTAAAGCTTTTGATCCTCATGGTCGATCATACCATCCACATTCTTATCTGCATTAATATTACAATTGTGTTCCTTGAAGATTTTTAGTTTGTTCTTCTTATTTTGTTGATGTGATGATGAATATTTAAAAAAAGGTGGAGAGATTCATTTTTTAAGGATAAGCAATACTTTTTTGTGTGAGAGTTTATTCGGTACTTCATGTACCAACTATTTGGACTATTTGACATGTATTGGATGATGGTTTGTACTTATTTGAGTGTTTAATGAATGAAATTTGCTAAATGATTATTTGGATAGATTTTGATGAAAAGTAGCAAAACAAGTCTTTTGGATGAAATTGGTAGAGTTGATGAAGTGATTATTTAGAGGGGAGAAAAATAATGAAGAGTCGTGATATTTTCCAAGTCATGACTTGGGAACACCCTTCATTTTCTTATTTGGTAGTTGCTACATCATTTATTGACTGTAACTATAAAAATAGGTCATGATAATCTATGTTCATCATGACTCTATTATTGATCTAACACAATCAGTTATATATGCAACATAGTCTTTATGAATAAGACATTTTCAAATAATCTTAATTACACTAACTCTAAAACATCATAATGACTATGAACCTAATTTTATATCACATATGCCATGTATCTCACAATTATAAATAGTCATGGTGGTCATCAGAATCATGACATATTCAATAGAAAACAAAAATACCAAATACTTTGAGTCGCTATAATATTTTTTTTTCATGACAATTCATTCCATAGAATATTTACTCTGGTTAGAGAATTTCTATGACTATGACTTTGTGCACTTAAAATAAAAGACCAAAGTCATATCTATTCTCAATGTCATGAATTTGTGTTATAGAGAATAACATATCAGTTAGGGCATGACCAATGCCACTATCTTTTGCTCTAAATAGAAAAGATCAAAGTCACAATCATTCCCAATACTATGAATTTGAATTACATTGAGAATTTGTCTTAATTATGGTATTCAACTATCATAATATGATTGATGCTCTAGATGAGAGTTATTTAAGTATTGACTATTTTCAGCAATGTGACTTTTGAACTCCAAAGATAATCTGAAGAGACAACAAAGTCATGACCTCAACCAGTGTCATGGCTTCCAGCTTAAAGATCACATACACCCCCAAAGTATAAAAGCAAAACTTAGATAAATTCAAAAAAAAAAGGAAATTAGATTTTGAGCTAAGAGATGCCAAGATCTTTATGTTGCATGACTTTCAACTCCCAATTATGGAAAAAATCCAAGAGAAACATGAACAAGGATTGTTTGGGTTAAAGTTTTGAGACTTAAAAGTTCATTAAAGCTATCTTTTGGAACCATCAATTCCACGATATGTCCCTCCTAATATCCCACATTAATTCTTCCCATTTTTGGGCTAAATTGAGATTTAAAGTTTGTGTGCTTATGTATAGATGTTATGACTTTTAATGATTATGTTTGTGATAATTTGTAGCATAAATTTTGATGGATATGAATGATATCACTATATCATAGGTATATGCAATTTTTTCATTGCAGATGATGATATATATGAGACAAACTCATGTAGTTTAATAAGAATGAAGTGATAGCCTTTCTAATATTCATGAATAAAATAAACTTATGAGTGAAAACTCAAGATTAAGATAAGTTTAATCATTGTGAGTATTATATTTATGAAGTCGAAAGAATAAATATACTTGTTACCAATTCATTATACATATTCTAGAAGGACTAATCTTCAAGTGATGTGGGGGTTAATTTGAATATCTAACCTAGGATTTTCACTATATTATGAGAGTCATTATCATTAATGTTGAACTATAACAAGTATGTCAAGGGACAAAAGAAATTGGAGGTGCTTAGTATGGTGGTGAGTTTTGTGACCATTTTTTGATAACTTATATATGTGTGTGTAAACATATATATGAGAATGTATATATTTAAACGTACATATATAAACATTTCTGATATTATTTATATATATAAACATTTTTTAAAATTGCTTTTTAATATTAAAATATATATTCTATCATGTATATGGTGGAGTGCTTGCAAAACAAATGTGCCAAAGAATGTGTTTTTGTTTTTTTTTATTTATATTGTGATTTCTTGCATGGAGAAGATCATCCTTATACAATCTTTTGTTTTGGTATGAACTCACAGAGAGTATAATATTTTTATAGTCTTATCATCAAAAATTAAAAGTCATGTCAGATAAGTTTTGAACCCTATATACTTAAAGCTATGGGTGAAAGTACATAATATCACACCAAGATATGACATTGCATCAAGATGATTAGTCATTATATTATTATTTTTGCTCAAACACATTTAATTTTGGAGTTCTTATAATATTCAATATATAAGTGTCTGTGTAATCACATACTTGTACCTTCTTGAATGATTTTTCTGATTAAAGAAATTAATTTATATTTTTTTATGATAAAAAAATTATAATGTGTATAGACATGCATATGGAAAGTGTATAGACAATATATATGTATATACAAGAAATATATAATGTGTGTGTGTGTATATATGTATCAATAATATAATAGTTTGATCAATAAAAGATAAAGTATACTCTAACATGGGGACACGAGTTCAATCCCTATGTATGTCAGAAATATTTTGCTAGGATTTTTATTAGATCATAGATCATGTTGCTAGGATGAGACCTTACCTACATTGATCTTAGGCTCCCGATACACATATATGAGCTAAAGAATAGTATTAGTTAAATTTAGGGAGAGAGGGGAGTGGTGAACAAAAGAAAATTATATATATATATGTATGTATGTATGTATGTATGCATGCATATACATTATATAGATTATAATATGCATAGTGTTTATCAATATATATCTTATGTATGTACATGAAATATATAATGTGTATATACATAATATTTATGATATATATAGTAAATATATGATATATATGTATATATAAAAAGAATATTAGTTATTTATATATGTGTTGTAAATCTGTGTGTGTGTGTGTGTGTGTGCACATAGATATACATAGCATATACACGTATAGTAAATACACACTGCATAATTAATATGCAATGTGTATATGCTTAGCATATACACATATACATGGTATATATCCATAATGAATATATCTAACGTACAAAGTATATATCCAATGTATATGCATTGGGTATAAATATAAACATTATGGATATATACTATATATATATGTGTATATGCTATGCATATACACATTGCATATTAATTATGCATTACAAAAAATTTTTAAATCAGAAATGACCGAATCCATTTCTGATTTCGTCACAATGAATGAATATCAACGGATTTAGAAATGGAGTAGTTTCGTGAAGAGTATTGTCCTCTAGAGATTTGGATGAATCCTCTTTAGAATGATGAAAAATAGATGATGTCTCTACCAACTTGCACATTATTTTTTTCTATCTATAAAATCTTTTGTTGCATTTCCTTATCTCTTTTAAATCTTTCGGCCTCTCTTTTTTTTTAATTCTTCAATTTTCTTTTGCATCTTTGTATTCTTTTATTGTATCTTCTCATTTTTCCTTTGTAATGAATCCTAAATATTCTGCATCTTCTCACACAATCTCTTATCAAACATGTTATTATTATTAGAAGATGATATTGAAGAATTCCAAATAGAACCTGAATAAAATATAGATGCATGGGTACCTAGACCATACACTCATAATTTTTTTAGCTCCACTCTAACAGCCTGAAGTTAATATAGATGCATGGGTACCTAGACCATACACTCATAATTTTTTTAGCTCCACTCTAACAGCCTGAAGTTAATATATGCAACATCAATCTCTTGCGCTTCTATATAAGGATTTTTCAATTATGAAGCAATTGCAACCATATTTTTTATTACTTCCTATAATTGTTAAATTATAATATAACGTATCAATTGCTATATTAAAAGAAATTTTATACTAGCAAAAAAAATAATTCTTTCTCTACTCCAAAATATTAAAAAAAGATTTTATTAATTATATATAATGAGTTTATAAAAAATAATTAATTAGCTATGGTAAAAGATTAAAATTGTGTTTGTATTTTGTTTACATTTAATTCCAGATAATGTATTTTAAATTTCTTTTAGTATTTTTAGTTATAAAATTAAACAATAAGTACAAAATAAGAACCTCACATTAATATCATTTGATTGTCTGCAAATAATGTATTCTTCTTTATGTGTATTTACTTGAATACCTCAAATAGTATCGGTGTATATCCCAATTCAGTCTCATGCAAATAAATATTAGTTACTATCAAAGTACATTATTCTTTATGATACAGATATTATCTTTTGATTATAAATATATACATAATAACAAAAAAGAAATTATAGGTATACCAGATCTACCAAATATTGGTAAGTCACCTTTGAACCTCTAATATGTTTTGAAGGTCTTGATTCTTCACCTGCTTTTTCTGATAGACGATTATGTGAGGCCACCTGGGACAAGGCTTTTAACTCCTCACTATTCTAGTAATCTCGCCACTTTATCCAAATACCAAGAGGGACACTATAGGCTTTGTATCTTTATTATATTTTTTTCTTCATTAACATGCTTTTCATTATATCTCATACTTGTTACATGTTTTCATGCATCCTTCATGGATACCACCAAAACATTATTCCATTTATATTTTTTCTACAAAAACCAAAAAAAAAAATAATATATTGTAAAGCATTAATTTTAAGAATATATCATATTATCTCAAAATGAAACACAAGTAAATCATCAAAGATTTATCTAAAATTCTTCCTAATAAGATTCTTTCATACTTGGGGGCACATTACTCCACTATATATCCTCCACAACTAGTTTTTCATTAAATATCTTTTCCGATTGTATAAGAAACCAAAACTTATAAGTAATTTAAAATCATCACGTACATATACATTTAAACAAAATATACATTTTTTTACTACTTAATTAAAAATTACTTTTAATATTATTAATGATAATGTTCAATTAGTTGAAATATTATACGTTATTATTACTGTAAAACACATAAATTTTAAAATTTTGATATATTTATTATTTTCATTCACATATCATTTTATATTTAATTTAAATAAAAAAAAAGAAAAATGATAAATAATGAATATAGTAAATTTAAGAATGATACATACCTTTTATTGTCAATTATAGGCTAAATGATAATTTTTTCATTATTTGGCATGCAAATTAAGGATTGTGAATATTCTATGGGTGCCCTGCAATAGTATCAATGTATGGGTCTCCTAAGATAGGTTGCCTAGAACTATTTGTATCTTCTAGTGAAGAATGAGACGAAGATGGAATATTTGTGGTAGTAAATTTGTATATGTCATTATGAGGTGATGCCAAAGTTTCCTTCGAATGTGTAGGAAACTATAGAAAGATATTTGAAGTGTTGTTATCATTGAATACATAAAGATTTCTTCTTCCACAAACTATTTGTTGCTTCCAATGCCCCTCCCCACACTTAGGGAACCTTGACCACTTGAATGATTACCTCACATAGTTAAATAAAGTTACATAAATATCAAAATATACAAAGGTAATAATTATATTATATTAAATATCATAATAACATAACTTAATGATAAACACATTGACATTAGTAAAAGTAATTAAAATATTTTAATTTAACACCCACTTTTTAACAATTACAAAATAAAAATAAGAAAATAACAAGGTAGTCAATAAATTTCTAGTCATCATCAGAATTTTCTAAGAAATTATCTCTATCTATATATTTATCGTCATTTGATTCAATAATTAATTTCTCCTCATTATCCTCTTCAACATTTTCATCATCAATATTCAAATAATTTCTACCTTCACCAAGTAAAGTTTGAAGGCCATCATCTACCTCATAAATGATTGAATGAACTATCATATTATTATCTTGAAATACTAATATATGTGATGGAGTGACCATAACATCTTTTTCAGCAATTTCAATAATTAATCTAGGTTTTATTTTACATATTTCCCACCAGTAACATTGATTTCTTCTTGTGGTTGGATATGTGATAAAACATACTTGTTCGGCTTATACCACAAAAATAAATGGCTCGTACTTACGATGAAATTTATTATGATGCACATTAACAAGGTTGTATTGATAATGAATTCTAGTTCCCATATTTAGAATTAGATCAAAACATTCATACTTAAACATAATAGTCCTTTTAATTTGTAAAGAAGAATACTCCACGTGAAGAATTTCAATTAGTCAACCACGAAAATTAGTTGTACATGCAGTATAGTTAGACCCCTTGATGCAAATACCATTATTCATTGCAGTTCTATTTGAACCATGTTTCAAAGTGTGAAATTTGTATCCATTTACATAATTTGTGGGATATGCCTATAAACTTCATTGTGGTCTTTTTGCAAGATCCTTTATTTGTTTGTTATATATATTTGATGAAGAAAGTATACCTACAAAATAATAAATGAAAAATTCATACATATATAATATTTCACGTAATTGTTTAGAACCATGTTTAATAAATTATGTAATGACATATTTTTCAAACTAATTTGCAAAATCATTTTCAAGTATTGCATCAATTGATTCATCATTAATATGTGTTTCTCTTTGTCTTAATTCCTTAGCAGATATTCTTAAAATAAAAAGAAGATATTTTGATTAATTAAAATATTATATCATATGCAATGACAAAATAATGAGAATATAAAATTATCATAAATCTTACTCAGCATAAGGTATAACTTTCTCATAGTTCAACAAAATATACGTGTGCACAACATGATACTCTAAGTCATCCAAAAAATATCTTGATATTACTTTACCATATAATCTACCTCTTGTATGAAATTAGAAAGCATATCATTTTCATTTGATATATCCCCCATATAATATATATTCTTTTGGTGACAATATTTTATATCGATTATACAATTGTGGCCAAACGTAGTGCACACAAAATGGTGAAGCATCTTCAACTAAGTCAGCATTGCATATAAATCCTTTGATTTTGGCTTTATTTCAAATATTATTTTTTAAATTTCTAAGATATCTAAAATTAATATATATTAGAAAAAAAATGATCAGTAGATAAATTAAAATTTTTATGTTAACAAATATAAAATATATTACCAATCAATTAGATATATCCATCTATATTACACAAGAGCTACAATCATAGATTCGTAAGATAAGTGGACTTAGAGATGTTCTATGGAATCGAAGAAGCTAGGAGAAAAAATATGCTCAAGTTTGGATTAAATTATAAAAATGTAATTTTGTAATTGCTCCACTTCTTCCTTTCATACGACATTTCAAGTGAGATTCTTAAAATAAATATTTATTTCAATCAATGCTTCCCAAATATTTTGTGGAAGTAATTCATAGAATGCTATGTTTATTAGTCTCTACATGAACATGTGGCTTCATGATTTTCAATTCAAATAACTTATGTTTTTTCATATCAACACATCTCCCCATGTTAGATGCATATCCGTCAAAGAAACTGAGTGCTCCATTAACCAATTGCACAAAGCTTCATTTGTATCATTTTCAAGTCTATAACAAGTATTAGAGATTTTATTCATTGAGTCATCACTATGTGACTCTAGACATGAATATAACTTTTTCAAATCATCTCTTGATTTGATATTACCTTATGTTGTTCCCTCCACATTCATTATAGTATTAAAAATAATATCAAAAAAGTTTTTCTCAATATACATCGTATCTAAGTTGTGTCTAATAAGATTTATTTTCCAATATGTCAAATCCCAAAAAATATTCTTTTCTTCCAAACATAGTGATAAATCTTTGAAATTTTCATATTGAGGTAAATAGCATCGACATCCATAATAATTTTGAACTCATATCATTTAATTACTTCTAATATTTCATCACATAAACTTAAGGGTGGTGCACTTTTAATAATATTATAGTCTTTCAATGCATCAATATTCATTCGAAATATATGTTTCACATGTAAGAATGTATAATAATTATTAACCTAAGAAGTCTTTCTCCTTTGCTAGAATAAAATGCATCTGAGTCCTCCTTGTAATAAGGACAAGCTAATTTCTTTATCGTACTTCATCTGGATAACATTGAATATACAAGAAAGTCACTTATAGTATACATTAGTGTTGCTCACATTTTAAAGTTCTACCTTCTAGATATATCATATGTTTCAACTTCATTCTCTCACTATTTTTTGAATTCTACTATAAGGGGCTATAGAAATACATCTAATTTGTCTTTTGAATTTTTTGGTCTGGGCCATAAGAATAGTATTCATCTTTCATACACATCTATTATTATAAATAATAAGGTGTAACAATAACTGGCTATAAGAGTATTATTGTCATGTTTGCCCAAATCACTGAAATCCATCTGTTTACATCTCTAATCAAAAATTTTGACTTTCATTTATAAATGATAAATGATAATCATCAAAATATTTCTAAGAAGAAAAATCTGAGCAATATCACATCATGCCATCTTTAATAATATGATCTTTGTGCTTACTCATATCATTAGTAGTAGTATTAGATGCAAATAATCTTTGTAAATGATATACTTAATTACCTTATATGCCTTTATATGATATGTATTTTAAAAAATATTATTTAAAATATTTTTATATGTTAAACGCGCATGACGCATGCAGTTTTTAATTTGTATTTTTTATGTGAAGTAGAATGATGCGTGATATATGGAAGGTGAACATCTACTCAAGCACAATAATTATGCTTTGAAGTGATTTTTGTAAAGTAGA
Source organism: Sapria himalayana (assembly GCA_029783825.1). Classification (NCBI taxonomy): domain Eukaryota; kingdom Viridiplantae; phylum Streptophyta; class Magnoliopsida; order Malpighiales; family Rafflesiaceae; genus Sapria; species Sapria himalayana. The sequence goes on along the minus strand of JAREIK010003183.1, from coordinate 2,177,257 downwards.
CATAACATACAAAGTAATGCTTATTCAATGAGAAAACTTACAGAATTACTTACTTTTGTGGCAACTAGTTACTTAGTGATTCTAGCTACGAGCATTTCAAATAAACAAAAAAAAATGTGAACCAATTGTAATTTTTGCCGCCAAACATGCCCGTTTGAATCAGACATAATAATAATTATTATCTACCCATACTGTTTTCTAAAAATCACTCTTACTTATATGTATATATATAAATATCTTGGCTTTGTTGTTGTCATGTAAAATTCAAATTCTTCCAACACAAAGTCAATGCTTTTTGGTAATAGAAACAATTTCCAATTGGTAGTACCCCAAGGATCACTTTAAAAAACTATTGAAAGTCCACATAAGGCATTATATGTGAATCTTATAATGCCTTTTTTGAGTCTAATATATTTTTTCCATAATGTCTCATTCTTGGTAATTATTCTAAATACTTTTAATATTTACACATGAATGATTGTGGTTCACTAGGTAGTCATCAAAAAATTTATATATCTTATCACTTTCCAAATGGTGATTCATACATAACGAAGTATTATCCAACAAGAACATAGTTCTTTTTGGTCATCAAAAAAAATGATTTTTTTCTATGTCAAGATAAAAAAAAATATTTATTACAAGAAAAATTCAGTTGAAAAAAATATGTAAGATGATTTTGCAAGATATATGAAGTTGAAAAGAATTCAGTTGATAAAAATCCTATGAGTCGAAAGTATTATACGAAATTTTAATGATTGATTTAGGTATGCATATCTGTATTTAGGAATCATAATCCTAATTAGTAGAGTGATTCAATGGAATTATTTCCACAATCTACAAACTCTCATCTCACTTTACCTAGCCATGAATGGTGGATGATATTTTCATAAAATGATAAGAATCTATGGTATCCTGCTAAAATACAAATAATATATATAGGAGACAGTCTGGGGAAGATATCCAAAGAATTAATAAGTAACATTGCAAATTCATTAAGTTTTAATATCAAAATTTGGATCACTAATTAAGATACATATAACAAAATATTAAATTCTTTGCTGAAATTTCTTTGTTTATATATATGTGCAATATAACATCAATTGATTTATAGTTTGTATACTTTGTGAGCAAATTATAAAATTATTGTGTGGGTATGTTTTTTGTTGTGTGGATACTTTTGTTATTTTTATTTGTGTGCAGAATTTTATGTTGTGAGAAATTAGTGCTAGAATAATGTTTGAAGATCAAGAAATTGTCGACATTATCTTCTCTCCATTCTAGGAATCAGGATGCAACCACGTTGTTGATTTTGTTTTGTGAATTCAATGAACTGATGCAAATCACCTAATGTTTGAAGTGAAAAGATATTTGGAATATTTATTCCAAAATTTTAAGTTTACATGTTTCAGATTTTTATGGTTTTATATCTTAGAAATATATTTTAGTTCAAATCATAAATTTGGATGTTGAGTGTTTTATGAAATTCTCATATTGTTAGGTCTTTATTAGATTTTTTGTTAAAGCCTTTAGCACATATTATTCTTATCCATTTGAAAACTTTTATATAACCCTATATAGATAAATGTTTTTGAAACACACACACACACATATTTATTTATAAATATTTATAATTATATTTATTTATATGTACATATATAAATAATTTTGAAAACTTTTACACACACACACACACACACTATGCACACATACATCTTATATATGTGTATGTGTGTATGCATATGTGTGTGTATGTGTGTGTAGTTTTATATATATGTTTTTATATGCATGTATATATATATATATATATATAGGTTTATGTATAAATGTTTATATTTATAAGTTTTTGAAAATATTTTGAAAACAATTAGATTTGAAAACAATTAGATTTTCATAAATATTTTGAAAATAATCAATTTTTTGTTTTCTATTTGTTGTATACTGAAACATAAATTTTATGTAGTCTAAGATATTTTTTACTAAATATAAAAAATTAGATTCTTTCTTTTTTTGTAAATATTTTATGAGCTTGTACCTAAATATAGTTCACCCTTATTTTTTTAATTATTTTCTCATATATAAAATGCTGACATTATGTGGTTAAGGGTATGATGAGGTTTTATGTGGTTTAGTGAGCAAATACATAGATATTTTTTTTGTATTAGATTCAATGCACGAAAAAAAAAAAAATTAGAAAATTATGTAAAGGAACAAACATATAAAATATTAAATAAGAAATTTGTAAAAAGGCAATCATATGAAAATATGTATGTTTTAATACGCCAAAAAAATGAAAACCGAAAGACACCCTAACTCTCCTCTGTGAGCATGTAAGATAGTAAAAAACATTATATATTATTTATATAAACATATTTACAATATCTTCTTATATAAATGTAAACACTTGAGTTTATAAGCATACGAACTATTTTTCTTTATAAATCTTTATATTTATAAACATATATAAATGTATATATAAGCAAATAAACAAACAAACACACACACACACAAACCATAAATATTTATGTCTTTATGGACGTAGACATAAATGTTTACATATTTGTATAAATGCATATATATATATATTTATAAATTTATATAAACATGTAACATTATGTAAATGTTATATCGTATTGATATACATTATGTAAATGAGTAAGGTGGTTATATTTAGTTATTAATTTTTAAAAATACTAAGCATGAATATTTTTTGTTATGAAATATATTTATTTTCAGAAATATTAAAAAATGTGCTATTTTTTATAAAATATATTATTTCAATATCTATTTACATAATTTCATTTTTACCTAAAACTTTTCAAAACGAAACAATATAATATTTCGAATAAATCAATATTAATAATCAGGCGTGATAACGGTCTCCCCTTCAAAATATTATGGGGTTCGAATAAATTTCGCCTATATAAAAAGTATCTGGACAATTGCATAGAAGTTCTTATTCAACTAATAGTAGTGATTCTCATAAAACTTAATATTTATTTTTTTGTCAGAAGTATAATTAGATGTGCTTCAAGTCTGCTACTGTTTATTTGTTAAAATCTGATCAAAGTGTAATTTTTTTACAAACTCTGTTATTTAATTTTTTTAAATCTTTAGTAATTAAAAATGAGTAATCTATTATTTGCTACCTCGCTCCTAATGAATTGTCATTCGACAAGTGTTGGTAGCATATTTCAAGAAATGTTTTAGTTCTGCTTCTAAAATTATAATTGCACGTAATTCTATTTTTGTTTATAACATCTTCAAATTATAACCTAATTATTACACGTAATGATCTTGACAGATTCCTTCCAAAGCTTAGCTAACTTGTGTTCATTTACAATCTGCAATTTTGTAATTTAACTCTTGCGTTATGCAATGTTAGTGGATATATTTCTCATTTAATATCTTGCTTGTATTCCAGTATTTTTTCATCTAACCCTTATTTTCAAGCTAACTTCTAAATACTGAGGTTTAACTTTTATCAAAGCCCAAAATCCTCATTTCAGTAAATCGTTGACACAAGCTTACAATGATTTTTATATTATTTATTCGGTATTTTTTTTTTTTTTTTTGCTCTAAAGTCTAGTTATTATAGTATTAGATAAATCAATTTTTACAAGTTATGTTTTCTTATGACTTGGATAAGCTAGTAGTCAAATAATGATTATTCTTTCATCTATTTAGTACAACTTTCTTTGTTTGTCCTAGTGGCTTATATATTCTTATTTCTGTATGAAATGGTAGATAAATTTACGAGGCTCATGTTATTACCCTAAGTGATTAGTCCATTGAGTTTGGATATTCTCACGTACAAGTTTCATTTTAATATTTTTCTACTTAGCTGAATAAATTTCATTTCTCATAGTATGAAATACATCATCCAAAATTCGCATGTATTCCCCTCATAGGTTGGGGAAATATGACTAGTTGCCATAAAAAAATGTTGCAAGGTGTTTGAATAAATATTTGATCTTCACTTTTAATGCAAATGATAAAATGTAAATTTGACAGTTATTAAATAAACAATAAGAAATAATTTTTCATATTGTTTTAGCCAATTTATTTTCACAAATTGCAATCAGATGGGATGGGGAGTATAATTAATATATTGTCCTGGTTAGTCAAGGTAAATTATGAGAATTCAAGTATTCAAATGAAAGGTTTTCTTGGTTATGTGAAATATTGGGAGATTTAAGAAGATTTTGAAGAATTAGAATCTATTGCAGTATATATGATTTAAAATAAGGTGTTGAAAGAAACATAATCAAAAGATAACTTGGTATTATACATGATGTTCTAAGCTCTTGTTAAGATGGATTTTGAGAAGATTATGAGTTAATTTTAAAATAAGTGAGACATCTTGGAGATTGTGTGCAAAAGAGTTGACAACATGTTCGTCTTCAAACTCTTAGCAATGAGTTGAAATGCATTAAAATGAAAAAGTCACAATGTGTCTGATTATATAATGTGTGTTCAAATTATGGTCAATCAACTCAATTGAGATGGAGAAAAGTTGTTCAATATGTGGGTTGTGGAGAAAATTCTAAAGTTGTTAATTGACAATTTTGAGAATTTGGTATATGTCATGCAAGAGTCAAAGAATCTAGTATCATTCATGGTTGACCAACTTGCAAGTTCCCTTATGGCACATGAATATTATGAGGAGATATTTGAGAATAAGCTTCAAACCAAAGCATTCATCAATGATGAAAAGATATTTTATCCACAAAATTTGAGGTAAATGGCATGGTCATTGTGTTGAGGAAATAGTCACGTGGGAAAAGTAGCAGTCAAGAAGTATATCATGAGGAGAATGAGCAATCAAACCAACAAAATTGGCATGCAAAATCATGTGTTTATGGAAGATATTAGTCTAATTATTTCAACATTGAGTACTACAAGTATGGCAAATATGATCACTATGCAATGGATTGTAATTCTGATAAATATTATAATTATATAAAGGTGAGATATTTTGTAAAAGAATCCTGAGTTGAGAAAAAAATCAAAGAGACAACCGACACAGTCACGGAAGATGAGGTGGAAGAAGGTTTTCTCTTAATGGAATATAACAAAGTCAACACCAATGAAATGGTGTGGTACCTTGACATGGCTGTAAGTAATCATATGTGCGGATATGAGTATTATTTCAAAGAAATGCGAAATATTGAATTTGTATCTATATCATTTGGAGATGACTAGAAGGTTGAGGTCAAAGTCCAATGTATGATTTATTATGTACAAAAAGATTATTTCGTTAGAACAATTCAGAGTGTGTATTATGTATCAGACCTTAAGAGTAATATTTTAAGTATGAGGCAACTCATGAAAAAATGTTATTTGATTTTTATAAAAAACTAGATATTACTATTGAAATATAAGCAAGTGCGTTCAGTTGCACAAGTTGAAATAGAAAAATATCAGATGTACAAATTGAATTTGAGAAGTGCACGAGAAAAATGTATGCAAGTCAACGTAAAAGACAAGGTGTCACAATGGCATCCCCGTTTTGGTCACCTATATCATGAAGGCCTAAACAAGTTGGTAAAGAAGAATATGGTGCACGGATTATCAGACATGGAATACAAGGAAAAATTTTGTAAAAAATGTGTGCTCAGAAAGCATGCAAGAATATCATTTCAAAAGAAGGTAGAATATCAGGCTAAGTAATCTCTCGAGTTAATTCATTCCGACATATGTGGACTAATCATCCCTGAATCTTTCAGTGACAAAAGGTATTTCAATTTCTTTATTATTGATTTCTCACGAAAAAATTGGGTTAATTTTTTGAAAAAAAAATCCGAGGCATTTGAGGTATTCAAAAAATTCAAAGTGCTGGTGGAAAATGTAACTGGTAGACACATCAAATCTGTACGATCCGATAGAGATGACAAATACACTTTGATGATTTTTATGGAGTATTATGAGGAACAAGGCATAAACAATTTTTAATTACATCGTACTCTTCACAGTAAAATGGTGTGGCCGAGAGGAAGAAACTGACCATTCTCGACATAGTTTGGTCAATGCTCAAAAATAAGAAAATACTGAAAGAATTTTGGGCGGAAGCCATGCAATGCACCGTCTATGTTTAAAATCAGTGTCCACATGCGAAGTTTTATGATCAAACACCACAAGAGATATGGAGAGGATAAAAACCGACAATCTCTCATCTCAAAGTATTCATCAGTTTGGCCTACGCACATGTGCCAAATCAGCAAAGAACAAAGCTCAAAGATAAAAGCAAAAGATATATTTTTATTTTGTATGATAATAAAATAAAAAGATACAAGCTATTCAACTCAATAAGCAAGAAGATTCTAATGAGCCGTGATGTACGGGTTTATGAAGCAAATGAATGAGATTAGAATAAAGCAATAGAGGATATCATCAAAGTTGGAGAATCATCAGATGTTATACCAATAATTATACCGAAAAATTTTGAAACTATTGATGATGAAGATGAACCGCAACAACCCATTATGCGAAATTTATAAGATTTGTATGATTCGACAAATGAGGTATATCTTGTATGTCTTTTGGTGGATTCCGAGAATATAAGTTTTGAATAGACTGTGTGAAACAAGAAGTGAAAAATTGCCATGGACTAAGAGATCAAAGTAATAGATCGCAACAACACATGGGAGTTAGCAGAATTGCTGAAAGGAACTCAGCCCATTGATGTCAAGTGGGTGTTTAAGAGAAAGATGAATGATCAAAAAAGATAGAACGATATAAGGCAAGACTTGTAGCAAAATGGTACAAGCAAAAGGTGGGAATCGATTATGACGAGGTATTTGCTCTCATTACAAAAATGGAGACAATCAAATTGCTCATTTCACAAGCGGCTCAATTCAAATGGTCGATCTTACAAATGGATGTCAAGTCAGCATTCCTGAATGGTGTGCTTAAAGAAGAAATTTATATTAAACAACCACCCAGGTACATGAAAATCAGAGAAGCAAAGAAGATGTTGAAATTGGAGAAGGCACTTTACGGGTTGAAGTAAGCATCGTGGGCATGGAATACGTGTATAGATACATATTTCAAAGAGAATGGGTTCAAGCAATATTCCTATGAACATGCCCTTTATGTGAAGAAGAGTGGAGGTAATATGTTATTAGGAGCCTTTTATGTTGATGATCTCATTTTTATGGAGAATAATAATGAAATGATACAAAAGTTCAAGAGTACAATGACACTGGAATTTGAGATGACAGTTTGAGTTTGATGAAGTTTTTCTTTGGTCTGAAGGTAAGACAAGGAAAGGCGGGTATCTTTGTATCCCAGGAGGCATATACAAAGGAGATTTTGAAGAAGTACAGGATGAAATCTTGCAATCCGATTTCAACACCAATGGAATCAGGTGCAAAACTCTCTAAGTTTGATGGAGTATAACGAGTCGACGCAAGCAAATACTGAAGTTTAGTGGGAAGCCTTCGCTATCTCACATGTACAAGGCCGGACCTTGCATTAAGTGTTGGCATTGTAAATCAGTTCATAGGAGAGCCAGTCTATTCACATTGGAAGACGTTAAAGCTAATCCTATGGTACATCAAAGGAACAATGTCATTTGGGTTATTCTATATAAATGTGGCAGATTACAAGTTGGTCGGGTACTCCGACAATGATTGGTGCAGAGACTTGGATGATTGGAAAAGTATATCAGGTTATGTGTTTTTTATGGGTGACATGGCATTTACATGGCTTTTAAAGAAGCAACCAATCGTGACACTCTCGACATGTGAAGCTGAATATGTGGCAGCATCTTTGTGTGTACGTCATGTGATATGGCTCAAAAATTTGTTGGGCAAGATGGAGCAATAACAACTCGCTGTGACTGAAATACTAATTGACAATAAATCATCAATTGAGTTGAACAAGAACCCGGTGAATCATAAGAGAAGCAAGCATATTGACGTTTGCTTTCACTTCATCCGAGATCAAGTGAAGGAAGGAAATATAGAATTAGTACATGTGGTAAGTCGGTACCAAGTCATGGATATCTTCACTAAGCCACTACCTACGATACTACTTGACAACTACAAAATATTCCTCGGAATATTTAAAGATGGTAGAAACATTTAAGTTTATGTGGAAGTTTTGTTGAATAAATATTAAATATCTATTTTTAATACGGAAGATGAAATGTTAAGAGTCAGTAGTTACTCTTACGGGCAATAATGATTTTTTAATTTTCAGTTTTAGAAGGTCAAACTATCGCCTATAAATAAATCATTGTATTGCTTGTAAAAATATAGAATCAAAGTAAAAGCCTCTCTTTAGAAATAATTTTTCTCATTTATAGTTTGCAGCCAACAATATATTTTCACAGTATTATCTCTCAATGAGGTTACCCATGAATGCTAGTTCTATTTTATGCTTAATGTGTCAGCTACATGATTAATGATAATTGGTTTGTACTTCAATGTGTAGTTAACTCAACTAGGTTGTCACATTGTTTTCTCGGTACTTAGCTTTTGGTTTTGTATTATGCAAAAATGTGCTGTCTTGGGCGTGCATGGCCCTTTTTTTGGTGGGCCACTAGGCCAGTGTGCATTACCCATCACAACATGGTGTACGACTGACATGGCACAAATCTAATGAATTTTGGCTGGTTCCTATTGGTCCTTGGGGATTTTGTGTTGGGTCATGTTGAGTCATATGGGTTATTCCATTTTTGCCCCAGTTGGAATTAGGTTATATCTAATTTTAAATATTCTAAATTTTAATATATAATTAAATTAATTAATAAAATAAATAAATACAAAAAAAATTATAATCACAACTCACAAAAATAAAATAAAATAAATATTATAAATTTTATTTATTATATTTATGTAACATAATAAAGTATAAAATAATAATGCAATCTCAGAAGAAAAAATTATTATATTAATAATTAATCTCGTAAGAGTTTAATATCACTAGTAGCAATCTCAATCTCAGTCTTCATTAAAGTCACATGAATTATTATTTACTACCAACTCTTTTATTCTTGCTATAGTTGTAGTGTGATCATTGATGCTTAAAATTAAATCATCTCAATTCATGCATACTAATGCCTCAATATCTAGTCATAATTCTATTTGAAATTACATTCACTATAATAGAAAAAGTAAACTATTATTATGTTTGATACTAGAGGAGTCATTAGATCTTGTGTCATCTTAGACAATATTAGAATAGGTAGACGCATAATTTTTATAATTTTAAAATATCAAGGTTCTTGTCATTAATATGTGATAGGATTGAGCGATAATTGATATTTAAGTATCAAGAAAGCTAACTCGTGTTTGAAAGTCTACCTTGTTGTTTCCTACTACCTAACTAAATTAAGAAGTTAGTCTTTAAATATGCTATCCATGTTTGTACTTAAAGCCTGGTTATTACTACTATTATACCTAGTATCATTGTATATAAATAGCTCAGTCAGCTTCTTATGAATGAATCATTCAGGTTAGTGTTCCTGGTTCATTCACTATGATATATATGTCAAAATATTCTTTATCCCTTCTACATTAACCTTGAGGCCTAATCAGGTGGTCAAATAATAAAGAGATGGAATGATATACTAGTATTTTAAGTAATTGATTTTTATTTTAATAATCATATCACTAAATGTCGAGTCATCTCTAAACTTCTTAAATATACTACTAATATTATATATACACATGTGTAATATAAATATTGTGAGTATAAACTGATGAATATATCTTTATTATGTCATAAAAAATTATTAGGAATTTTTTAAATGAAATTTTTGTAGCCTAGTTGGTATCACAATAATAAGTTCGTCACTCTTATTATTGACATAGTCAAATATCACATATTTGGATCTAATACATGACACCAACATAAGATATGTATAATTTTAATATTGTCTCATATCCGATTATAATTCTTCTTATTTAGATCCACAGACAAATAGAGATTACCAAACTCATGATGTCTATGAAACAACCTACATCCTCACTCGTATTATGAGGTTAATGATGTGACATAAGCATCTAATGTGAAAAATTTTTTTTATGGTCAGTCTCTAATAGTCATAACAAATATGTTAATGACTACTCCATTGTTAGATACATTATCGAATGAGATATTATATATATTTTTTGAATATTATATTCTCTAAAATTTCTCATTATGCACTCATAAATTGTCGGGTCATCATGAGGATGAAGAATCTAAGAAAAGCATAATATTATTTTATTTAGTGTCCATTTAGAATCCATATAGTGGGGAAGGTAAGGCATGCATAAAATGCATCGTTGTGACTAGTTCATATATTAGACGTCACGGATACTATGTCATTATATTCGTTAAATTCATTAATTATTTTCTTTTCTAATTTATAGTATTTTAGTATGTCGTTTCAAGATGTGAACCTAGGAATCTTATAATATTCAGGTAAAAAATAAGTCTGTATGATATTGTCTACTAATAGATATGATGAAAATCTAATCAAAAGACTCGTCATGGTGATTAGTTTGATCATGTATTTCCTCCCTAATTCATTGCGGTATATGAAGGTGGTCAACATAGATGTTGAACTAGATCCATCCTCAAAGACCCCACCACTTAGTTGGGCTTGCCAAAGATTTAATGCACCATGTTTTTTGGTTCATTGTCCGGCATTCCTCTTAAGGTGCCCAGTCTTACATATACTACTATAAGTTAATATTTTTTTATAATATTTATATTATGTCATTTCTTTATCGATACCCATAACATCTTTATTTTGTATAATATTAAAGTAAGTCGAAACTATTTATTTTCTTTTAGTTTTTTTTTGTTATTTAGATGTTTGTGTCTAGTAAACGGGAGAAACAAAGTTTTTGTATCTTCGGACATTTTCGTAGGGTTATTTTTATCTATTTTAAAATTATATATGTTTAAGTTAATATTAATAATAATATTATTATTAAAATTAATATTTATCATTTTTAATTTTTATTAGTTTATTAATTATATTCTAAATTATATGTTTTCAATTATTATTTTATATTAAATTATTCATAAAAATAAAAATAAAAAACTAAACAAAATTTAAAAAATAAAATGGGTAAAGCATAAAATCTCATTTGCTTGATAATGTGCGATATTCGAGATCCGTATCCGATGTACGCATGGTCCACACCCGAGTTTTGAGAGGAGAGGAAAAGATAGATAATAAGAGATAGAGAGAGAGAGAGAGAGACTATTGATAGAAATATGATATAGATTAGAGAATGAGCAGAATATATTTATAAATATTAAAAAAGTTTTTAAAATTTTTTTTATTTTTTATAATTTTTTTAATATTTATTTTGGATAGAAACCCGATAGTCGTTGGATTTCCACCCCAAGCCATTGGGGGTGAATTCAAAGGCTGAAGACACGTGTGTCATTTTTTTGACCATTGGGTCAGTTTGACTCGATAGTTCTATAAGTTTTAGCTTTTGGGGTCAGGGTTGGGCTAGGCCCCGATGAGTCGTGGGAGTTGTACGGACGGGTGTCATGTGCAATCATGTTCGGCCGCACCCAAATCTAGCATGAGATCGAGGCATGGTTCGAGTCATCCCGAAGGAACATGCCTTTGGGCCAGACATCCATGTCATGCTTGGCAAGACATGAGGCCCGAGAGACCTCGACATGGTACAACATGAACCATGCCTCGAGCTAGCCCGGCACGAGCCCAAGCATAGTTTTGGACCATGCAGTGTCAGACCATGCACGACTTAATTGACATGTGCCTCTCCTAGGCTCAGGCAGCCTGATCCACTTATAGGTGTCAAATGGGTCAGGCTAGCCCAGTTTTTCATGCTCAACCAAACTGCATGTCGTGCTAGGCACTGCTTGGTTCTTTGGAGGGAAGGTCCGGCACAGGCCCGCGACCCAAAAACCACCTAGGTTTGGGGAGTTCGGCCTAGTTTGGGTCGGGTGGTTCTGATCAGGCTGGTTGAATTTTTAAAATTTTAGGATTTTGGCGCCGCACTGTCACGCCTCCATCACCCATCAGGCATCATCGTATCATCTCTTCGTTGAGCATCATTGTGTCGTCCCTTCGCTGGGCATCTCTCGGTGTGTGGTCACCCATGTCGTGCCCAAGTGCCAGACACCCATGTCGTGGCTGGCACGACACACATGCTGAAAACCCTCGGCACAGCACAACATGACTCAAGCCAAGGGTGTGCCTAGCATGGGCCCAGACACACTACTATAGCATGCCATGCTAGGCCAAACATGCTTGAAACTAGAGGTATCAAATGGGATGGGCCAGCATGGCATGACACGAAGCATATCATGGTTCGGCAGTGCTTGGCCCGGCATGGCACAGAAATGACCCATGTCCATGCTTGTGCCAGGCTGAGGGATTTCAGCCTGCGTGTCGTTCCAAGCACGGCACGAATGCCTAACACCTGTGACCACGAACCGAGCATGGTCACGATGAGTTGACGCCAACGGGCAAGCCTCGCCAAGCCCCAAGGGTATGATGGCAACGCGCCACTGAAATCCTAATTTTTTAAAAAGTAAGGTTTCTACCTGACCGAACCGGGCCAACTAGATGGATTTTGGGTCATGGGCCCGTGTCGTGCCTGGCCTCCAATGAACTGTGATGGGCCAGGCATGGCACGTTTATTATATCGGGCCAACCCAACCTAGCCCGTTTGACACGTCTACCTAAAATAGACCGTGCTTCGGGCTAGGCCCTGGCCACCTAACCTATTTGACACCTCTAGACCCACTTGATACCTTTATTTGGAACTAACTAATAGCACTGTTGTCCATATTTACTTTATATATATCTAATAATCAATCAATGTAATCAAAAAATAAAATAATGAAAGGAAATAAAATATATATAAAAAATATTTTATTTAATATTTCAATAAATTATTTTGTTATATTTACAAATTACATGAATATATATATATATATATATATATATATATATTCATTCATTCATTCATTCATCATTAACATCTTGAACATTAATGTGTCAGTATTCTCAATGTCTTCTATTAGTTCATATTCCAAAATTTCAAGTCTCATGTAGTCATCTTCTCAAACCTTGTAACACATCAAAGCTTCTAGTATCTTTAATGCATTAGTTTATTTCATGACTGCAAGTATGTTTTATTGTATAATGAGAAAAGAAGATCAAAACTCACTCTTAGTAAACTTGAAGTACACTTAAAACTCTCAAGAATACTCAAACTATGATCATATTTGTATTTCTCAACTTTCTGATTTATAATTACAATGGTAAGGGGTTTTTATAGAAACATTGGATTAATCTTAACCACACAAAATACATCTAAAAAACCTAACTCAAACTTTAATCATCATCTTAAAATTTGCTTCTTCTTACCTAACTTCCAACTCATCACATTGAGTTGTGATTATTACCTAACTTTGAAATTTCTATTAAAAAAGTTTATTATTCAACATATTCATGGTGATAGAGAAAGCAAATTTCAATGTTAGAGTAGATATCAGTGAGATTAGTAGATTGAGTATCACATACATAGTACAATAAAGATGGATTCATGAGATTTCTATCAATATGTAATATCAAAATTATTTTAATTTATTAGATGATACATGTTAGATCAATATATACATATTTCAAAAGGTAACACCTGAAACACAGACCAACTTATCATCTTTCCTTACCTATGATATTTACTCTTATAATTTTATATAAGTTATTTAATTGTTTCTTGCACACTTGAAACAAGCCCAAGGTCCTCTCATGCTTTCTTTTCTAAAGTCAAGAACTCATTGCCCTTAGTCATGATTGTGGTTACCCACATATTGTACAATATTCCTTACCTTATTCTTCAAGTAATTATCATTGTTTCTCATATAATGTTGCAATCCTTGTCATCAAAAGAAATATTTTAACATTTATTCATTATTGAACTCATCGGAATCAAATGTTTACTCCAACTACGAATGTGCATCACTCTCAAAAAGTATTTGATTATACCATCACGCATCCATATTCTTATCTTCTCAAAGTCAATTTTCTTCATCGATGACTCATTCTCAATTGCCACATCTCCCCTATCAAATAACTCATACTGTAAAAATTAGTTCTGATGAGGAATCATATGATATGACATGCCCATGTCAATGTACCAAGTATCTTTATTAATAAGAGCAAAACATGCTTCAACAAAATGAATGTCATCTCTAGTAGATGACTTCTTATCATGCATCCTCGTTCTTATCCACACTCTTAGATTTTTATCCTTTCTTTGAATTGATTCTAGATTGATTCATCATTCCGTCTTTAGTATTCACCCTAACAACTTTAGCTTATTCACATTCTTCAATCTTCCTCTTTCATTTGTATTTTTTTTAGACTAGTTCATCATTTGATCTTTTGTTTTTCCATACTCTTGCTTCTCATATCCTTTGATAGTAGAGCTGTAATAAATATCTTATAGGATAATCTTGTTGTACTACTACCAATAGCAATAATCAGATTATCTCATTAATCAAGTAATAAATATAGGATGATTGTTATTTTATCATTATCATTAGTCTCATAGCCAAATAATAATAATTAGTTGATCTTTGTCTAAAATTTATTTATCATTATCATTGAACTCATAGCTAACAATGAGTCATCTTTTTCATAAATTTGTTCACCAACAACTTTGCTAGAGTAATTGTAGCTTCTTTCAAAAATTTTTCATTGACTTTTCACCATAAATATTAACTAAGAATTCATCTACCATAAATAGTCAGATTAAGCCTTATGCTTTTTGATCTACAATGTCCCAATTGACTTTTTCCTACAGAGAAGTTATCTCTAATTATTGATCTCTTATTATTGAGTTTGATTCTTTGATTATACACTAATAATCTCTATCAATAAATAAAATTTTCATCTTTAATTTCATAATTCGAAGTCATTCTCCATGAACTTTTTAATTTCAACCCTAGATGTTGCCACACTTTTCATTTAGAGCCTATGCTTGATCACAATGCCTAACTGATTTGTGAATCAGCATAGGCTTTGATACTAAATATTAAGAATACAATATTCTCAAATAATTGTCTATGTTACTAAATATTAGAAATACAGATATCATAGATAGTATTTGATACCAAATACTATTACCTCTAAGCAAAAATTTGGAGGTCGAATGTAAAACGAGATTCTCCATATAACCTAACTTTAATACTAAACTAGGAATCAAATGTATGGATTTCATGATATTGGTTAGTGTTTCAAGAAAGAAGAGAATCGTTCTCTCATAGATGAATTACACATCCCACAATAAGAGATCTTATAAAAAAACACACGTGCTCACCAAATGGAAAGAGGGAAGGGAGAATAGAAACATGCATAATAAAGAAAAAATTTTTACATTATTCATACTTTATGGTAGAAAAGTATTTCATACTTTTCATTACAACATCATGTTTCCTTTTTTACAAGAACTTATATAATATTCTAAAATGCATCTTACAGTTGACTGTTAAGTCATGACAACACATAATATGTCATGGTTTAATTCATGCCCTGACAACATAGCTTAAGTTATCAGTCCCAACAATACAAACTATATTGTGAAGGTAGTGATGTTGTAATATCACATAACAAGGTCATGACAACATGACACATATTTTAGTCTAAGTTGAGTTGTAACTTCATAATTCAAGTCATGGCTCAAAAAAATATGTTCTTATTCATGACTACTCAAAATAAGTTGACTATATTTTGGTCATGATTCCAAGATCGTGGTCATTATTTTTGAACTACATCAACTATTCTAGCTTCAATATATTCATGACTTCATATAACATGGCATGATGTCTAGGCATATCTTCCTTCATTTTTATGGTCACAACTCCATAGGATAGGGTCGCGACTCAAAATATTTTTTAGTTTTAGTCTAGTTAAGACACTACATAATAGTGGCATGTCTCTATTTTATATAGCTAGTAGCTTCAGCGAAGTGGGCCAATCCTAGCATTGCTAATTGGATGTCATTTTGATCAAAATTTTTTACATGATCGAGTAAAAAGAAAATGGATAGAAATCCTTAAGTTGTTAGATGATATGGAATTGTATGATTTGTGGGGCATGGATGACTTAGTTTGTCCCCCCACTTTGAGTTTCAAGAAACAATTTGTCAAGCAACCTAACACACACATGTGGTCTCTAGTGTATACTTACAGCCATTGATTTCTATGAGAGATTCCTTGCTTAATAAATTTTTAAAAGTATACTTTGTCACATGGGTTATTCAAAAGCTATGTTACGACACATTAATACACTAGTTTAGAAAAAGCATAAGGAAAAAATGGATGTGATAGAGAAAAAAATAGGCTATAAACTAGAATATAGATATATCTCATTTGACATGAAAGGTGAGTAAGTGAAGAAATACTATATTCTTATATTGATGATTCTTTGGGTACCAAAGTAAAAGAAAGAAGCTGAGATGATAGATGAGTAAGTAATTAAAATTTATAAAGAGAAAATAATGCACTAATATAAAGACTAAATAAGGAAGATCATTTTACTTATAGAAATAATTATGTAGCTTTTCTTCGGAAAGTTTATAATAATTTTATTTCTAATAAAAATATAAAATAAGACTAGGTAGAAAAACTATTTTCTTTTTCTAACTGAGACTATCCTTCTTTTAAGGATAAACCCATGTGGTTTAAGATATGTGATGCTCTATTTTTATTGTGAGGAATTTGGAAGCAAAAAAATAACATGCTATTTAAGGAGATTCGTATTTAATTGAAAAAATTGTATTTAGAAGTAATACTTTTCTACAAAATAAAATTAATATTATATCTTGAAATACATATTGATCTTTCTTGATGAAATTTACTTATAATCTTATAATATGAAATTTACTACCCAATCCATTAATCCCATCTTGCCAACTACCAAGTGAGAAAGTGCCATCGCAACCATCCATCATCTGATGGTTCGATAGGAAATTATTGGAATCCTTCAAAATTCAAATCAAATAAATTATAAACATTAAAAAAAAAGCAAAAAAAAGCAAAAAAAAGCAAAAAAAAGTAAAAAAAGAAAAAACAATAAAATCCTAAAAATCAAAGTCTGAATCTCTAAGATAATGGTTACAATATTGGGCTCTAGACTTTTGTGATAGTTATGACTCAATGGATGGTGACTGCTGTGAATCATGAGTCATCTCATCTTGTAATTTTCTCGTATCTTCATGTTCATTTTTTATATTTTATAACTTGTTGTTGTACATTTTTTTATTGTTCCATTATTTTTGTGTTCAATGTGCTTTGAATTCACTTCTTAGTGCTTACTAGTTTGTGCTTCCATTCTTCACTCTCCTTTTTAATCATGTTCATGTAAATTTAATTATGTAAATTTTAAACTAAAAGTTTAGTTTTTGACTTTCATTAACACATTAACAATTTTAATATTGCCAAATTACACACATATAAAATAGTCACATTCACATATCACAAATCACATGGTTCATGTTTTTTAACATATGTCATCTCATCTCCATTTGTAATCTTCACATTATACATATTTTAGCATATGTATTGCATATCTCACTTTGTAATTTTGTTAGATACACATCCATTGCAATGTATATAAAATTATGAATATATATATATATAATATTTAATATAAATATCCTTTATTTATTTTGCAATCATATCTTTTGCTTAATACTTAATACTAACATCTTTTATATATTTTTTTATTTTAGCACTAAAGAATCAAGTAAAATTGCAAATTATTGACAAATTCCAAATAATTCGCAATGCTTTTTTTTATTATATTTCTTTTATTTTTGAGTTTGTTTTGCGTTGAAATGGATATTATATACTTGGACTATTGGAGATATTCTATTTTAATTTTTAATGCTTGTTCATTTTATTTTCAAATGAGTTGTTTTATTTTGGCTTTATTTCTAATACCTAGTCATTAATAAATTTTAATTGAAATTATGTTGGTTGATATGATAAATTTTTATCCACAATAATTTAGTGTAATGGCAGATTTATTGAATTTATAAGTTGTACATAAAATATCAAGATCAAATAGATTATATATTAAAATTTAAATTTTGCAATACTTAAAATGATGCAAACTGACTCAACCCGACCTAATTTGAACGCCACTTGAGTTTTATAATTTAAAAGTCGAATGGGTTTGAGTTGACAAACTCATGTTGAAACTAGGGTATGGTTGGGTCTTAGGTTGACATTTTTTTTAATTTGGGTTTGGTGCGGGTTGGGTCTCGGTTTGACAATTTTTAATTTGGGTTTGGCACATGTTTGCACTCAACTGGCCTAACTCATTATTACACACTTGTACTATGATATATAATGAATTTCTCTCAACCTAATGGTCATTAAAATGCGATGCGGTAATGTTATTTGATTGTGGATGGTTTTGATTTTTTAATTTTTATGCATTTTCCAAAAAAAAAATTATAATGCACATATCTAAAAGTTATGAAAATGGTATTTAGGGGCAAAAATGTGAATACCAAAATTTTATTTGTATTCTAGTTTAGCCAAAGAAATCAGAAATAAAGACATTTATATTTTGTTGTGAGATTTATGTGTATTCCAATACATAAAAACCTATTTGAATTAGGCTTTTTTTTCTTTTTCTTGATAGGTTTTAGCATATTTTCTAGTTTTATATATATATATATATTGAAAACTTATATATAAACGTATACACATAAATATTATCAAAAACTTACACACACACATGCGCACACACACACACATGCACATATATAAAAAACCATATAAACATTTATAAAAACTTTTCTATATATTCTGGTATCTTATCCATCATCATTGGGTTACCGTATGCCTCTCTTTCGCATTCTGCTTTACGCATGCATAGGCAAGGCACAACTGGGCACTTCGTGTCTATATATAAATATTTTTAAAAACATATATACTTACATACATATACATATACATATACATACAATATATATATATATATATATATATATATATATATATATATATATATATATGTATGTATGTATATGTATATGTATATGTAAGTATATATATGTTTTTAAAAATATTTATATACATATTTATATATAAAGGTTTTCATAAATGTTTATATATATGTATATATGTGTGTGTGTGTGTGTGTGTGTAATCATATACATTTTAATGTTTTCCAAAACTTACATAAATAGCCCTAATGCTTATGTGTATGTGTATCTATGTATATGTGTGTATGTATGTGTACACACACACACACACACACACACACACACACACACCTATATATAGGGTTATTTATGTAAGTTTTGGAAAACATTAAAAGATATATGATTACATATGTATATTTATAGGTTTATATAAATAAGCTTTTAAATATGTGTGTGTGTGTGTGTGTGTGTGTGTGTGTGTGTGTGTGTTTGTAGTATGTATCTGTGTTTTTTAAAAATATTCAAAACTATTATTTTTTGGAACATTTCAATAACAATTACATTTTCGAAAATATTTCGAAAACAATTATGTTTTGAAAAATATTTAAGAAATAGTTATGTTTTTGAAGTTTTTTTCAAATCACATTTTTGAAAATTTGTTTTGTTTTGTTTTGTTTTTTTTTTTTTTGTTTACATGTGTTTGAACTATTTTTATACTAAAAGTCATTTTATCTTTTTTAATAAATAAATTTATAATGAGCTGGGTTTGTATTTAAAATTATTATGATTGTGTTTTTTAATATGCATATTAATTGATTTGATTTGTAGAGTTAAGCTTACTCATTGAAAAATTAAATCATTAATTAGTGTAGAATATAAGCATGTTGCTCATAAGCTATTTAGAGTTGGAATTTCAATTGATAAGATTGCAACAAATAATTTTTGTAGGTCTGCCTTGACTATATAGTTAATATTGAAATTATATATTCTTGAACTAGTATACTTATGTGTAATAATTTAAGTATAATATAAAAGTAAAATATAACTTTACTTTTTTAAAGCGTTATGACGTGCTATTTTATTTTGTTTTACATGCTTGTTTTATTACAAAAGTAGAGGAAGACCATCTTCTTATTCATCACAAAAATGGAATTGGATATACGAGAGAATGGTTAGGGTACACACAAGGCATGTCAATGTAATTACATTAATATTTATTTCAAAAATAAGAAAATATAAAATGATTAGTAATCATATGTATTATCTCGATTAAGGAAACTCAGCCCTTAAATACATGAACAATATATGTAATGGCATTTTCAGGTTTATCATTTATAGTATATCAAAATGCTTATCATTTATAGTATATCAAAATATAAATATTTGATATCTTTGTCTATTTTTTACTAAATAAAAAAATTGGATTATTTTTTTTTTTTTGAAAATATTTTGAGTTGTGTACCTAAACATAATTTATCTTTTAATTTAATTATTATTTTTAGATATAATATGATGACATGACGGGGGTTTAGTTTAGGGTGGAGATATTGTAGTTGGGTCAGTCGGAATATTAATATTTTTATTTTTAGATTTACTGCACCAAAATAAAACTTTCTGAAAATTATGTAAAGGAGCACTCATGCTTATAAACATTTGCATAAACATATTTAAAAACATCGGACCAAAACATGTTATTATATTAAGGTAATTAGTCATCATATTATTTTTCTCGTTCAAGTAAATATAATTTTGGAGTTCTTATAAAATTCAAAATTTAATTGTTAGTGTGATCACAAACTTGTATTTTCTTGCATGATTTTTCTAATTAAATAAATTGTTTTACATTTTTTATTATAAAAAATTATAATGTGTATAGACATGCATATGAAAATTGTATAGACACAATATATATATATATATGTATATATGAGGTATAAATAAAGTGTGTGTGTCTGTGTGTACCAATAATAAAATAGTTTGATTGTTAAAAGATTATGAATGCTCTAAAATGGTGACACGAGTTCAATTTCTATGGATTTTAGATATGTTTTTCTAGGATTCTTACTAGATCATTTATCATGCATGTTGCTGGGATAGGGCCTTAATGATTTGATTTTAAGCTCACGATACACATATATGAGCCATTGTATAGTATGAGTTAGGTTTAAGGAAAGATGGGAGAGGTAGACAATAGAATATTATATATGTATGTATGTATTTATAAACATTATATATACGTATAAATGTAAATCAACTATATATATATATGTGTGTGTGTGTGTGTGTGTTTGTGTGTGTGTGTGTGTGTGTTATGTATATACATAGTATATACATATATACCAAGTATACACATAATATAAATATATGTATATATAGTAAAAACAAATTTACCATCGTATATACAATTGTATATAATATATACACAATGTATAATTATACTTTTACATAATATGTATATATATATATATATATATATATGTATATGTATGTATGTATGTATATTTACAATATATTTGTATCATGTGTATATATATTTTTACCATGTATATACTTAGTAAATACATGTATATACACAACTTATATACATAATATATAGTTATACTCTATATATATATATATACTCTGTATATATGATTATACCATATATATACATAGTATAAATATGTAAATGCACTATGTGTGTATATATACTTATATACATTATGATTACATCTTTATATAGTATGTATTTTAGAAAATATTATTGAAAATATTTTTGAATGTTAGACACACACACACATAAATAAGTTTTATGTTATATTTTTTTTACATAAAGTAGAATATTGAAGTGAAATGAGAAATGTGGGAGATGAACATCTTCTCAAGCACAATAATTATGCTTAGAAGTGGATTTCATAAAGTAGACATAACGTATTGAGTAATGCTTATACAATTGAGAAAAGATACAAAAATACCTACTTTTGTGGCAACTTGTTTACTAATTATAATAACTTTTATTTGCAGTGGTAAAATTACTTTTCTTCAACTATGGAAACCCACTTGCAGTGTTTGTGGTTATTTAATTGTTATTTTTGTGGCCAAACATACCCGTTTAAATCAAACATGTAAATAATAATTATCTACCCATAATTCTTACTAGAAATCACCCTTGTTTATAAACCCACACGCACACACATATTTATGCTATAATGACTTTTTTTAGTATAATATTTTTTATTCCGTAGTATCTCATTCTTGATAACTAATCTAAATAATTTGAATATTTACATATGAATGATCGTGGTTCAATAGTATAGTTGTTTTTCATCATCAAATAATTTATATATCTAATCACTTTCCATATGATGATGGATACACAATGAGGGATTATCCAACAAGAACTCCCTTAAGTCATCATATAAAAATGAATTTTCTTTGTGTCAAAATTAAAAAAAAAAAGTTAATTACACCAAAAATTGTGTTGAAGGAGATATGTAAGATGATTTTGAAAGATAATGCAAAGTTGACTAGATACTAGAGTTATAAAGATAATGAATTTATTAAATCCTATGATTATTAAATTAATAGACACCATTTTCATGATTGACTTAGGAGGCGTTTGTTTTTTTTTACTTAATGCTTAATATAATTTTTTTTTGAGTTTAATGCTTAATGATACATAATAGCATAAAGTATTAAGTTGTTTTTTTTTAATATTTTATTTCTATTAAGGAGGGAAGATTTTTTGTTTATGAATGGGAACTCAAAAAATACTGGATCAAGCATTTTTCGACCCAGCATTTTTCGGTTTGGCCTTTTCTGAATAGAAAAGGCCAAAAAATAGCTTAACAATTTAAGCATTTTTTAAATAATTTTAAGTGAAAATGATAAAAAAATATAACACGTTTCAACTTAACGTTGAAACTGATTTGTTTTCAGCGTTAAGCCAAAAAAATAAATGCCCCCTTAGGTATGTAGATTTGTATCTTGGAATCAGAATCCTAGATTAGTAGAGTGATTTCAATAAAATTAACTTTATAAGCCACACACTCTCATCTCACTTTACCTAGCAATGAATGGTGGATGATATGTTTCAGAAAATGATGAATATAATGATAAGAATCTATGGTATCCCAATATAATACCAAATAATATGCATATTATACAATTTGAGAAAGATATCCAAAAAATTGATAAGTAACATTGCAAATTCATAAAACTTAAATATCAAAATTTGCATCACTAATTATCATATATATAACAAAACATAATAATCCTTGCTGAAATTTCTTTGTTTATATATATGTGTAATATATTTTTTTATTGGTTTATAATTTGTACACTTAGTGAGTACATATTATAAAATTGGTGTGTGTGTATGTTTTTGTTGTATGGATACTGTTGTTACTTTTATTTGGGTGCATAATTATGTGCCTTAAGAAATTAAGTTAGGACGCCGTTTGAAGATTCAAAAAACAAAAGACATACTTATTGATTTTGAGCTGTGAATTCGACGAACATACACTATCACCTAAAGAAAAAAAATGAAAAATGATCTGATGCATTCATCCTAAAATTCAAAGTTACATATTTCAGAATTCTATGATTTTATATCTTAGAAATATATTTTAGTTAAGAACATAATTTTGAACATTGAGTATTTTATGAAATTTATGTAATGTGAAGAAGACTTTAGCATATATTATTTTATTTATATAAAAAATTTGAAAAATTTTATGTAACCCTATATACATAAATGTTTTTGAGAAAAAAACACACACACATGTATATGTGTGTGTGTGTGCAAATGTATGTATATATATATATATGTAAATGTATTAATATTTTTGAAGACTTATATATATATATATATATATATATATATATATAGTATATATATATATATATATAGTTATATATATATATATATAGTTATATATATATATAGTTATATATATAAGATTTGTAAAACACACACACACACACACTTTAAAATATGTATATATGTTTTCAAAAGCATTTTTGAAAACATTTACACACACACACACACACACACACACACACACTTATATATATATATATATATATATATATATATATATATATGTTTTCAAAAATTATAAATATATATATATATATATATAGGTTTATATGTATATATAATTTTTGAAAATATTTACATAGATAGTCATATATAAGTTGATATATATATATGTGTGTGTGTTTTTTTTTAATATTTTTGCATATAAATTTATATATATAAGTTTTTAAAAGTATATATATATAAGTTTTTAAAAATATTTGAAAACTATTGTTTTTCAAAAAGTTTCGATAACAATTATGTTTTAGAATAATCTAAAAATAGTTAGAAAATTATTCAAAAATAGTTTGAAAATATTTGACTTAGTATTTCTGTTAAGCTTTCACATGACATTTAGACAACTCATTGCTCATATGTTGCTAAGTTAGCTTTTTTCTTTCCTTGTAAGTGACACTCGACTCTACCAACAGTTTAGAAGTGAAGCAAACTCAAAAAAGTACTAGAAAGAAAATGACTTGTTATTGAATAAAGAAATTTATAACTTGGTAGTTTGCAAATGAGCACACCTCCTTGTCTATATATGTCTATAGAAGTGTCTAAACCCTTGGAAGGTTCTAGATACTTAAATCCTATAGAACCTTTCACACTTTACTTGGAAAAGGAGGTCAATCTATATTTCTAGATGCTTCCCACATCTTTATATAAACTCCATAAAATGGAATTTGACTCAATTTGATGGATAAAGGGCTCTCCAATAATGGTGGTGTGGCATACCACTTATTATTTATTTGAGGTCCAAAAAATAGCTCTAGATCCAAAAATAAACACAAACCTATTGGTTCTTCTATAATTGTCTAATTCACCAACATAATCACAAGATTAGATGTATCTTTTAGTACCTTAAAAATTCTTTTAGCCACAAGCCCATGTGACATAGTGGGATTGGACATAAATTACATATCAAACAAATATGATACATCAAATTAGGCCTAGTTATAGTCAAATAAACTAGGCTTCCAGCCACCAACAGGAATAGAGTTTCATCAATTCCAACTCCACCCTCATCCTTGGACAGCATTGAACCCTGCACTATTGGATTCTTCAATATATTGCTATCCCTCACATTAAACTTTGCAAATACTTCTTGTCACAATCCCACTTTTATAGGATGTGACCGGTGCTAGGGAATGGGTATGCTTAAGGCCACCAAAACCTATAGCAAGCCTAAGTCCAATAATTTCTACCGAAAATTTCCGCATGATTTATTCTTTTCTATAACAATGATAAATCATATTGACCTCTGTGATCTCCACTAACAAAAACAACCTCTACGGTCTCATCATAAATATCAAATAAGGTTTCATCAAAAGCAAAATTTATTCTACTCAATAATTAACCCAATAATTAAGTTAATTCACCATGGAGCCTTCTAGAAACTTAGACTCTTATTCACCAAATAAACAAAATAATAATCCATTATATTTTTCAAAAAAAAAATCCAAGTGATCTAGAAATGTATGGATTTTCCTTTCTTTATCTACCCTGAAAAAAAGAAAATCAACGGGGGTGAGATAACTCCGTGAGTAAAAATATATCACCATACTTGTGAGGCTAGATACTCAAGGCCAGCTCAGAAGGATGGTTATGCTCAATCAATTAATCACCATACATAGGTTATGCAAAAAATAGCATCAATATGAACAACAATATCAAATGAGATTTAGAGGTTTGAAACACAGAAATATAGTTTACCATTCAAGAATCCATACATTCCTTTTTACCTTTATACTAGAATCCGTATATTCCAACCAAAGATTCATAGAATGGGTCGGGTTCTATGCCTAGAGTTTTACCACCTCTCTAGGAAGGCACTGGCATTTCCCGTACTAGAGGGTACCATGTGCACATAGCCCGATGACCTCTCCATCAATTAGGCTTTCTATGATTCCTACTAATAAATGACATTAATGATTATAAGTTATTGCTGACCATACTCATCATGAGACAAAAATGGCAATATCAAAGAATATAGCTGACCGTACTCGACATGCAACAAGAGATAATACCAAATACAATAAGAGTTAGCTGACCATGCTCAGCATGAATATTCATCAGGATACATGATTTTTGGCATATGATAAATTCAATTCAATGAATGCTCAAGAATAAGGGTCTTAATCATTGTTAATTATTACGATCAAGTCAAATAATGAAAATACTAATATACATTTCAAAGGTGCAAGTATGATGACATAAATTTACTCACCTCCCTATTAGTATGTAAAAAAGCTTTGAGGACCATTCGTATCAATTTATCATTATGTCATTAAATTTTTACTTCTTAGAAATGAATCGGTCACTTATCAAAATATAAACTCAAATAACAGTCATAAATATTTCAAAAATTTCACTAATAAAATCACACTCTCTTTCCCTCTCTGTGTCTCTCTGTTACTATCTCTCTGGGTTATATATTACATATAATCCTAATAGGACCTATTTGGAGAAGTCATCTACTCAAGAGCACTAAGTTAATTTATTAAGCATGCATGAAGTATCACTCTTATTTAAAGAGCATACTTTGATATTTAGATAAGATCTTTCACCATTATTTAGATAAGATCTTTCACCATTATTTAGATAAGAGCACTAAGTTAATTGATAATAGGTTTGATGATATCGGGCTCACTACTGCATATATCAGACTATAATTATTAGGTCATTGGTTTTGATAAAATATAACACATGGGGTCATGTTATTTATAAAAGCCATTCTTTTATTACTATTTTTTTATTGTAACTATATAAGCCATATTTTACTATTTTTGCTATTTATTGAATATCATTTATTTTTATTGTGGTTTCTGTGTTTGCTCTCTATCTTTTCTATTCGGGATCCTCTTCATCTTCTTCTTCTAAAATCTCTGATGTATATCCTTGTTGAAGCAAGGAACTTTGTTATTAATACAACAATTAGTATTAAATTTTTGTGTTTATCTGAGATCAAAGTATTTTGAATCGATTATTTTAAAGCTTCTCTAGTATAAACAATTCTGAAAATATCATTCCGACCTAAATAGATTTTTCATAGATCCTTTAGATCTAGTGCAGATCTATTTAGTTCCAAAGGATTTGTGTTAATTAAATATTAAATTCTACAAGATCCCCAATTCTTTCTACTCAAATTTCTCAAAAGTTTATAAATAAAATGACATCCAAAATTTTGAGTTTATTAAGCTCAGTGTCTATTCCTATACCCCTATTTGATGGTGAAAATTTTGATTATTGGTATGTTAAAATGAAAACTTTGTTTATATCTCAAAATATATGTGATCTTGTTGAATCTGGTTACATATAACCATCAAACTTCTCTTCTCTAGAAGAAAAGGAAGTAATAAAAGGGTGAGAGTTAAAAAAAATAAATACTAAAGCATTACTATTCATCCAATATGAAGTCGGTAATGCTATTTTTTCTCGGTTACTGGGTTGTACTCAAGCCAAAGAGGCTTGGGATATCCTTAAAAAAGAGTTCTAGAAAGATAAAAAATCTCGAGGAGCTCTTCTTTACTCATTGAGGAAGGATTTTGAGAATATGTGGATGAACAACTCAAATTCTCTTACTAAGTTCTCCACTTAGTTACTGGATATAGTAAATCAAGTGAACACGCATGGAGAAACTATTAATAAAACCCGATTAATAAAGAAATTGCTCATATATATGTCTGATAAATTTGATTTCATTGTGATTGTAATAGAGGAAAATAGAGATATGTCTGACTTGACCATTCAACAAGTTCTAAGCTTTTTAAAATCCTATGAGAATAGACTACTCAAGAGGACAAGATCATTTGTTGAATCGGTCATGCAATCAAGATGGGAACTCAGACACTGAAGGAAGAAAACCAAGTAACATAGGCTAAATGAAAGGAGCCATCCATGTATGTTTCAAAAAATGAAAATATAAATAAAAATAAACTTCATAACTCTCCTGTAACCTCTAATATTTCTCTTAAGGGATCACTAATCTCTTGCAATATATGCAAGAGAATCAACCACACCGAGAAAGAGTGTTGGTTCAAAAAACAGAACTAATACCTAAATTGTAAAAAGTTTGGGCACTTTTTTAAGGACTGTAGGTTGAAGCATACTCAGTAAGCTAGTTGTGCAGAGCAAATAAACTCTGCAGAACACTTGTTCTATATAACTAAAACAAAAAAAAATCCTTCTTCTAATGTAATGTTTTTGGACAGTGATTGTTCAAACTACATGTCTAGTAATCAAATATATATATATGGATTTACTACCCGTAGTAAATTCACAAGTTAAATTAGGAAAATGTGATCTTGTCCAAGCAAAAGAAATGGGCAGAGTTACTGTTCTCACACCCATAAAAAATAAAATTATAAGAGATGTCCTGTTAGTTCCAGCACTTGACCAAAATCTCCTCAGTGTGGGGCAGTTAATGGAAAGAGGTTTTAGTTTGGTATTCAAAAATAATATATGTCACATATTTTATCAAGAGTCAAAGGACCCTCTCTGGATAGTAAAGATGTCCAATGGAAGGAGTTTTTCACTAACCCTCAATCAAATAGTGGACAAGGCATTAACCATGAATACTGAGTTAGAAGCATCCTTGTGGCATAGAAGGTTTGGGCACATTAACTACACAAGATTAAAAAATCTTTTTCAAAATCAACTTGTGAAAGGTGTACCCACTAACCTAAGCATTCCCACTTCTGTTTGTGAGGAATGTACCTTAGGAAAGCAATCTAGATAGCGCAATCCCAATGACTCTTCCTGGAAAGCATCCCAGCCCCTAAAAATATATCATGCAGACATTTGTGGACCAATGTCAGTCCAATCCTTGGCAAACAATAACTATTTCTTATTGTTTGTTGATGATTGCACTCGACACATGTTGGTGTATTTATTAAATCATAAGATAGAAGCCCTTGACAGTTTCAAAAAAATGTTGTCCCTAATAGAGAGACAATCTCAAAGTATTTGGGAGTGTGTGCTACTCCCACATACCAAAACTTACAAAAACCAAGTTAGACTCAAAATGTTTAAAATGTATTCTAGTTGGATACAGTCTGTAATCCAAGAGTTACAAACTCTATTCATCAGGAAACAAAAATATTTCTAGTGAGCAGAGATGTGATTGTTGATGAAAATGCAAAAAGGGAATAAAGTATGCAAAATTCTGATGTGCAAGCTGCTAGCATACAAGGCTGGAATTTAGACGCATCAGTAAGTGATAACAAAGAAAGTAATTCGGGGTATGTTTCCTATTCCCCTTCTGAGTCAGAGTCAAACATAGAAGAACTTCATGACACAGTTACACCAGTTAAATATAAGTCCTTAACTGAGATATACCAACGATGTAATTACTCCTCAGTTGAGCTATTCAACTATGAAGAGGTAGTAAGGTATCAAGTATGGGTTGATGCAATGAAGACAGAAATATCTTTCATTGAAAAAAAACTACACTTGGACTTTAGTAGACTTACCCCAAAATAAATATAGTATTGGTATCAAATGGTTATTTAAGATTAAAACTCAACCAAATTCTAATCAGCCTTAATACAAGGATCGGCTAGTAGCCAAAAGTTATTCCCAAAAGGTTGGCACCGACTATTTCGAAACCTTTGCTCGAGGGGCAAGGTTAGAAACTGTGAGATTTCTAATAGTCTTAGTTGGACAGAAAGTTTGGTTTTTGTTTCAACTAGATATCAAATCAGTCTTCTTGAAAGGTAAGATCAAGGAGGAGATTTATGTAGAAAAACTCATTGGTTTTATAAAACAAGGAGCTAAGCACTATGTTTATAGATTAAACAAGGCTCGTTATGGGTTGAAACAAGCTCCTCGTGCTTGATATCAACAATTAAACTCTTACTTATTGAATAAATGATTCAAACATTGTATGAGTGATCCAACACTCTATATTAAAAAGACTAAAAAATCTAGAATATTGATTGTGTAAATCTACGTAGATGGCATAATCTTAATGAGTAATAAATCAGAACTAATAGAAGTCTTTAAACGAGATATGCAAAATAAGTATGAAATATCAGACCTAGGAAATGTGAGGTACTTCTTGGGACTTAAAATATTTCAAGACTCAAATGGTGTATCATTATGCCAAACAAGATACATATAATCTATATTGAGAAATTATGGCATGAGTACCTATAAACCAGTCTTTACACCTCTGGTTGTAAACTAAAATTAATTATTGCCTAAGGCAGAATAGCTGATGGTAAGTCATACAGAAGCCTAATTAAAAGTCTACTGTATGTATCTGCCACACAACCTGACATAGTGTATGTTGTATACCTTTTGTCTTGATTTATGCATGCACCTAATCATATACATCTTAATGCTGCTAAACGAGTCTTAAGGTATCTTAAAGGAACTTTAGATTTAGGTCTAAAATACTCCAAAACCACTCACACAAAAATATCTAGGTATTGTGATAGTGATTGGGGAGGATGTCTAGAAGATTATCAAAGTACTTATGGATACATCTTCACTCTAGGAACTATAGCTGTTTCTTTGTCATCCAATGAATAATCTTCAGTTGCATTTTCTATTATTGAAGCTGAATATGTTTCTGCTTCAGTAGCAACAGCATGTGCTTTATGGATGAGAAAACTATTGACTGATTTGGATGAACCTTTAAAGGACCCAACAAGATATATTATGTGATAATCAGTCTACTATATCCATAGCTAATATATTATAATGTATAGCAGAATAAAGCACATAGGACTTAAATAATATTTTATTAAAGAAGCAATTGAGTCTAATGAAATAAAGTTGATTTTCTGCAGAACTAAAGAACAAATAATTGATATCTTCACCAAGTCACTCCCTAAAGAGAAATTGGTCTACATAAGAGAAAAGCTAGAATTCGAATCGATTATATCAATTGGGGGAGAATTTTGATATTGCGCTTCGTCCCAATATCATAGGTTTGATGATATCAGGCTCACTACTGCATATATCGAACTACAATTATTGGGTCATTGGTTTTGATTAAAAAAAGCCTCTGGGGTCATGTTTTTTATAAATCCGTTCTTTTATTACTGATTTTTTTATTGTGACTACATAAGTCATGTTTTACTATTTTTGTGATTGATTGAATATCATTTATTTTTATTGTGGCTTTTATGCTTGCTCTCTCTCCCCCACCGGGATCCTCTTCATCATCTTCTTCTCGAATTTATTCTTCTTCTAAAATTTTCATTATAATCCTTGTTGAAGTAAGGAACTTTGTTATTAATACAACAGTATCAATGATAAATATAGTATAATGGATCAAAGATATAAATTTGTCTATTAGGATGAAAGGCATTAATCAATTCTTGCAAAGACAAATGCAAAACTCAATATGAAAAAATTGAAACAAAATATTATATGAAAAATCTCTCGTACAAAAACTATAATAAAAAAATCTTAATCTTAAAAAGATTCTTAATTGAAAAAATCATGGCGAAGCAATTGTATTGCTATATGGTAGACTATTATGACTACATAACATGATAAATTTATACATAAAAGAGAAAACTTTTATTATGTAATACTTAATATTAAACAACAATTCAATCCATACTATACAAATGCACAATAAAAAAATAAAAAAATAAAAAGATATGCATGCCACATTAAAAAACACTCATGTGCTTACCACGATCCGGCCTTGATAGATTTTATGTTTACCATGATCCAGCATTGATATGCAGCGTGTTTACCAAGATCCAGCCTTGATAGACACCATTTTACAATGATGCATCTTAGATAGTCGTCATGTTTACCATGATGCAGCTTGTAACTTGGATTGATGTTGTGTTTAAGTTTATCATGATGCAGTTTAGATAGACGTCATGTTTGATGAATTAAACTTGTTGCGGTTACTAAATGATAAATTAATCTTGTTTCGGTTACTAAATGATGAATTAATCTTGTTGTGGTTACTAAATGATGAATTAATCTTGGGCTAGCATTTTTTTTTTATTATATATATGTAATGCTGCAACAGTAGGTGTACTCATCTTCAAAGGTGAAAAATCATATTTGTTTATTGTTTTCTTTGAAGCTTCCTATTATCTTTAAAAAAATTCTGTTATTTTTAAAGATATCCAACATTTGGTATCGGAGGGAGGTTGAAGTCATGACCGGTGTTGAAGGAGAACAATCTAAGACGCGTGCATTCGTCAAACCGATGGCAAGAGGAGCCTCAATCCCAATCCAATATCCAACGTTAAGCGAAATGAATTACGGCATATGGGCTGTCAAGTTGAAGATAATCTTGCGTTCGCTAGGGATATGGTCAGTGATTGAAGGTGGAGACACGGACGACGAAAAAGATCAAGGCGCCATGGTAGCAATTTCTCAAGCCGTGCCGGATGACGTGATGATGGCAATCGCGGAAAAGAATACGACAAAGGAGGCTTGGGACGCACTCAGGGAGATGCGGATTGGTGAAGATCGCGTCAAGAAGGCACGCTTACAGGTACTGAAACGACAACTGAATAAGTTACATATGGAGGATTCAGAGACAATAAACGAGTTCTCCATGAAGCTTACAACATTGGCGGGTGAGATTCGCTCGCTGGGCATGAAGCTGGATGACAACGAAATTGTGGAAAAATTATTCAGTGCAGTTCCAGACAGATTTCTCCAAATTATCGGAACGATCGAACAATTTGGTGATATTGAGAATATGTCAGTCTCAGAAGCAATTGGCCGCCTCAAAATCTTTGAGGAAGGGCTTAAAGGCCAAGTACTTCCAAAGGGGAGTGAAGAACAACTACTTCTTACCCAAGCCGAGTGGAAGGTAAGGTGCCTGAAGGGAAAGAAAGATGAAAGTTTCAACAATATCAAAAGAGGAGCACATCACGAGAGATTTCGTGGCCGCGGGCGTGGATATGGTGGAGGTCGAGGAAATGGTGAACGCACTAACGAAGACCGAAAGCCACGCAACTTCGACAAATCCAAGGTCAAGTGTTTCAATTGTAATGTATATGGTCATTTTGCAAAAGAGTGTCTCAAGCCAAACAGAAGAGAAAGTGCCAATTTTGTTACAACACAAACCGATGAAGAACCGACACTGTTGATGGTTGAAACCTGCGCAACACAGAACGAACGGGTATTACTACACGAAGACAAGGTGGTGCCAAAGGTTATCAACACCCAAGACAAGGCTTGGTATTTAGATACAGGCGCAAGTAATCACATGACCGGTTGTATCAAAAAATTTGCTGAAATTGACACGACCATTAAAGGGTCAGTCAAATTTGGAGATGGCTCATCTGTAGAGATACATGGAAAAGGTTCGGTTTTATTTGAATGCGTCACAGGTGAACATCGTGTATTAACTAATGTCTACTACATTCCAAAGTTGAAGAGCAACATAATAAGCCTTGGTCAGTTAGATGAGAACGGATGCAAATTTATAACTGAAGGAGGAGTGATGACTATCTTGGACAGGACACGAAGGCTTTTAGCAAAAGTGAGCAGTTCAGGAAGTCGTTTATACTTGATGCACATTACTCAGTTCCTACCAAAATGTCTTATGGCTAGAAGTAAAGAAAGTGCTTGGCGGTGGCATGCAAGATACGGGCATGTGAACTTTCATTCTTTGAAGATTCTAAGTCAGAAACAAATGGTGCACGGACTACCCATAATCGATAATAAAGACTACATCTGTGATGGTTGCTTAATTGGAAAGCAACACCGAAATCCATTTCCAAAGGTGGCAAAATTCCGAGCAGAATCACCCCTTGAACTGTGGCATGGAGACTTGTGCGGGCCAATAACTCCTACTACACATGGAGGCAACCGTTATTTCCTACTGTTGGTTGATGATTATACTAGATTCATGTGGCAGGTGCTGATCCGAAACAAAGACGAAGCATTTGAGGGATTCATGAAGGTCAAAGCATTGGCAGAAATGGAGAAAAATAGCAAATTGAAGGTTTTTCACACAGATCGTGGCGGCGAATTCACGTCAAATGAGTTCAAGACTTACTGTGAAGTCTGGGGAATTAAGCGTTATCTTACGGCCCCTTATTCTCCTCAGCAAAATGGAGTTGTTGAACGAAGAAATCAAAGGGTGGTTGGCATGGCAAGGAGTCTGTTAAAAAGCATGGGAGTCCCAGGTGAATTTTGGGGAGAAGCGGTATCAACTGCCGTATATCTCCTAAATCGAGCACCAACAAAAGGTATCATCGGCAAAACTCCCTATGAAGCATATTACAACCGCAAGCCAACTGTTGATCATTTTCGCATCTTTGGATGTGTGGGACATGTAAAAGATGTTACACCTCAACTCACAAAACTTGCAGACCGAAGCAAGCCAATGGTATTTATTGGTTATGATTCGAATACAAAATGCTATTGAATGTTTGATCCAAAGTTAAATCGGGTTGTGGTGACACGGGATGTCGTGTTTGAAGAAGAAAAGAAGTGGGAGTGGAACAAATTTACAGAAAAAGAAGCAGGATCAGCAGGTAACACTCTTGCAACACACTATTTTACCATAGCAGGAACATCTGATACAACAAATCATGAAGACAAAGAAGATATCCGCAATTCTGTTATGGATCTCTCACATACGACACAAGAACAAATTGGTAACCAATATCAGCATGCTACACCAGTGATGAACACGATATCCAGAACATTTGTTTCACCATATACTCCAGTAGCAAGTTTTGAAGAATCAGTATCAACCGAGACATTACAACCCTCAACATCCGATGAGAGATCATTAGTAGGACCACGAGGTATGCGTGACATCAGAAGCTTGTATGATGCAACAGTCCCAATAGAGATGCAATATTCGGGATTATGTTTGCTAGGGGAAGAAGAGCCATCAAATTTTGAAGAAGCCAGGGCAGATCCGATGTGGAGAAGAGCAATGGAGGAGGAAATTTCCTCTATTCAAAAAAATGAAACTTGGAAGCTCGTTCCATTACATGATAGCCACAAACCCATAGGTCTAAAGTGGGTTTACAAGCTAAAGAAGGACACTCAAGGCAGAATTGTAAAGTACAAAGAAAGACTAGTAGCAAAGGGGTATGTTCAACGACAAGGCATAGACGTTGATGAAGTTTTTGCTCCTGTTGCTCGGCTGGAAACAGTACGTTTATTGATTTCTATTGCAGCACATAAAGGATGGAAGGTACATCATATGGATGTGAAGTCGGCTTTCCTCAACGGTGATTTGGAAGAGGAAGTGTATGTCATTCAACCACCGGGTTTTGAAATAAAAGGAGAAGAGCACAAGGTGTTAAAGTTGTACAAAGCATTGTACAGTTTGCGACAAGCACCTAGAGCCTGGAACTCAAAACTGGACAAGTCATTGAGGACACTTGGTTTTGAGAAGTGTTCTTTAGAGCATGACGTATACATAAGAAATCAAGGTGAATGGAATTTAATTGTTGGAGTCTACGTGGATGATTTAATCATTACTGGAGAGTGTATTCAAGACATAGACAAGTTCAAATTGCAGATGATGAAATTGTTTAGCATGAGTGATCTTGGATTACTAAGTTACTACCTGGGAATTGAAGTTTGTCAGAATTTTCAAAGTATTACACTCAACCAGA
This sequence comes from Sapria himalayana, assembly GCA_029783825.1. Classification (NCBI taxonomy): domain Eukaryota; kingdom Viridiplantae; phylum Streptophyta; class Magnoliopsida; order Malpighiales; family Rafflesiaceae; genus Sapria; species Sapria himalayana. Next base: position 2,141,690 of record JAREIK010003183.1, on the reverse strand, counting down.
CGGCTTTTGCAAGAAAGGTTTTAGACAAATGCGGAATGATAGATTGCAACCCTTCGCAAATCCCGATGGAACCTCGTCTGAAACTGAGCAAGGAAAGCACAAGTCTACCTGTAGACACAACTATGTACAGAAGTATTGTTGGGAGTTTAAGGTATTTACTGCACACGCGCCCATATTTAGCATTCTCTGTCGGCATGGTGAGTAGATACATGGAGAAGCCTACGGTGGAGCACATGGCTGCAGTAAAGCACATACTACGGTACGTAAAAGGAACTTTAAGCCTCGGTTGCATTTATGAGAAGAAGAAAGGAAATATGGAGTTGATCGGTTACTCCGATAGTGATCTAGCCGGTGACACTGATGACAGAAAAAGCACCACAGGTTTGATCTTTTTTCTTGGGTCAAATCCTATTAGTTGGTGTTCACAAAAACAGAAAGTGGTTGCATTATCTTCATGTGAAGCGGAGTACATTGCTGCTTGTGCAGCAGCATGTCAAGGAGTATGGCTAGGACGATTGTTGACAGATTTGTTAAAAGTTGAAGATAAAAAGGTGATTCTAAAGATTGACAATCAATCTGCAATTGCATTAAGTAAGAATTCAGTTTATCATGAGAGGAGCAAACACATCGATACTCGATTCCACTACATTAGAGACTGTGTTGAATCTGGAATAATTGAAATTCAACATGTTTGCACAAAAGATCAGTATGCTGATATCCTGACCAAGTCGCTAGCAAAAATGAAGTTCTTGGAGATGAGAGAAAGAATTGGTGTGCGGTTCATCACTAGAGAACAACAAGCTTAAGGAGGAGATTGATGAATTAAACTTGTTGTGGTTACTAAATGATAAATTAATCTTGTTGCGGTTACTAAATGATGAATTAATCTTGTTGCGGTTACTAAATGATGAATTAATCTTGTTGTGGTTACTAAATGATGAATTAATCTTGGGCTAGCAGTTTTTTTTTAATTATATATATGTAATGCTGCAACAGTAGGTGTACTCATCTTCAAAGGTGAAAAATCATATTTGTTTATTGTTTTCTTTGAAGCTTCCTATTATCTTTAAAAAAATTCTGTTATTTTTAAAGATATCCAACAGTGTTTACCATGATGCAGCTTGGATATACATCATGTTTGCCACGATGCAACTTGGATTGATGTTGTGTTTGCGTTTATCATGATGCGGCTTAGATAGACGTCGTGTTTGCCATGATGCAGCTCGGATAGACATTATGTATACTATAATGCAGCTTGGATAGACGTCATGTTTACCATGATGGAAAAAATGACCGAGTTGTTACCCTTGAATGGTTTTGCCACTTCCAGTTACAAATCTCTTTTTCTTGAGGTGTGGGCCCATTTAGAGGATAATCGGATCGGCACTTCCAGCAGCCCGTCGAGTAGTCGAAGTAGTGAATTCTGTTCAATCGGCTGGCAGAAACAGCGAAGCAAGAGCAAGAGCAATAAATAAGCTGAAAACTAACATGTAAATGCCCCCTCGCCTACAGCCAAAGCAAAAGGGACAGGGGGCGCGGATACACTCCTAACCGGAGAGCCAACTAGCCCTTGCGCGGCCAAGAGGAATGTGGCCACTGGATGCAGTGAAAGAGTAAACTTTTCACTTCCTTACTATTCTCTTAAAATAAAAAGGAAGAGAAACCCTCTTCTGCATAAATGAAAAGGCAATATTGACTCCACCATCGAACTAAAATAAACGATTTAATTATCTTGTAACTTAGGTCATTCTCATGATTTTTTTTTATTGGATTTTTTGGTTTGGCTTTGGTTCAAAAATATTAGGTTTTGTTTAAACCAAAAAATAAAATTAGTAGTAATTAATTGTAAAATTTAATTACTATTCAAAATAAAAATATTCACATAAAATTTTTAAAATTGTTTACTTTAATTAAAATTAAAATATTTTATTTTGAAAACTTAATATTGAATCAAATTTTTTATTTTGAAAAAAATCCAAACTTTTTTATCCATTATTTCAACCTCATATTATCTTTATTTTTCATTTGCCATTGCTAGTGATTTAAAATTTTCCTATCATTATCTTGAAACGAACCTTATTTATAATGTATATATTTTATGTATCTTATATAAAACACATTTCCATTGCATACACACATTCCTATTCTCTTTTTCATATCAAAAAGTTTTTTCATAATTTTTATGGAGAATTAGATTTGGAGATACCAAAACTAAATATGTATATTTTAATTACTCAGAAAATATTTTTCAATAAATTATGTATAAAACGAAATTATTTGAGATTACATTTTGGTACAATATCAATTGTAATGACAATATTACCATTATTCATTATTATTAAAAGTGATTTTTTTATTGAATATCATGCATTGCATTATGCATTGTATGTCCCGATGCACATCATGATATCATGTATATACAATGTTTATAAATATATTATATGATACACACACATGCGTGCGCGCACACACAATGCATTATGTATAAATAAAATATATGACATTTATAATGCATGATAAATAAATAAATAAATATATATATATATATATATAGCGTACATGCATGACACATTTATAATGTGTTATTTAATGTATTTTATATCTCATTTATTTACATATCACATATTTATAATGAGTTATATGTAGAAGACATTCTAGGACATGTCATATATGTATTGTGTGTATGTCTATGTAAAGTATATATACATATATATGTTATTTAGCACATATATAAACCTTATATAATGCTTATATATATTATATGTATATATACATAAATAATTTAATAGTTCGATTGGCAATAAGTAGACATCTCAACCATGAGAACATGAGTTTGATTCCAAGATTTCTAAATATGCATTCCAAAGTATATTTGTCAATTATTCTATTTATATTATTGGAGGGGGACCTTACATGCTCTAACCCTTCCACTGCCCCAAGGCTCATATATGAGCCGAGGCCCAATAGATAGTATAAGTTGGATTTGATGTAATGAAAGATAAAAAAATATTATGTTTTGAGAGAGAGAGAGAGAGAGAGAGTGTGTGTGTGTGTGTGTGTGTGTGTGTGTGTGTTTATAATCACCTATATCATGATACATGCCATGATATATAGTGTATATCACTATAGATGTTGCGGTACATGGTTTTCAATTTAAAAAAAAATTATTTTTTTTAAATGTTGATGTGTATGTTTTAAAAAAATGAATTAGATAATAATTATCATTATAATTGATGGTGCACCAAAACTTAAGTAGGTTAATTTTTTGATACTTAAAACACAAATATTTTGATTTTAGTGTGTCAAACCTAATTTCTTTTTTTTTTTTATATACAGATTCAAATATTTTCAATTCGATAATTATGTTTATAATAAAAGTTTAAAATCAACAATTACTCAAAATACATAAGAATATGATATTAATGAAAAAAAAAAAGGAAATTAGGTTTGAAACACAAAAATCAAAATATTTAAAAAATGTCAAAGATGAGGGTTGGACATGTAGATTGGTGCATACCTTTATGGCATTCTCATTTTGTAATTTTGTATCTTATGGCTTGCCAGTAGGAGGATTTAAGAAAAGTTTAGGGCGCGAGAAAAAGAGGGTGCCTTTACTATTTTTGAATTTGATGCATACCTAGGCATGCCAAAAAATGTAGCTTCCTAAATCCCTAATGTTCCCATTTTAGAGTATAGCTACATCATTTTATATATATATATATATATATATATATATATATATATATATATATATATATATATATATATATATATATAAAATCAAAATTGAAAGTCAAATAATTAAGAATGAATCACAATAATAACTATATTATGATCTTATGAGAAGCTAGTTTTTTTTTCTTTTATTATTAGCATTGAGGATGAAAATATTCGAATATACCCGGTGTATATCAAAAGATATATCTCATATTCATGGTTATCAAGACAACACAGGAAGTAAAAATATATGTGGATTAATAAATTCATAATTATTACGAAAAAATTATGATGTATCGGAGACATATCACCAATCTTGAGTATATTCATATCTTCATAGAAAATAATTTTAGGGAAAAAAATATTCAAATATTTTTATGATATATATGAATATATTTGCGATATATCTAAATATATTTGAATATTTTTGACTTATGAACAATATTCCTGGTAGTTTCCCTTAAATTTTTTTCCCTAATTCGATGCACAAAAATTGGGTTTTCTAAATTAATATTTATCAAATAATAAGTAATTAATAAAATCTTAATTATATTCACAATAATTAATTAACATTTATTTTCAATACTATTTACATTGAAAAATCTTCTTAAATATAACATTAATTTTATATTCAATAGATCTAAACAACATACTTGTCTGTATTAAATTATTACAGTATACTATTATTACTTTTACATTATGTTATAAAATGCATAGACTAGTATTTTTATTTTTATTTTAAAATATTAATTAGCTTTTAATTTTATTTTTATTATAATATCAAACTTAAATAGCCACAAGAAAAAGAATACAAAGCCAGGGGAAAAAATAATTAATAAAAGCCACATGGAAAAGACTAAATAGCCACTGGGAAAAGACCAAATAGCCACATGGGAAAAGACTAAATAGCCACTGGGAAAAGAACAAATAGCCACATGGGAAAAGACTAAATAGCACATGAGAAAAGATTAAATAGCCATAGGAAAAGACCAAATAGCCACTATCGGCTCTTAGGGAGAAATCTCCGCAAGGATACAGGAAGTGTCATTTCATCACAGATGCTCTGCTTCTTCTGACGCTTTGCTTCCCGATCCTCAATTTCTCGATCCCAGGACTGTCTCTTCGTCTTCCCTGCCAGTGTCATCTCCTTTCTCTTCTTCGCTCTTTTACTCGGCTTGTTCCTCCCCTTGGCCTTGTTCTTAAGCACAATCCCCCCCACCGCAGCAGCAGAATCATCCATTTCTGCCTCCATATCGTGCTTCCGCCATGCTTCTTTCTTCTTCACCGGCAACACTGTGGCGATCTTGGACGGGTCGAGCATGATTGTCTCAGGAGGCAGCTTGTCTAGAAGAGAATGGATTTCCTTCTCCCTCCTCTGCTTTGGTGTTTCCAGTGGGTTTGCCACCCAGTTATCGAAGTTGGGTTCTCCGGAGCCAGGGATGAGAATGGAAGACCATCCCTCTGAATGCCCGATGCTAAGAACATCCTCATATGGCCGAAACAACAGCTTCCCTGCCCGGTAGCTCTTGGCAAAGGAATGGCTCATGTACCTGCCATAGGGCGCCAGTGAGTCTGACTGAGAGCGCAGAATCTGAACAGACGGCCCCATTCCCACAGCCAGCAGACCTCTCTGACTGAAGTCCAGCACTGCCGCATGGCATCGAATAGTTTGTAGAACCTCTAGTTTTCTCAGGTCCCACAGCTTCACCATCTTCTCCTTGCCAGACGTAGCCATGATATGGCCATTTGGGTGGAAGGCGATGGCGGACAGGGGAGTCACGTGGCAAAGCATTCTGATAAGTGGAACCTGGGTGGTTGGCTTCCACATCGAGACTACCCCACGAGAATGACCCAAGGCAACGACCCCATTGGAAGGGTTAAGCTTCATCACGTGCGCCCTGCCTGCCCTCAAGTTGCCTGCCATCTCCCCTGTCGTAACATCTTGATACCGCAGCTGACCAATTTTGTTTATGGATGCCAATAAGAAGTGGTTTCTCAGAAATTGAAGCCTCAGCACTGGGCCATGCTCCTGTCGAACGTAGAACCAAAAAAAAAAAAAAGTAGAAATTCTGAACTTTTTACTTGCATCTCTCAATGTAATTCATTGCGGTATACAGTTCCAAAAAATTAAAAAAAAAAAAATTGCAGCGAGCGTAGCCAGCAGCGTCACTAACTTTTAAACAGTGAAGCTCAACGCCATCCCTGTCATAAATGTATGGGTACCTGCAATAGTTTCAGACTGAGCACGCTCATCGCTATGTCAAATTTTCTATTATAAAAAAGCTTACTTTTTCTGGGCAGTGGCAAAGAAGAGTTCGTTATGCAGAAAAGCAACATCCCGCACTGTTTCTCTCACCTGAAAGATCAAGAAGGGCGCATCTAACATTAATTTCGTGGGTCTTAGTGATATTTGGAATTCATCTTCATTGAGACCTCAAAATCAAAATACTAAAGAGCACAGACACTAGAACATGAGTTATCAACTTCATTGGAGTGTTAGGTAGGTACAACTCATATGTTCTTACTAGAGTGCGATCGAAAAGTAAATATCATAAGAATTAAATGCATATACTTTATTCTTCTAGTATTTTTTTCATTTTAATTCATATTTAGTGAATTGATTTCTTATTTTTCAAAATTTTTGCTTTATTAAATAATATACAATTAAAACATGGGGTTTCCCCCATTTTTCATAATTGGTTCAAGTCGGCCGACTAGCCACAACCCTCCCCAAGCTCAACTCATGGCCATTGGGCCACTAGCACAGCGGCATTGCTCTTGCAATATGTCTGATAGAATGGAAATGCCCAGCCACTCAAGCCCATGACCCAGGCAAGCAAAGTCACAGAGGCAGGGATTGCCCCTGCCACAAGTTCATGTCATGGCCACACCCACCCTGAGGATATCCATGAGACATGGGCTTAGAGATGTCAACTAGGCCGAGAGGGCTGGGCAAATCACGCTTCAGCCTTGCTTGGCACGGCAAAACATGGCACGGCCTGATTCATAGGAGGCCATCAAGTCAGCATTGGTGGCTGTGCATCACCCCATCAGTCACAACATGACCCAGATGTTCATGTAGAGCTAGCTTTTTGGTCAGTCAGAACGCACTCAAGACCATCCAACCAAGACCTAGCCGACACCCATAACCTGACAAGATGTAACTTGTCGTATTTGGAACTTCATAAAGTTACATCTAGTTGTTGGTTGGATTCCTCGAATATCACAAAAAAAAAAAAAAAGCATCAAAACGAAACTTAAAATGACAGAAAAGCTCTTTAGAAAAACTGATCAAAAAAAAAAAAAAAAGTGTCTCATGGCTTCCTCCCCTGCAATTTCCAATAAAATAAAGAAATTCTAATTTGAGACAAAACATACATGCATCTCTTTCATTAAGCTCATCTTCCCCGCATCTATGATGGCTAGGTGGCCCTTGCGTCCTGCAACTGCCATGTACCGGCCACTTGAAGTGAAATCCAGAGTGTATGGGGCAAAATCTGCAAATTTAAGAAAAAAAATGATGATCGACAATTTTCCATTTTGTTGCCCTCGAGTCTAATTAGTGCCAAAGTTTCTCATATAAAAGCTGTGCATAAATAAAGTTATTATAATCCCACAAATATCAGTCCCTCTGGCTTGCTCTTGGCAAGTGTTTCCTTGGTAAGCTCAAAACTCACTGAGATCTGAAATCCAACACCACTGATTAGAGACCTTTTCAGGAAAGTGACTATCCAGATGACTAATCCATGGTGGGACCCAACTTGAACTCATGATTGGCGAGGGACGACCCCATCGCCCAACAAGTTGAGCAATCCCATCAAAGTTAAGAACTTTTTATGCGAGAGGATACAGCAAGAAAGCAGTAATTTTTAAACCAAGGTTATACTATCAGCTTCTTATTTTATTTTTTTCAATTATAAAATTTGATTAGAGAACATACATAAAATAAAAGATTAAGCCAAAACATTCTCAACACCCATGCCTAAGAACGTGAGCCCCAGTCCATGCACAATGCATGTGAGGGCACGACCCATGCCTGAGCACATGAATTCTAACCCATGCACGACACCATGGTGCCCGACGCAGTTGGCAGATCACAAGTCGGTTCTTGGGCCACGAGTACCCAAGAATGGCATGTATCTGGGCAAGTTGACCTGAGCCCATACCATAACTTATAACACCCTATTGTCTTGTGAAAGTGAGCAACCCATGGGCCAATTTTCTAGCTGCGGGTGTCCAAGCACGACCTATGTCAAGGCACATTGACCTCGACATATGGCACAATACCATGATGTTTGGTGCAGCCAAGTGAACCACCAATCGATTTTCAGGCACCGTGTGCTCGAGCATGACCCATGATAGGCCGAGATCACTGAACACATGCCGCATGGTGCAGGTCACGAGTGCCCGAGCCTGACCCAAGATAAGTTGTGCCCAATTGTGCCTAGGCACAATTCCAGGTAAATGATGGTACATGCCTCCACCAGAGTGATTGATTACAAACTATATTAAATGAAACTTATAGAAAAAATGAAAAGGTTGAGCGTGCAAATTGATTAGTAAAAAATATATATGATTGTGATTCCATTTAATAATTAATACAGTAATTTATCAACCATTAGTATATGATTCAGATCAATAACTGTTAGAAGGTGGAAATAAAGAATCTAAGTCTTCATAAGATTGAAGTGATGAACATTTAATAAAATATAAATACAGCTCATAAAGTTGATAGTGATGTTATCATATACTATCTCTTGGCACATACAATAGAATCGCTAGCTACAACAATATTTTATGTTCTAGACTCAAAAATAATAATAAATCACCTATAACATAAGGGTTAATTCATGTAATCATAACTCAAGAATTATGAGTGAGCCCTAATAAAGAAAATTAATTAATAGTTGTGCCCATATATGCAGCTGCAATCATGGGTCACGGGTGCCCAAGGAAGACCCGAGCATGACCCATGTATGGGCACTTGCAACATGGTCAGCTCACAAATCATGGGTCACATGTGCCTAAACACAACCCATTACCTAGCATGTGCCACAGGATCACAGGTGCTTGTGCATGACCTATATTAAGGGCACTTGGCACTTGATCACGAGACACAAGTGCCAGGGAACAACTAATATCTGGGCACATGGTCACTGGCCACCCCTTCAGGCCAACAAAGCCTATGATTTTGCATAGTACAAGTTCATGCTTCTATAGGAACTTGGTAGGACCGTGCTAGGCAAGCTTTCAAACGAGAGGAGATGCAAGCCACATAGGGAAATTCGACCTAGTTGACACTGATGATGAACATTGAGAATACCTAAGCATGGAACTAGTAATTTGATTTACTACCTCAAATATTTAAAAGTCCTCAATAAATTAAAATTATTGGAGATGCGAAAAGAGCGACAAATCATTCTCATTTTCCCTATTCAAAAATTAGTATGGATGTTTGAATCAACTTCTGATAAATTTCAATAAAAGTAGAAAGTTCATTCTCACTTTGAAAATTAGTATAATATCAAATTGATTATTCAATCTAAAGAACTAGCAAATCAATATGTGATAAAAATCATTTCTTCATTCTATCATGAAATTGAATTCAATCCCCAAAACAAATAAAATCATCCTCTTCGGTTAATCCACTAATGAGAATTTGATAAATTCAATCACAATAAAGAGTATTTGAATACATGGACGATTGTAAAACACAAGATTTCTTGCATATAGTACAAAAACTAATTACTTTTATCACATTCACATCTAAGGACTAATAAAAATAAATAAATTATTGAGCATCAATGAAATATTATTATATATTATCACATTCTAATTATTACTGCAATAAATATTCCTTATATTTTTGAGGAAAAACTCTATTGCAAGGAAATATATGAAATTGCTTACTGACAAAATTTCATATATTCTCCTCTAGTAAAGATCAAAGCTTTAAAAGAGGTTATCTAGGCGGGCCTTGATGCGTGACCCAGGGCAAGGCATGAAAAAAACACCTTGAGGCATCTGAAAAAACACCACACACATGATAGGCATAAGCCTTCGTCAGTGAAGTGTGTTCAAGACATGCTTTGATTACACCTTTCACACCTTGAAGAGGGATGCATACGCATTGAAGGAGCTTATGTGGCCTTCAAAAAAGAAAAAAAAACATAAAATAGTCAAACCTATAACAATGCCTATCAACTTGAATTATCGAGAACATTGAAAAACTAACATTCAATTGGACTCATTAGATGAAACAATTGGTTAATTTATGAGTTGTATTGTAATTGATTCTCGAACATATTGTCCTACAAATTGGTAGATATATTTTGAGCATTGAACACTAGAATTGCAAAAAAAATGTTATTCGAGTCATTAACCTTATTTGTAGTGCTTCGTGATGTGAAATAAATTGGAACATATTTGAATAGATAATATTAGAGAACTTTATTTTATTTTAACACGTATTTTTTTTATTTCATTATTTGTAGATAGATACAAAAAAAAAAAAGAAATAAACTTGAACATCAAAGATTGAATGCTCTAGTATATGTAAAATATAATATTAGATTGAAAGAACAAAATCTATAAAACAAATAAAATATTAATCTGATTTTGATAGAAAAAATCGATTCACATGATGAGTGGATTGTAGAGAAAAAAGATTCTCTCCTCCCCTTTGATCTTTGTTGGCTTTAGGATGATAAGTTATTCAATATTATTCGTATAATAAGTATTAAAGTTGTGTCATCCAACTCTCAACGAACTCATGCATCATCGAATCAAATAATTTCTTCATATTCCTACAAAAGAAAACTTAAAGAAGTACCCAAGTATATAAAAATAAAAATCATTATTTTATTTAAACTTAATAAAAAAACTTATAATATTTTATACCTAATTAATAATACAAATATTTACATGAAATAAAGATTTACATGGAGAATAAATGATAGTAAATATTTTTCTACTTTTTATATATTAGATGAAAATGATAATACCCTTAAAGAGAAAATTTTAAATTAAAATACTTTATTTTAATTCTTATTTTATGGCTTGGTTAAGACTTTTTATTAAAATTTAAAACTATTAGTATAATTGAATCTATTTTCTATTGTATGACTTTGTTATAGTTTGTTGTGAAAGTAATAGACTAAAATATATATTTTTAATAATTATAATTAATTATTTTCATATTTTTATTTATGCTATTTTATATATATATATATATATTAAAATATTAATTAATTAAATATTATGATAATCAAAAAACTAATGCCTCGAGACTAACACATCACCTCACAAATACAAAAATGACTTATATTATGCTTTCACCATTTAAAATTTTTAAAGATTACTGAGGAAAAACTCTATGAGGAGCTCCAATATGGCTCATCTTTCTCTTGTACATGGACTAAACTGAGGATCTCATGTCTTTATGTTTATGAGGACCAATACTATCTCTACTATTAGTACATTCTAAATAGAGTGACTTTCCAATTGGTCTCAATCATTCACATATGTACTAAACTGCTCGATGACATAACTATGATTCAATGACAGTCTTGATATGAAAATCACATTATAGAAAAAATAACCAAGTTGCCTATATTTTATGCACACACAATGCAATCATTTTCAACTATGTGTACCTTCACTGATCACGAAGTGCACTCACTTTGGACTGCATGCACCTGAACTACACACACAATGCACTTTCGTTAGACACACATGAACCTACAATGCACTCACAGTCTCATGCAGTGCACTATTGTGCATTCACTACCACACATTTCACTGCTCCATCAATGCAGTGGGCACCGACGTTGAGTAACAATGTCACACACGATGCTCATCAACACAATGATAGAGGTAGCTTTCGAGTTGGTATGCATGATCTGACAATCAGCATGGCCAACGAAGTTGGGCCTTGCAAGACCAGGCACAACTAAAGCATGCCTGGAACATGTCGGGCCTATAGGGTTGGCCCATGTGTTGATATAGCACATGGGATGGCACAATCCAAATTGTCAGCACAGCCATGATGGATTTGGTCCGTGTCTCAATCATGTTTGTGTTGTGCCCTAGTCATACCACGGATCCACATGAACCACAATCTAATGACGGCATGAGAGATCCACATGCCCTTTGTTTTTGAAAAAGAGGTCGAGCCCCATCTAACCTAGAATCGAACCCAATCTGCCAGGGTTAGGAATGAGTCATGCCAAGTCAATCATTGGTTCAACCTCAAACAACTTGAATTAGTTTGCCTGGTGGGCCCCACCTAGGTGTGACAAGCTGCCTATTTTTATAGGCATGTAAGAACAGCACAGCCCACCATAGTGGCCCGACTTGTGAACCCTTATTGGACGTGCATTCGTTGCGTGTCATCCCCCTTTCTTACACACAAGCATGCACTGTAACACGTACATAGTGCTGTTATAATGCATGTCTCTCTTCCTCTAGCAGCCCAAGGATTTGATTCCGAATTAGTATATAGCTAGTTTCCAAATCTCAATAAACACATTAGTATATAGCTAGGTTCCGAATTAGAATAGCCTACTTCATATTGAGTTATCTCATCCATAAGAATAAAATAAAAAAAAAATAAAGAAACCAAACACAAACTATACCAATAATGAAGATAAAAAAATAAATTTTATGAAGTAAACAAATATTAAAAGAAATTTTGGACCTTTTGTAATCCACTAGAAGAACTAAATTAAAAACAAAACCTGGCAAGTCAACGACTATATCATAATCATTCTATATAATTCTAAACTATTTCTAGAACCTTAGAAAATCATGGAGATAGTTCCTACAATGCCAAGATAACGCACTCATTTTTTCAAACAATAGAAACTTATCCATAGATATGCATTTTTCTATATTAATGAAAAACATATTTTCGTGAACTAAAATCAACCATAAATACACTAAAATAAGATTTGTAGTATTCCCATTTATTTGTATATTTCATTTTGTGATAGAATTACAAATTGTGACTCAAATTGAGAAACAAAATACTTATAAAACAAAAAATTAGTGTTGATGCATAATGCAACATGCAAAAGAATGGAAAACAAGATAATGAAGATGAAAAAAAAATTGAATTTCATGAAGTAAACATTTTATTAAAAGAATATTTGGACTACAAGCAATTTTCTGGAAAGAACTTGTAGTAGAAACAAAACCTGGTAATACTATATCATATTGATTCTTCAAGCTTGCAAGAGCAACTTTGGGAGCAATATGTTCTTGCCTAATGTTCCATGTTTTCTCTATGCCATCGACTTCCAAACAACCTCCTTCACTTGGTAGAAGCCACTGGTTTTAGGAAACAGATTATCAACAAAAATCACTAAAAAAAAATAAATGGATGGAAGGGAAATATCTCCAAACAGAAATTAACTACGACTCAACACATAATACACATACAGAAAGGCCCCCACAATTCAATTAACCTAACCAGGAGCTAGGCCATGGGCATGAGTTCTACCTAAAAGTTTATTACGATAATATTGAACCAGTTTGTTCTATGGGGATGACCCTCATCCAGGAATTGAGGAAGGGCTGCCAGCCACCATGGATGGGAACCATGAAAGTTATTAGCCAGCTTGAATGTCGATTCGGATTGTTGAATTGTCACAGCCCATTTCTTGGCCACCATCATCAGGTTAAGGCTTGGCTTCAGGATTCATAACCTCTTGGCAAGGAAGCACGGACACGGCTCCCTACAGCCGTGTTCACGTGTCCGACACATGGACACGACACGGACACGGCACGGATACGTGTCCGATACACCACGTGACGTATCATTGCACAATCCATATCCGATACGCCACGTAGCATATCGGATGGTTACATCGGCAAATGGCAGCCGTATCCATGCCTATAGAGCCCGACATCCGACAAAGTCGGGTGGCCAACGTCGCCGCATGGACGAAGTTGGCCACTGGCAGAGGGCGGGCACGATTTGAGGGTGAGGCAGGGAGCGGGCGTGTTTTGAGGGGAGAGGAAGGGGGCGGCACGAATTGAGGGGAGAGGCAAGGGCAGCACGAATTGAGGGGAGAGACAGGGGTGGGCGTGGTTGAGGGGGAGGCAGGGGCGGGCGTATTTGTGTGGGGATGTGCATAAAATAAAATATTTTTATTTTATAAAATAAAATAATTTAATTTAATTTAATGAATTTTATAAAATACCTTATATTTATAATTAATAATTTTTATTTTTATTTTTATTTTTTTTATCATGCCGTATCCTAGACATATCCGTATCCTAGTTTTTTAGAATTTACAGTATCCCTGTATCCTGCCGTGTCGTATCCCTGTGTCCGTGTCCGTGTCCGTGCTTCTTAGCCTCTTGGGCACCCTCCCCCCCGGACTAGACCCTGAGGGCAAATTCTACCTAAGTAGTTGTTACACAAACCTAGACTGGATTAGTCTACCAATTGTTACTAATTGTATTAGGGTGACTTTCGCTTGTTGCAAAAGAAAATTAATACGGACTATGTGATGAAGAAGAAAATAAAATCAAAGAGAACGTTATACAAGAAAAAAAATTGACCAGAAAAAACATCCACCTTCTCTGCCTTGGCAGCAGTTATTGCAGCTCTTCCATGAATTTCTTCTCTGACAAAGAGTTGTCCTTTCAATTTTTTATCTTTTAAAGCCTGAAAATAGGAAACAGATCATTCAGCTAAAACCAAAAAAAAAAAAAAAAAACAGTTGTTTGATAAAATTAGAGATCTACGTCTAAATTAGCTCCTTCTCCTCTTAGATATTTCTTCATTTTGATCTCTAACTCTTTGGAAATTTCCTGCAATTCAATAGAATAATATAATTACTCTTCTGAACATCATATTACATTTCAAACATAGCAGAAACAATGAAGTTATACACGATCAATTGGAGGTAAAACCTTAACTGGAACATCATGTTCTGTTGGAGCTATCATCTTCATTTGTAAGCTCGACCTACATCTCGGATCAATCATAGTAAAGGGATCCGTCGTATCTCTCGTGCTGACACAAAGAGATTCACCATGAATGCGAACAAGAGAGAAGAATCAGAAAATGTTTTCGGAATTCCTCAGCAGATCCATCCCATGGTTAGTGATAAGTAAAGCGGCAGATTGTCTGTGTGGCGTAGGCTGAAAATTGAAATCAGGGTTGTCCAGCGGACCAGTCATCAGTTGTGATGCATTGCATCACAGAATCCTCGCTGGTAGAAGTAGCCCTTCAGTGATAGTTACCAATCCATATTTTCAGATCTCAGCCATTGGACAGATCTGACAGCTGAGATTAAATATAAATTAAATAAATATTTGTTGTTGGAATTTTTTTTGTTTAGGGGTGTGTTAGGTTTATTAAAATGGGATTTATATTTTTGTACATCAAAACCAAAAATCTTTATTTTTTCAAAATTAAAAATATATACTAAACTCGCAAATAATTAACTTTTTAATATACTGAAATACATTAATACGATTTTGTACTTCTCGTATATTTTTAAAAAATGAGTCTCAGTTTTCAAATTCATAAATCGATTTCCATTTCAGAAACCATTAACTTTTTTATAAAATATTTATTAAACCGAGCATGACGAAATTAAGGTTCGAACTCATGTCATTCATAAGGCAAAATAACATTTAACTATCCAAACACATGCAACATATCATTTATTTTGAAGATAAATAGACATATATATCAACATTCATTAATATAATTATATATGAACATATGTAAATATATTTATCTTAGGAGGCAAATAAAATTCAAGGAACCATGAGCAGGCTGCTCCTGAAGTGAGCATGTGTTGGGCATAAAAACTGAGTAACTAAAATTAAAAGATGCTGCTTACCATTTAGGGTGCTATTAACTAACTATTCTAGAATCATCAAAGGGTTGTGTCCCCTCGGGCAACATGATAGGTCAGTCATAAATAAGGATTTATATATTTATATATATAAATATATAATTATACTTACACACACATGTTTATATATCTATATATGTGAATAAATAAACAAATATAAATATAAATATATATCTAAATAAACACATAATTAATTCACACACACACACACATATATGTTAATATATCTATATGAACATATAGATATATAAATATACACATATACAAGTGTGTGTGTGTGTGTGTAAATATATATATATATATAGATACATATAGATATATAAACATAGATACATGCATACATACATATATATATTCTATGTTTATATATATTATAAATATGTATAGATATATGTACATAATATACATAAACATATATAAATAAATATCTATATATGTGCATATATAAATATATATTATTATTATATATTTGTATATATGTTTATGTAGATATAATATATATATGTTTATGTAGATATAATATATGTGTGTGTGTGTGTGTTTATATATATATATATATATATATATTTATATATAATTATATTAATGTATATTGTCACATATATTTATTTATCCCAAAGCAAATGAATTGTTGCTTATGTTCGGATGATTGAGAATAATTTTATGTGGTGAATGACCTGGGTTCGAAACCCAATTTACTCTTCAAGCTTGTTTAAATAGATATTGTGTAAAAAAAGATTTTACTTTTGAATTAGAAAATTAATTTTTGAATAATAAACATCAGTTTCTACATTCAAAAACTATTTTTTTTAATTCAAGAGATAAAATCGGATTGATGCATTTATATGCATCAAAACATAATATTCTTTGAATTTTGTGTTTTTATTTTAATTTTTAAAAATAAAGTTCATTTTTTTAATTACTTTGGTTTTAATATATCAAAACACATATCTCCTTTTAATAAATATCTTACATGTATTTACTTACTTTTTTGAATAAAACACTATGAAATTTGAATTTGAGTGATACTATAATTACATTTTAACATAGTATATTGTGGCATTGCTTTAAGAAGGTTATCATAATTTTGAGGTAATTTACATTATTTTTATCATTATTTATTTATTTATTTATTTTTGTTTCTTTTTTAATAAGTTATTATTCATTTAAAAATTATAAATAATATTAGTAAAAATTATTTAAGTTAGAAATAATAATAATAATAATAATAGTTATACATCATTTTATAATAGGTAATAAGTAAAATTTTCAGCTTAGTTATTCAAAAATTAGTTTGTTTCATTGAGATATGAGAAATGGATATAAATTCTAGATATGTGTTTCCAAATATACTAAATTTATTATAATTTTTTAAAATATATACATTTTTATTTTTATTTTTATGCATAGATCAATATATCTAGTATGAAAATCAAATTAATTTCTTGTGTTTTTATTAAAATTTTGGAGATACTATATTTGTTATAAATTTATATAAATAAAATAAAATAATTAACTTGTTTTTATTTGACCATTATTATATTAATGAGGTATAATAGTTAATGGTTTAGTCAATGTCGACATGAAATGATAGTTAATAATTAGGCCTTCAATAAAATAAAATAATTGATAATTTAACCATTATCAAATGATTATTTAGTTGATAATTTTAGAGAATATAATTGATTTTGATGCAAACTCTTGGGAGTTTTGATTAAAGATCACTAGTACTAATAGTATTCAGTTACTTCCATCTTAAAAGGAATAATTTTAGGCTAGCCACCCATTCAAAAAATCTCACTTAACCACACAACATTTACTATTTGACAACCAAGGTACAAATACTTTGGACTATTTTTGATTTGACTATAATATAAAATTACTTAATATGACTATGAAAATATATATAAAAAAAATTTGAATTATTTAACAAATGAAACTCTAAAAATTTTAATAAATAAAGGGACACCATACCTCCTATTTGCAAATTGAGAATGTTTGATCCGTAGAAACTATATTATGATTTCTTAATGAGTTTTAAGCTAATTCCCCATTTTTGATAATTTTCAAGGTAACCTTAGTTTGGGTGATGAGTGATGACTAGGTTAGGGAATGGTCATTATGAGAATTTTACTTAGGATATTATTTTTGAAAACTAAGTCAGAACCATGCTGAGTAAAAACCAGCATGATTGGGTAAAGCACAATTTAATGTCTGGCCTGTGACCGCGCAAACCCAGGCTAGCATGTATTAGCTCCCACATACATCACAGAAAGTTGCAATGGATATCAATATATTAATATTAAAATATCAATATTATATATATAAATATATATAAAAAAAAAAATTATCTAGATGTAAGCAACACTACAAATGTCATTAATATCAAGCGCATGTGCACTGTAACTAAGGAGGTGCATGTGATGGCACACAGTAGAGTGCACAGGGCACATGTGTGTGCATGACTGAGCACACGATGATGCATATGATGGTGCATGGAGTTAGGCATGGTGGTTCACATGAATATGACATGGCAGTTAGCATAGCATGATAGTTGGTGCAGTGGTGGCTGAAAAAAAGCCTAACCAACAAAAACACTAGTTCCAAATTCAGTGTTAAATCAAACAAGAACAAAAAGAGAGAGAATTGAGTACATCTGTTTTTTGGAAGAATTATGATCGTGTAGCACATATAGATTATTACAACAAAAATAAAAAGAAAAGGGTCTTAACATACTCTTTAAATATTAGTTTTAAAGAGAAGTTAAAACATTATGTAACTATGAGAGAGACATGTGACTGCCTACGCAATCTAGGGATCCTCAAAGTGACAATCCACTATGACAATAAAGATGAGTATACAAACTCCTTCCTAATGCAACAATAGATCATTTCCTTCGTTTAGGTATCACTAATTATTTTACTCATAATTTCACTTGAAACTCTTGAATTATCAACACATAAACTAATATTCACATTATTATTAATTATATTTTATTCTTTATATTTTTTTCTTATTCTAAAAATATGATTCTGGCCAATAAAAAATCCTCAAGAATAATTAGCTATGATTCTATCCAGCTTGAATCATTATCATTTCATCATAACATACTTACTTTTAATTATTATATTAGTTTATTATATGTGAATTGTCATTCTAGTAAACTTAGTTCTGATTTTATCTATAATTTTACTGATACTTATTTACAAGATCAACAGACTTTGAAAATAATTATATTTGAGATTGAATATGCTAGATCACATATTTTTTTTCTTCAACAATAAAATTTACATCTAGATGTATCAATGTTATAGATTCATTACTTTTTCATTTTCAACTTGGACACCCATATTTAGCCAAGTTATAAATATTTTATTCTAATCTTAAAAATAAAAATATAAAATATTAGACATAAAATAAGAAAGTTTACCATAACTTCTTATCTAACATGCTAGTCTAATTTGAGTAAAAACTTATTCGATCTGATACATTTAGACATATATAAACATAATATAAATATAATCAAAAAAATATTTAAATATTTTATCTCATCACTGTTGTTGACAACTACTCAAGATACACAATGATGTATATTCTTTCATTATAGATCGTGTGTTCTTTTTATTTTTCAGATATTTTACAAAATGATTAAAATTCAATTAAATTAAAATATTAAAAAATTAAATAACAATACATTAAAATATATATTAAATTGATTTTGCACATTCATTAAATCATGTGATTATACACAACTTTCAACATAGGCACAATCTAATAGAATGAAATTTGAAAAAAAAATATTTTATTGAGACAGATCAAATACACCTATTTAAAAAATATTCCTAAATATTTTTTTAAAAAAAATTATAATCACAATCTATCTTATCAATCGTATACCTTTTTATATCATATATCAGTGCTAACTCTTCAAAAAAAAAAGTATTTAGCATTCCTCCCAACATCTTGAAGATAAATTATTTAGCATGCCTCCCATAATTTTTTGATTCACTTGTTTTGTCTTCTATTACTCTTCGCAATAAGATAAAATGACATCTAAGTAGTGATAAAAATTTCCGATATATCCACCGATATATTTTCGAAATATCCTTAAATTCTAAGTATCGATATATCCATCAAGACCGATATATCAGATCATTTATTGGTATTCATATACAAATACACACCAATATATTTTCGATATATCCGATATATCTGTAAAATCTAAGTATCTATATATCTGTAGAAACCGATATTTTAATTCTTGCATCTAAGAACTGAAGATTTATTTTTTAATATTATAGTACTCAAAAAAAAATTAAAAGTATTTCTCATCAAAGACTAATAATTTTAATGAATTCGAATGTTACCATTTTTAACCGACTCATTTTTTAACTAACCTAGGAAGAACGTAAATCCATATATTGCACTTGGATCAATAATCTTTTTTCTCTTACCTATACTCTTTCCTAGACCATCAATTAATAGCGGAAGTCATGCATCAATTATATCTAATCATGACAATATTAAGTACAAAGTCACTCTCATAAAATCATTATACATACCAATAAATTTAGATTATATTAAATCAAAAAAAAGTCAAATTTCTCAAGTAAGGTGATATTATTCAAATCTAGATCACACAATAGAACATAAGTCTGTACCAATACAATCTTATATTGAGTCAATAGCTAAAAGATTTAATCACTCAAAACTTTTTGAGTTTATATAAGGAGAGAGAGACTAGTCCAACCTTATCAAATTAGAGATGAACTATCAAAAAGTCAAATAATTTTACAATCATTCAATCTAATCTTAGTCTTCCAAAAGAATGGATAGTTTAGATTTGCTATAATCATTATTCAATTTTATTATTATAGTCGTGCTCTCTTCTTGTTTCTTATTTTATTTCTTATAATATTACTTCTCTTTACAGTAATAGCATACTCATATTTTTTTCTAAGATATTATTTCAGCCTAGTAATACTAGACTATAATAAAAAAGATGTATGCCCTCCACTCCAATAGAACTTGAAAACTAATATCATTATTTTCAAGAAAAGTTTGTTATTAGTTAAAACTAAATATTCATTGTTAGATAAGTCCAAATAAAAAAATAAATTATTTTTAGACAAACCTTATAATAATTTAGATAGTTGGCGTAGACTATCGAACTCTTGATCTTCGATAACCAAGATAATATCAATACATATTCTTATTTCTATTACAATATCTTATAATATCTAGACATCAAATTATATTTCTTTACGTGATCTTAAGGAAAATATATATATGAAACAATCACCAAAGTTTCAAATAATATAGTCAAATATAATAAATAGATTTGAAAAGATATTATATAGCATAAAATAATCACTAAGAGTCTTATTTATAATGTTTTCACATTTAACCACATCATTTAAAGTTCACATGTATGTTACTAATTTTTTTTATTCTTCCAAAAGAGCCATGATGACAAAATTATTTTAATAAATATCTACATGAATGATATTCTAATTTTTAAAGATAATAAATTAAAAATCATCTAACTCAAAAAATACTTTCATATATAATTTCAAGTAAAAAATCTTAAAAAATATATATTTTTTCTTGAGATATAAGTAACTTATTCTATGAGAGATATTATATTTTTATAGAAAATATATACAATTGAAATTCTACAAAGATTTGCCTTTTGGATTGTGCTATATCAAATATTTTTATTAATTCAGATATTAACTTCACTTCAAATATGACACTTTTAATTGACTACATTACTTATAAAAGAATTATAAAAAACATTAATTATATAATTATGATCAAACCAGATACAACGTGCATAATCAGTATAGTTAGTCATTTTCTATATTTTTGTTGGTATACTCACTCTGACACATATCTTCACATACTTAAATATATAAAAAAATCTTCAAGGCAAAGGATCTCTTTTAGTAAACATAAACATTTACAATTACTTAGGTATTTAGATTCGAATAGAATACTAACATACAATAAAAAATATATACAATAAGATTTTATATTTATCTTTGAGACAATATTACTTCTTAGAAAAGTAAGAAACATAATTATTTTAAAAATTAATACAATGATGAAGTTAAAAACGATAATAACAATTACTTGTAAGATATTTTGTATTTGATATCTGCTCAAATAGATCTAATATGCATTCACTTCTATCATTATCCTTTACTATGATAATTAAATAATAAAATATATAATTTTCAAATCTAATATTATATAAACAGACAAAATATATTAATGTTAACTATTTCCTCAAAAAAAATTTCAATATTAGACTATTATTATAACATACATTCAAATAGCATAATTAATAGATATCTTTACGAACATCTTGAAGAAATATTAGCTTATATTTCTTTTCTTCAAACTCGACATAACTTAGTTGAAACCTCTACTAAAGCATGAACTATATGTCAAACAAAAAAAAATTTTGCCTAACAAACTTTTATTTCTAGGCTATATTATGAGAAATGAAATGACATATATGAACAAAAATAAAAAGCAAGTTATTATCAAATAAGAGCTACCAACTAAAGTGCCAAATTTGAGATCAATTCTTGAGTTAGTCAATTATTATTAACATTTCATTTAAAAATATCATCACATTATCATATCATTAACAGATATATTCTAAAAATAAAAATAAAAAACAAGTTGACTTTTGCTAAAAATGTTTAATCATTTGAACAAACTATCACATAAAAGTTTGTTCTAGCTTTAGTGAATCATTCCAAATAATAAATTATACACAAAATTTCTTTGGATTTACAATTGAATGCGCACTTATTCAAAGTTTCATTAAACTAAATTTAAAACTTAGAAACTAGATAAAATCAAATAACAATATACAATCTATGAAAACAAAATAACAATGATAATTCACCATTTGTGAAAATGAAGATAATATTTTCTTGGTATCACGATTTATGATAAAAAACAATAATATAGCTACTACTATTTCCAAAGACAAAATAACTAAATCCTAAACAAGTCTGATGGAAAACACTTATTGTTTAATTTACAACACATTGAAATATATGCCAAAAAATAGTGTACCAAATGTGTTAAGCCAAAAAATAGTGTACCAAATGTGTTAAGCCAAAAAATAAAGCTTGTATCAATTAATTAATCAAAGACACTTGAAAATCATATTTAAGAGTGGTTATCAAAGTAGCCTATGACCAAGTCCCTTAAGAAGCATGCAATTGAATTAAAGACACAAATTCTTAGTGGAATATGATCAACTCTTCACAAATGGAAAATAATTATATGCATACACATTTAGGAAATTATAGAAAAAATTCATGTGTATCATGATTCTAAATAACATAGTCATTGAGAATACCCTTGCTCATATGATGGGGCAATATTATGAATCAGCGTGAAAGATGATGTGAAAACATATGTAAATACTCACCTAATTTGCCAACAAGACATGGTGAACAAGAAAAGAACAATAAATCTATGAGAATATTATGAGAATAATTAATTAATTCTTAAAATATAATATTTTCATCATACCATAAAAGAATGTATAGTGGAGAAATCAACAAAATTATTTTTAAAGAATATCCTAGAATATTAAAGTATTTCTTGATCATTATTTAATGATTTAGAGGCAATTCTAAAATCAATCATGGACTAAATAATTTAGGCTATTTGAACAAATCTAAATTGTACAATGTGTTCATTCTCAAATTGAGAGACATATATAAATAGTGAATATTTTATTAGTATCTCATAAAAAGGTTAGCTAAAACTACTTAATATTCATAATAAAGAAAAGAAATAGGACAATGTCCATTTGAAATTACAACTTTATAACAATCACATACCCCAAACACCTTACAATGAGATATACAAATCAAATTCAATAACTTATCATTTTATCAATAAATATAATGAACCAATTGGCTTATTTTGAATTAGATTACACAAAGTAATATAACATTAAAAGTTGACTAATTGAATATTAAGAGATGTGTACAATCAAATGAATGTCTAATATTGAAAAAACTTCATTTAATGTTAAGACACAAAAAGATACATGAAAGACTAGTGCAAAAGCATAAATGGTCATATCATATTCTAAAATATTCTAAGAATTTCATATATAATAAAATTATGATATGTGACACAATCAAAACTATTGGAGAATGTGAGCTCTAGATATATAAAGGGGCATGCTGACCAATCTCATTGTAAAGATTGTATAAAGAATCTTATAGATATAATTCTTATGAAATGCAAGAACATATCGACTTAAGCAATTGAGAAAAAGAATTATCTAATCTAATACATGTTTAACACTAAAACTTACAATCTATGAGATCAACATCAAGTCTATCACAAGATGCTTGTTGCAGTGCTACAAGCATGGAAATGATCCATGAGGCATTGATGGGTCACTCTTGTGACCTTTGGAATGAGATCTCTTTTATACGCATTTATGAAAGTGTGATACTTAGACAACTAGACCATGGGGCCCTAGATCAACTAGGGCTCATACTAGAGCACTAAGCTAGCCTGGATAGCAACCAGGATAGCCACATGTCAAGGGCTGTCTTTCTGCTAAGTTTCCATGTGAGACTTAGATAACTCATTCTTTGAATATTTCTAAATCAGTCTCTCACTTTCCTAGCAAGTAATGCCCAACTTTTATCAATAATTTAGAAACAAGAAATTCATAAGAACAATAAGAACAAAAAAACCTTTTTATTGAAAAAAATATTTTACAATGTTTTAGAGAAATTTACAACTTGATAATTTAGAAAAAGTCATCTCTTTTATACACATTTATGAAAGTGTCTAGAACTTTTGAAGATTCAAAATACTTTTGGATTATTAAAAATAAATATTCTAGAAACATCAAAAAAAATTTCTGGAAAATAAAAAAAAATATTAGGGATATGACCTTAATATACATGTGCTACTTAGAGTTTGGATCCCAACAAAAATGTCCAACAAGCTACTAAGAAAAAGAATAAATCAACATATGTAATATAGACTCACTTTAAGATTATTAAAAATAAAAATTTCAGGATCATTAAAAAATTCAATAAAATATATATTATAAAAATATATATTTATAATAATATTGATTGAACTAAATACATTAATAAACACGACAAACAATAAACTAAAAAACATAATGTATTATAAGCCAGGCAAACCTATCTAAGCAAAGAGCTCCATAAATTTGAATATATTTAACTTTCAACGATTATATTTATTTACTAAAATAAATTTTTCATAGAAAGCATGATTAGGTTAATTACTAGTATAAATCTTCTACATAGATTTTTAAAAAATTATAACCTTTTTAATTTAATGTATATATACTTCCATCCCACATTTTTTATGTTCCTAAAATAACTAATAAAAATAATATAATAAAAGATTATAAAATAAAATAATAATTAATTATTAACTAACTCATAAAATATAGTTAAATGATCTCATTAAATTTTGATATTAAAAATAATCATATTAACAAAGAATTCATGTGCATCACTACCTACTTTATTGATCTTAACTAAAAATTAGATAAATTAATATGATTTCATAAGATCATTCAACCTCGGGATAAACCTATCATATTTAAATATCTATCGAGAGTGTTTAGAAAAAATAAAATACAAAAAATGATATTTGGAATTATATTTAATAATGCTTCAAATAATAATATTATAATAATTTTTTTTATGAAAAAAATTTAAAATAATCTCTTATTAAAGATTTTTCACATAATAAACTTAAAATACCTAATGGACAACAAGCCTTTTAAACACTATATGAATAAATTAAACCTAAAAAAATTATATTACATAATAAACTTAATAGTATAAATATATCACATTACTATTTTTATAATACAAATATATCACATAAACTTAACAAAATAAAATTACTTAAAAATTATTTACTCAATTGAATAAATAAGTAATAAATTAAAATATATTACAATATCTAATGGACTACAAACCATTTACACACTATATACGTCATTAATCCATGAAAAAATTATAATTAGATATTAAATATCATTGACATTTTCATACTTGATATTGAATTCATGTATTAACTATCAACATACAATATTCAACTACGTAAGTAATAAAACTAGCCAAAAAATAATTAAGAAATTAAACTTATTTTAAATTTTAAAATTTATAAAATATTTAATACCATAAATATGTGATTTTCAACACATTCTCTTATAATCTCCATTACATTTTAGAACATATACAATATGAATAATATATACAATAAATATAGAAAATACTCATATTTTAGAATTATAACTACATTTATACGGATATCATATATTAGTTATTTATTTTTTAATATATTAGTTAAATATCATAACTACATTTACATGCTGAGAAAAAAAATTAATTGAATGTCAAATACCATTAAGATTGAAAGATTCTACATATTTCATATTAATTTTATATGTTGGCAAAAAGCAGAAGGCAGCCAAGCCAGCCTACCCGGTCTATTGCAGCCTACTGACTATGACAGCTAACTAGAGTAGCATAGGTTAGCTGTAGGCCAAGTCAGGCCAGGCACAAAAGCGTGCCTTGGCCTAGTCATGCTGATTATACCCAATCAAAAAATGGCGCATCACATTTTGGCACAACTGAATGCTTATCCTGGCCATTGCACCATGCTGGTTCTACCTTCCTCAAAGTCATGCCAGCACGATAAGACCCAAAGATAGGAACCATATTATGTTGGACACATTAAGATGGCTAAGCTAGGAATAAAAATTTTGGGTTGTGTCAGCCCAACACCTCCCAATAGACACATCTATAAAAGAGATACAATCATGTAAATCTCTAGCACTCATCAATAAATATTATTAAATATCTAATTTCCTATATAATCAAATAAATACTAGATTTTCATATATTCAAGTATATTATATTAAATAATTAGCTATTTAAATTAGACTAGCATTAAGGATAATAAGCTCATGTAAAATTTTCAAACTAACATGTCACACTCTAGAATCAATAAAATAGGATCATCGTGAGGTTACATTCCTAAGATCATTTAACTTTTAACACATTTTATTATGAAAATATGATTTCTCCTTAAAATACAAAAAAAAAAACTATGCCTAATATTATTTTTTTCCAATTCCATTTTTTTATATCTCTCAAAATCCTAAATAAGGTTTCTGTAAAAAGTGCTACCATCTACCACCATTTTCCATCATTTGTTGTCATGCACAAACTAGGGTTTGCTAATAATTAATCTACATTACACCTATTGTCATTGAGGGAACACAGCAACTACCTTTGCTATGTGCGAACCACTCACTATGCATGAGCCTCTGCACACATCATGCACACACAATTCACTATGTTGGCACCTGCACAGGATAAGTGCCTGCATCACCCACATTGACCACACTTTTTTTGTTACGAATTGATTTAAGCCCCTTTAGGGTTGGTAGACTCTTACCTACATATACATTTATCACCCTTATACCATGTTCCAAATTGAAATACAAAAAATAAAATAAATATTAAATATTAAATAGTTGACAATCAATATACTTAAATAATAGGCAAGAATGATGACACTCCTAGGTTGATTACTCCAATTAAAAACATAAAATATAAATATAAAATAAATACAAACTCACAACACGCATCTTAACAAGCAACCGTAGACCAAAGGCAATATGCCTTTACTGAGATGCATCCCTTTGACACCTAAAACAAGATGTGTACCCCACGTGTCAAATACAAACCTTTAATATACTTTTTTAACTTACATTCTTCATAATCAAGAAAAATGATTACATCATGCTCGTATTTAATAAATCTTAGCATTGCCAAATAATTATAAAATAGTTAAGAATAAAAAAAAATAAATTTATAATAATCTATAATTTAGTTGTTTTCTAGGAGTGAGAGAATTTACCAACCATTGAGCTCAATCTCTTATGGGAGCATGATGCCTCGTCCAATTTGATATTAGAATAATTAAAAAAACTAATATTATAATGAAAACTCTTCATTAATAAAATCTCTCTCATTTCCTCCTCCCTTTTTATGTATGCATCTATCTCTATCATCTGTCAACCATAATCCTAATAGAACCCATTTTGAGATGTCATCTTCCATTGTATTTGCAGGAAGTATCGCTCTTATTTCAAAAGAACACATTGATATTCAGTCAAGATGCTTCGCCATACTCTACTTCATTCCATAGACATTAGTGATAAATATAGTATAAAAGATTAGTATAAAATGAAGCTAATATGTATAAAATTGCCTAGTATAATGAAAGACATTAACATGCTCTCGTTAACATAAAAGCATGACACGATGAATAAATAAAAATAAAATATGATATGAGAAGTCTTTAGTGCAAGAAATTAAAAAAAGGAAATATTAATCTTCATATGATTCCTTATAGAAAAAATCATGGTGAAGCAATTGTATTCCTGATGATGGACTATTGTGACTATGATAACAAGATAAATTAATATAAAAAGCTTTATATAAGCATTTATATAGTAATATTAAATATGAAAAAAAAATTCAATCCATAGTTAACAAATGCCCGATAAGATTATAAAAAAATTAGTATATGAAACATTCAAAAACACACATGGGCATTCACCTAATGATGCAAATAAAATAATCAGCAGCTAATAAAAGAAAATACATAAATTGCTACGAAAAAATACATAATTGTATCATAAATAGATAAGATATATAAAAAAAATAACATGATAAAAACAAAAGAAAAATTAAATGAGAGGTGATGAGATTAATTCATCATGTACCCAAAAGAATATAAATGTCCAAGTTTATAAAAGTATAAGATAATAATGAATACAAGCAGTTGAGAAAAAAGCAAATCAAATTTCACATAAATTGATACTATAAAAAATAATATCATTTTGCTCAGATAAATAGAAAATCCGTTTGAAAATTATCGTAGCTTTGTGTTCCAAACAAAATCATTTTTAAAGCAATATTAAAAATAATATCTCAAACATCTGATTCAGAATATTGTTCAAATAATATCATTTATATAGTAAATATTAAAAACAATACCACTTTGCTCGAATGAATGCCAGGTTCATATCAATCCTGATATGATATTTAAATTGAGATGAAACTAAGTTTAAATATTAGGAGGATGGAGGAATCAAAGCTCTGTAAAATTAAGTTACCCCATTGTTGCAAAGAGAAGTTATTCGAAGGTGAGCACCGAGCAGGATTGATTTGGTTCCAGATCTCCAAAGGAAAACGCCGGAATTAAACCCTAGAATGGTTTTGCCGCTTCAAGATCTGGTGACCACCACGCAACACCTAACGTCGCATGAGCGTGGATTCCGCCAATTCCGAGAACTTCAATTTGCCAACTTTTATTTTTTGTTTGTTTTTTCGGTTTGGATCGAACCATTAGGTTTTGTTTAAGCAGAAAAATAAAATTAGTAGTAATTAATTGTAAAATTTAATTAATATTTAAAATAAAAATATACACATGAACCCTTCGAATAGTTTACTATAATTAAAATTTAAATATTTTATTTTTAAAACTCAATATTTAATCAAATTAAAAATTTGAAAAAATCCAAATCTTTATTTTTTCCATTATTTCTTCGACCTCGTATTATCTTTTTTTTCTATTTGCGCAATATGAATTTTTACTCATTATCTGGAGATACTAAAACTAAAATATTTATGTTTTAAATACTCATAAATTATTTTTCAATTAAACATGTGTAAAACCAAAAATTATTTAAGTGTTGGTACATTATCAATTGTAATGACAATTATATCATTATTCATTATTATTAAAAATAATCAAAAAAAAAATTATTCAAAATCATGTATCATGATGTATACTATGCATCCTGATACACATCATGATATCACATATATATAATAGTTATAAATATATTATATAAAAATATAAACATTGCATTATGTATAATATATTTATGATATGTTTATAATTCATGATATATATAATGTGTTTATAATGCATGATATACATATCGTACATACACGATACATTTATAATATGTTATTTAATGTGTTTATATTTAATTTAATTATATACATATAA
Organism: Sapria himalayana; assembly: GCA_029783825.1. Lineage (NCBI taxonomy): Eukaryota > Viridiplantae > Streptophyta > Magnoliopsida > Malpighiales > Rafflesiaceae > Sapria > Sapria himalayana. The sequence continues at coordinate 2,111,952 of JAREIK010003183.1, read as the reverse complement.
CATGTTTATAATGAGGTATATATGACAAATTATATAACACATTATATTTGTGATGTATATATATAAAGTGTATGTACATATATATGTTATGAAACACATTTATAAACCTTATATAATGCATTATATATGTTATATATGTTGGAGCTTTCGGATGTATCACATATCGAATAAGTACTACCATTTTAAATTTATGTTCTTATGTGAAGATTATGGTTTGTTCAAAAAAACATATCTTAAATAGAAAATCATTAACTTCTCCCATATAACCCTTCACCAGTTTCACGAGAGAGAAGATGATGCTGCAATGGAGTACACGTCGTCTTCTTCACCCATGTTTTATAAAAAATAATAATTTCAATTAAAAGAATTAAAAAATCAATATATGTCATGTTAGCTTTAAAAATTGATGTACCATCTACTTTTAATTCTTTTATTTTTTTTTTATTTTTGTTTAAATGTAATTAATGATTTATTTTGTGTGTGTGTGTGTGTGTGTTTGTGTTTGCGTGCGCATAATATTTTTAATTCAATATAAATTAACTAATCTGATTTAACAAATCAATTACTTTCGATTTTAATTAAATTAATTACTCTAATTATATAGATACACATATATTCCAAATAAACAAAATTGACAATACATTTTTATTGCACTAGACAAGGCTACGAAAGGGATGTTGGCCATTGGCCATTGACCTAAATAAGATTACAGGCTCCCAATATAAATTATTTTATACCATAATTTATATTAACTACAATTCATACCATTATAAAATTATAGTTGTAAGTTCTCGCTTATTTATTATAAATTTATGCTAATTATTTTTTAGTACTTATTAAACTCTCTATGTTAAGATTATAAATATTCATTAATTGAATTACATTACCAACAATATAATTCAATCAATCTCTAATTATTTTCTTAAAAATTGACACTTAACTTATTCGAAATATCAAATCGAAATCTACATATAAGATTTGATAATATCAAAACTTATAAGATTCTTTAAGGGGCATCATCAATCATTCTAATATGATATAGATTTCATCAACAATCAATATTAATCATACACTTAATATATTTATCTAATTCATATAGTTCATAAATCTATTTCTGCTCTTTACAAATTAAAAGAACAATTAACAAGTATACACAAATATTAATTACTACAAGAATAAAAGTAATAGTATTTATAATAATAAGAATGTATTTTATTTTACATGTCATTACAAAATAATCACATTGTGATGATTATTTTCAAGTTCAACATACAAAAGTGTACTAATACTAGAAGTTATAACTACACCATTCTTCATTGTCAAGATAGACCTACTAAAATTTTGTGCTATAATCTTATTGATAAATTATTCAGTTTTATTTAAGTTATGAATAACAAACTTATATTATATAAAATTGATGATTCGATATTCTATGTGTAGGCCAAAATCTACATACTAAATCATCTACTATGTAGAATAATAGACACGTGTATTTTCAAAAATTCAACTCATTGTAAATTCAATCATTAAAATCAGAAAATAATTCAAACTATTCAAAAAAAATTAACAAAAAATAACCTTGAGTATAAAATAGTTCCAACAATTTTTTACTTAGACTTAAAGATGTGATATCATATGTTTGATTCCTATTTCTTCAATATATCTTTCAAAAATTTTAGTTTGATGGCTCTTCATAAAAGGATCCACCAAGTTATTTGGCAGTGTCACTTTCGTCACCACCACATCTTCTCTTTTTATTCAATATTTTATTAGGTGATATTTATGCTTGATATAATTTGCCTTATTAGAGGTTATAGGTTAATTTGAATTATCAACTACTCCACTATTATCACAATATATTATAATAAACGATTACATAGAAATAATGATCCCTAGATTTATCAAAAAGTTCCTAAGCAATACAACCTCCTTAGCTACCTATGAGGCTACCACATACTCGGCCTCTATGGTGGCATCAATTATACTAGATTATTTGATACTCCTCCAAATTTTGGCTTCACTTTCCATAGTAAACACATAATTTGAGATGGACTTTCTCAAATCCTTATATAATTGAAAATCCAAGTATGTATACTCATTAGGTACAAGATTGTCTGCTTTGTACACTAACATATAATTTTTAGTCCTTTTTTAGGTATTTAATTATGTATTTAATGTTGTCCAATATTTTTTCCTAGTTAAATTGATATCTACAGATCATGTGTATAGAAAAATAGATATCTAGTCTAGTATAAAATATTATATACAATATACTTCCTACGACAGATGCATATAGAATCACCTTCATTTTTTCAATCTCATTAAGTATTTTAGGACACTGATCATTTGATTGGGTAATTTTATGTCTTAATATATGAAAACCTTTATTGGAATCTTTCATACTAAAATGAGTCAATATTTGATCGATATAAATAGCTTGGGATAAGTCCAATTTATTTGCTTACGATCTTGTAAAAGCTTAATCTCAAAAATGTGAGGAATTTCTCACAAGTATATTATATCGAATTGACTGAATAACAAGACATTAATCAAAGATAACAAACTCTCATCACTACCAATGAATAATAAATCATCAATGAATAATGCCTAGAATACAACAACACTAGCACATCGCTTCATATATACACAATACCTATATGGACATTGATTAAAGTCATATGACTTAATAGTCTGGCCAAAATAAGTATTCTAAGATCTAGATGCTTATTTTAGCCCATAAATAAACTTATTTAATTTATATTACACGTGCTATTGATTCTTCTATATGAAACAATCAAGTTGCATTTTATAGCACATTCTTCATGATATTTATTTAAAAATGTAGTTTTTACGTCCATCTACAAAATCTCATAGTCATAATGAGTTGTAATGTTGGGGGGGATCTAAATTGACCTTAGCATGGCTACTAGCAAAAAGGTATTCTCGTAATTGATTCTCTCTTTTTATGTAAAACCTTGTGTACCAACCCTATACTTATAACTCTCAATATTATCATTGGTTCCTCTTTTGTTCTTATAAGATCTACTTGTACTTGATGAATTTTATCCATTCAGGTAGTCCCATAAGATCCCAAACATGACAGAAGTATATGGTATGCATTTCTAATTTTATAGCCTTTTGGAAATATTCTACATCTTTATCTCTAAACACTTTTTTAATAGCTTATGGGATCAATATCTATATCAGCAAGAATTCTATAATTAGACTCTCGCATGAGTGTATACTATGTAAGTTGATAAATAATTTTCTCAATGTGATACAACACTTTTGTTAGTTGCATACTTTCAGTGACACACTACCTAGATACTAATCCTTATGAAGCATTATGGTCATTGTCTCTTGGTTATGCAACTGACATATCAATGATAGGTTCATAAGATCTAGTATCAACATGGTTATCAATAGTTTTCATATTACATTGAGGCAAGAGATTCTAGAATATTACCGTGTAGTGTTTCTTCTTGTATTGCTAGTATTAAAAGAGTCTGAACTAGTTTATTTTCCTATTAATTCTTTAAGAACAACCTTACTTTTGGGCTTATAGTTTGTTATATAGTCTTCTTCCAGGAATTGAGTATTTGTGCTAACAATTACCTTCTGATTATTTGAAATATAAAATAAACCATATTTAGTTCCTATGGAATTCCCATGAAGAACCAAACAGTTATTCCTAATTCTAATTTGTCTATTTTTTTTTTCAGTACACGTGTTGGGAAGTCCCACAAATGAATATGTTTTAGACTAGGCTTACGACTAGTAATTCAGTTAGAGTAGTAGGTATAGGCTTAGATGGAGCTAAGTTCAAAACATAAACTATTATTTCAAATGCATATCACTAGAAGAAATTTGACATGTCAAAATAACCCATCATCAATCTTACTATGTCCATAAAAGTCATGCTCATTTTTTCTATTATACTATTCTACCATAGAATGTAAGGTGCACATAACTATGATGTAATCCTTTGATCTAATAAGTAGTTTCTAAACTCTCTCAAGAGGTACTTGCCACTATGATCAAATCATAGTATCATGAGATATTTATTCTAATTTTCTTTATTTTCTATCATGTACTCTTTGAATTTATTAAATGCTCCAGACTTATAGCATATTAAATATAAATACTCATATATTGAGTAATCAACAATAAATATGATGAAGTACTCAAAACAATTTTTTGCTTGGATAACCATTTGTTTGCATAAATTAGAATGAACTAGCTCCAATGGCTCTCTTGCTCCATAGCCCTTAGCCATAAAGGATCACTTACTCATCTTTCCTTCTAAGAAAAATTTGTGTGATGAAAGTATTCCACCTTCAACAAATCAAAAGGTCCATCTTTAATTAATCTTGAAATCCATTTTATATTTATTAGACTTGGTTGAAAGTGTCAAAGATATGTCTAGTTCATATTAGAAGCATATTTTCTTTTATATGGCAAGACATTGATATTATTCTGACTCATACCATTGCAATAGAGTAGAAATAATATTAATAATATAAAATGTGTCTTTTAATGAATTAGAACAAAAAAACTTTTTATTCAAGATAATTATAACAAAATCATTTAATAAAAAAATATCTTTAACCAAATTGGATACAAAAATCAAGTTTCTTCTGATTCAAGATACATAAATACAATCTTTCAAAAATAAAATAATATCTCTCTCAAACTAAATTAATGAATCTCCCACTACAACAACCATTATCTTTGTAGTAATTCCCATGTCAAGATCAATCTTACCATCTCTTAGTTGCTTAGTTTCTTATAACCACTAGCAATAATTATAAACATGATTAGTGATACTCATATCTACACACCAGGTATCCAGAGATATCACCACTAAATAAGTTTCTACTATTATTAATTAAGATTTACCTTGATTATTTACCATGCTAAAATAAATTAGACACTACTTTTTCTAGTATCCCAACTACTTATAATGAAAACCATTTACCTTCAACTTTTTCACTCCCACTTGTGATTCAGAAGTTGTCTGTGAAATATGAGTATGTTTCTAAAATTTATTCCTCTTCTTACCATTCGATTTAGAAGAAGTCCTTTTCACCAAAAAAAACTTTAAATGGTTTCTTAATAATTATTTTAGGCAATACGAATTCTTTAAGTAATTGTGCCAAAGTCTGATAAATTATATTCATATTATAGCTTAGGTAGAATTGCCTATAAGAATCTTCTTAATAACTAGAGAATAATATCAATATGAAAATCTACAACAATCTAAGTTCCAATGATGTTTAGTTCATTTAGAAGACAAGTTATCTTCAAAATATGATTTCTCATTGGGGTATTTTTAGTCATTATAGTATTCATTAGATCCTTCATTGATTTTTATCTAGCAAAATAAGTCTAATTCTCAAATATTTTTTTAATATTATATAATGTATCATATGCATTATTCATGGATTGATACTGATATTAAAGTATATTTGATTTAGAAGCTAAAATATAATACTTCAACATCTCATCAGCCTTAACCCACTTATCATAAGGCTTGACTTTATTATCAATCGCCCCTTCACGAGGTTGATCTTGGCATAGATCTGGATACAAATTTATAGTTTTCAGTAGCCAGGACAATGTCAAGATTTCTCTTCCAATCTGTGTAATTTTTCCCAACGAGTTTGTTTTCTTTAAGAATAATGATGAGTGAGTTTAATGATATTTTCTTTAAAATACTTGAAATTTTATAATGAGCTAATTAGGTTTAATCTTATTATAAGAATTGGTTCCCTACACCAATTCTTAAATGAATTCATAAATAGCCTAACGATCCATGAATTTATGATGATATATATGGATATCATCATCACTTCAAATGAATTCCTCATTAGTCATTAGTTTAAAATATCTTCACCACGGATGGTGATTATTCATTACAAATGATTAAGCTTAAACAAAATTACATTCCCATGTGATTAAACAATCACACAAATTAAATGCAAAATTACAACTAAAAAAATGAATAAGCATTATCACAATCTTAAATATATTCTATGTGCATCCAAATGAATCCAAACACAAGAAAAAAACTAAAAAAAAAAAAAGCTATTAGGTATTGATTAACAGAGGTTAGAATGGCTTTGTTAATATCAAGGATGTTAACCTATACATATGTATATTAAAACCAGATAGTTCCATATGTGATATATCAAATCAGCTCTAATACCATTTCTTGGATCTTTCAGATTCGGATGCATAATATATGGAAAAAGCACAACCATTTTGAAATTATGTTCATATACAAAGATGAGGAGAGTTTATTCAAAAAACTTACATTAAATGGAAGACCAGAATTTTCTACTATATGACCTTTCACCAGCTTTGTGAGGAAAAAGAAAATGATATAGTGTACGCATTAACTTTGCCACTCATATTTTATAAAAAATAAAAAATTTAAATAGAAGAATTTAAAAATCAATATATGTCACATCACCATCGAGAATTTATGTGACATCTACTATTAATTCTTATATTTATTTAATTTTTATTTTTTTAAAGTAAAATTATATATATATATATATATAATCTAATTAATTCGATTTTAGTTAAATTAATTACTTTGATTATATGCATATACATATATTCCAAATAAACAAAATCTATAATACATTCCTATGGAACTAGACAAAACTATGGAAGAGACCCTGATAGGAATAAGATCTTGGGCTCGTATTGTAAATTATTTCACATTCTAATTTATATTAGCTAAAATTCATACTACTATAAAATTATAGCTACCCTCCCTTACTTATTCAATATAAATTTGTATCAATTTTTATTTAATACTTATTTTAACTCCTCGTGTTAAGATTACAAATATTCATTAACTGAATTATATTATTGATAATTAATCAACTTCAATCAATCTCTAATTATTACCTTGAGATTTACTATTTTACTTATTTGAGATCATGGATCAAAATCAACGTGTAAAGTTTTGTAATATCAAAACTTATAAGCTTCCTCAAAGAGAATTATCTATCCTTTTAATAGGACATGGATCTCATCAGCAATCAATATTCACCATATACTTAATAAAGTTATCAAATTCATAGAGTTTATAAATCTATTTTTAGATCCCACTCTTTATGAATCAAAATAATTGTTAACAAGTACACATGAATATTAATTACTTTAATAATAAGAGTAATAGTATTTATAATAATATTGGTATATTTTATTTTATGTCCGTACAAAATAATCATACTATGATTGTCTCATTCAATATACATAAGTCTATTAGTACTAAAAGTTAGAACTACATAATTCTTTGTAGTTAGTATAGACCTACTAAAATATCATGCCACAATCTTACCGATATATTATCTAGTACGATTTAGATTGTGAATAGAACTTATATTCTATGAGAATTGATGATTCAATATTACATACGTAAATAAACTTTGAGCACCAAATCATTTGCTATATAGAATAAATGATATATACATTTTCACAAAGGAATAGACTACTCAACCATAAAGACACATATTCGACTCATAGAAATATCAAATATGTATTCTAAGGTATTTTTGTCAATTGCTCTATTCATATTATTAGAAATGGAGCCTTAGACTCTTTGATCATAAGGCTCCTAGACGTATATATAAACTAATGGATAATATTAGTTGAATTTCGAGGAAGGGAAGATAAACAACATATGTTATATATATTTATGTTATAATATATATATATCATGTATATTATGATATGTATCATGATATATAGTGTATATCACTATAGATGTTATGATACAAGGTTTTCAATAATTTTTTTATTATCTTATAAATGAAAATGTGTATGTTTTAAAAAATGAATAATATTATAATTGTTATTACTATTGATGGTGCACCAAAACTTAATTAGTTTTGGCTTTGTGCTTGATAAAATAAAGAATAATTTTTGGATAATTAAAACATGCCTATTTCAAATTTAGTGTGTCAAACTCAATCTCTTTTTTTTTCATAAATATCATTTTCTTCATCAAAATTTTATTTTTCTTTTTTATTGGAAAAAATATATAAATTTATTCTGTTTCATATATGACTAGAAAAACATTTTCAATCATTGATGCTATGGCATTTCAATTTGCACGCATTTTTCTCCACTTGTCTAAAAAATAGATTTTAGAATAATTTTTGTTGACCGACATTAGCATAATTGAATAAATAGATACAATATGAGATGTATTCATTTAATTTGATGTGCCCAAAAAACATAAAATAATATGATTGATTGTAGGGCATCACATCCAGAGAAGATGAAGATGCTTGGCAGCCACATCCCAGACATAATATATAACTAATGAGATATGTACTTGTAACTTTTGGGTTGCAAGTAGCACATCAAACCAACACAACAACCATGCAGTTGCTTAGTTTGGTTGTGGGTTTAACATACATGGTCTATATTCAGGGTTTAAGGTTTAGAAACTTAAAATTCATTTTACTTAATTTTTTAAAATACTTTTCTTTTATTATTAGTCAAATATTTTCACTTTCTTAACTTATTAAAAAATTTAACAGAGTATTTTTTAAAATTTCCAAGACTTATTAAATAATGTGAATTTGGTTATTGAATAATAAAATAAACATTAAACATTGTTTTATTATTATCATTATTACCACTTATAAAAACAAGTTGATTAATAATATTTAGCATTATAGAGAGATAGAAAAAGAAAAATTTTATTCCATTATTTCATATATTTGTTATTTATTTATTGGTTGATTTATTAGTTATTATGAAATAAATTTCATAAATTGATTTTTTAATTTTTTTTAATTTTTTAAAATTTTTAATTTTTAAATTTTTTGTTTTTTAAGTAATTGTTTATTTTAAACTTGTATAATTGCCATAAATATCCAAAAAAGAATATATGGATTAAGAAATCAAAGACTAAAAAAAAGGAAAAAAAATTGTAATTAATGTCAAGGATGAGCTTCAATTATCTTTAAGCTTTTTAACAACCAAATGATTTTTTTTTAGTTTAAATAAACTTATAAATACACGTAATAATAAAATAAATTAATAATAAATATCAATTTATAAAAGATCAAAGAGAATGACATATAACATTCTTTAAACTCTCAACAAATTGCATTAAAAAAAAAAGAAATACATCAATTGTTTTCCTTCTTTAATCTTCACTCGGCATCAATTTGTTGAACATCACATGTACATGGAGTTTTAATTTCATCAAGTAAAAAAAAAATCATCTTCTAAATCTCAAACTCTTATGCATCCATTTTTTCACATCATTCAAATTCGTGAGAACTTCTAAATCTATCATGTAAGAACTTCTCTTAATGTCTGCAATTATATTATCATTAATACAAAAAAATAGATACTAATACTTTTTTAATTTAAAATAATATATTACACATCATTTTTAATAGTATGAAAAATATAGAATCATATAAATTTTGCTAGTTCAAAATGTCAGAATATTATGATTTATCAAAAAAAAATATATAAATAATAATTAACATATAAATAGTTTGAAAGACCCAACTTTTTGGATGAACCAACGCTAAAAAATATATATGAAAAATTGATCATTTTCACATGTAGGTAGAGTCATCATGCTCAAAAAGATAATATTATATCTATTATCTCTGTATTTATATAAGTTATTTAATTATTTTTATATCACATATTCTAGTTTGGTTGGTAGGATCATTCAAATACCTGTAAAATTCTAAATATTTTTACACGTTCAATATTTTGATCTATGCAAACAACTGAGCAATGTAGTATTGGAATGATCATCCAATATTTTTTTTTTTTGCAAATTTCATTAAGAATTAGGTGTTCCCTATATAATGTCGAAATATATATCTTTAGTTGTAAAAATATCTATAATGTAAGGGATAGATATGTATGCTATATAATATATGTAACTAAATTTATAAAAAATTATTAAGAATTTTTAAAATAAAAATTTATCTCCTAATCATTTGAAGTTTTTATAATGTTATCAATCTCACAATTTATAAAATTTAATAGAATATTTTTATATGCTATAGAAGAGGAATGAACAATGAGATTCTTTTGTTTAACATATTGATTTGTATAAAGCATTAAATTCATTTAAATTGTTAGGTTACTGAATAGATTTTACAGAATATCAAGAAAAATTCCATGAGAGGTATGTTGATTTTAAAGAAGCTTTTATGATTAAATTAATAATATGACAAATATGTCTATCATGAGAATTTTAATTAATGGGCTTTATCTAGTTTTTTCGATAAATAAATAGATTGTACTATTATTCTTTAACGCATTATAATAACAAATAACATACTACAGTTTTGGTGATATATCTTTCATGAGAATAAAATATTTGATAAAATCATAATATTTTTTGAATGTCTACTTTGAATTGACATAATAGTCATATATATGTGATATTATAGTTTTTAAATTTCGTAATTATTTATTTATTATTATCATTATTATTATTTTATTTTTATTATTTTATTTTTATTTTATTTTATTTATTTTATTTTATTTTATTTTATTTTATTTTATTTTATTTTTATTTTATTTTTATTTTATTTTTATTTTATTTTTATTTTATTTTTTTTTGTAATATTTTATGACATCATTATGAGAAGTTTCCTTATAAATCTTATTATAAGATCATTGAACATATACTTATGAATAAAATGTATAATTCTAGGATCTTCACCAAATTGTAATAAGAGTCACATACTAACTATTATACTAGCTGACCATTTTCTTACAAACTTGTTGGTTGTTTATAAAGTGAGTTATTAAAGATTAACTAGATCCAATCAATGTTACTAAGATAGGATCGCCCAGAGTCTACTATGCCATATTGTTTATTATAATATTCAACATGTTTTTTGAGGTGATCCATATTACTAATAGTTTTGTAATTATATATTTTTTATAATATTTATCTTGAGCTACATTTTATTTCTCTAATCTAGCATATTTTTTATTTATTATATCTTCATGATTTCATACTATAGATTTTCATTTATTAACTCGTGATTTTTGCTTATTAAGGAAGAGACACAAGTTGAGGTAATAGTCTCTATTTTTAAAAACATTCATGGTTTTTGCTTAATGAATGCAATATATTCATGGCTTTTATCATTTTGGTAATCATCATCAAATATAACATAAAAAAATTAGAGGAACTCAAGTAGAAGAGATGTTTAATTAAAATTTTAAACTATACCAAATCCATTGATAGTGGTTTTGTAGTTATTTCACTAAAATGCGTGAGTGAGCTAGACCACATTATAGTTGCTCAACCCATGAAACGGGAGGGAGATAGGCAATGACTTATAGTGCATGAGCATGTCACGAGTTGGGTCAAAGGCTATGGGCAAGAATGGCATTATGGGCTGACACTTCAACCTAATAATTGTCTTACTGACCCATGCCTTTACCGTATCCAGAACATGTTTGTGCCATGTCTGGTGACCTTTTGGCAAGCCATACCATGGGCATGCCAAGTTGCTCATCATCATGGACACCTTTAGACACATATTATAAGATGGTTAATAAAAATAATTACTAATATTTAGTGTATAACACTGATGAAAGCACATGAAAAGGGTAGTACATAGCAATGATGAATTTTTATTTGCTACTCACCTAATAAAATTGCTAATAAGATTGTCTCGATAAAAAGATAGAAAAAAGAAAATGGTCTTCCATTTTTTTCTTTATTGTTTTTAGTTATTCATAGTCAATTTATTAGTAATTATGAATAAAAATTCATTAATATGCATTTTAATTTAGTCATCTTTGTATATTTTGAGTAATTGTTATCTTCATTTGGTATCAATATCTTGAATATAATCATCTATATGAAGATTCAATTTCTCAAAATCTTTGACGAATTCATCTCCTAAAGTTTGAAGACCCAAACATCTATCTTTCCAATCCTTTTCAAACAAAGAAGATTTTATGATTAAATTAATAATATTTCAATCATATCTAACATTAAGATTTTACTTATTGAACTTTTTCTAATTTTTATGAGAAATAAATATACTATACTATTATTCTTTAAGGTAGTATAAATGATAACATTAACAAATTATACTTTAAATGTTTTTTCTTTAAAATTATTTATTAAAGAATCATGTATTATATGACCTTTATGAAGATAAAATATTTGATAAATCCTAATATTTTTCATGTCTAGTTTGAATTAACATTATAGGAAATCTTATGCGTGGTAGAAATATTACTTTGGTTAATCAATATAATTCATGTCATTGATACAATGATATTATGATTTTTAAATTCTTTAATTATTTTCTTTTTATGATTGTAATAATGTTTGACAATGTTATGAGAAGTTTTCCAAGAAACCTTATTACAAGATGACGGAACATATTTTTGAATGAAATGTATAATTCTAGAATCTTTTCTAAATTGTATTTAATGTAACGAGGGTCAATTACTAACTATTATTTTAGCTATTATTTTCTTAAGGATTTATTGGTTGTTTATAATGGGAGTAGTTATTAAAGATAAACTAGACCCATTCTTGGTTACTAAGTTAGGAATACCTAAAGTCCAATATACTATATTTTTTAGTATAATATTTAGCATGTGTTTTGAGGTGAAAATATCACTACTAGTCTTGTAACTACATATTTTTTATAATATTTTATTGGGCAACATTTTCTACCTCTCATCTAGTATATTTCCTATTTATTATATCTACGTGTTCCATGCTCAAAAGAATATTATTATATTTATTCTCATAATATTTATATATGTTATTTAATTATTATTGTATGTTACCCTTTTAGTTTGGATGAGAAAATCATATAAATTGTTATGATATTAGATATTCCTTATATTTTTGCATCTTTGACATTTGGATGCATACAAGCACCAAAGCAATATAGTGGTGCAATAGTCATCTAATATTTTTGTTTTTTTTTTCATTTCAAAGCAAATTTCACTAAAAATTAGATGATCCCAAAATTGTTGAAATATATCTCTTATGCTTCAAAACTTATAAGCAAGATGTTGTTGGAATTATTTTATACTAAAGGCCATTTTTGATTGTTTTTATTTTAATTATTTTGCATCATTTTATTATTTTAATGAACAAATTTGTAAAGAGTTGAATTTATGAAAATGTATATGTCATTTATAAATCTATAAATATTTTGGTAGGGCTATCTCTACTATGGAGAATAGTGAAGTTTAACTTGCTAGTATACTTGTATGGATTGAATGAGACCACAATGGTATAATTAGTTTATATTGACATCTAAAATAAAAGATACCATTATTCTTATAAATACTATTTCTCTTATTCTTTAAGTATAATTTAATATTCACATTTATTTGTTAATAGTTATTTTAATTCATTAAGAATGTGATCTAAAAATAGATTTTTGAACTCTTTGACAAGTGTATGCTGCATATTAATTGTTGTTGAAATCTATGTCCTATTTGAAGGATTGATAATGCCCCCTCGATGATTCATATAAGTTTTGATATTACAAAACCTTGTAGGTGAATTTTGATTCAATATTTCAAATGAGTTAAGTGAAAGTCTTGAAAAAATAATCAGAGATTGATTGTATTAAATTGTCAGTAATTTTATTCAATCAATGAATATATATAATCTCAATATAAAGACTACAATAAGTTTTAAATAACAAAAAGCATAAATTATTTTAAATAAGTATGAAAGTACAATTATAATTATACAGAGGTAAGAATTATAATTAATTTAAATTATGATATAATATAATTTATTTAAAGAGCCCAAAATATTATTTAGGTTAGGGTCTCTTCCATAGCATTATATAGTGTAATACAAAATATTTAAAAGATTTTGTTTATTCATTTAGAATATATATGTATATATAATTAGAATATCTAATTTGATAATAATCAATTTTTTTGATTTTATTATTACATCGAATTATTTGATTTATATTGAATTAATTTTGATTATGTGTGTGTGTGTGTGTATTTGAAGAAATGAAATTTATCACATCATTAAATATTATGTAAGAATTGATATAATGTATGTTGACTAATTTTATGATTTTAAAAATATATTATTATGGCATGAACGACACTACTCCACTGTAGCATCATCTTTTTCGTAGAAAGGTTAGAAAAAAAAAGGCTTATGGAAGATGATGCAACTATCGACAAATGCTCACCCGAGGTATGTTGTTCATCAACAATGATAATTCATAACAACATCCTACGCACGTTATAACAATAAATGGCCCCCAAGCCGCCCACCCATTAACAATGGTATCAGAGGGCAGATGATAATAACATGCATGGATATATTATATTTTAATAATTTAGATGCTGAATGTATAAATGCCTTGATTAAGTTAAGACATTCTAGTCTCTATTGACCGAAATAAATAACACATTTATATTGTTATGGATTATGGATTTAAATGGTTGTGTTTGGATGTATTCCATATAAGGGTTATAATTTTATTCTTGTTAATATGTGATTTCATACATGGAAGTGTACTTTTTTTAATGTTCTCTTCTTGTGCTTCATTTGAGCATTCTATAATTATGGCCGTTGTCACGGCCAATGATGGTGCCATTGGTGGTAGATGCAACCAATGATGGCAATTTTAGTGGTTGTCACTGCCAATGGCAAAGATAATGGTGGTATTCATAGCCAAAAATTATGTTTGTGGAGGTTGTCATGACCAATGACAATGCCAGTGGTGGTATTCATAGTCAATGATGGTGCATATGAAGGTTTTCATGGTTAACGACATAGTTGGTGGTGGTATTCACAATTGGTGATCATGTCTATGGAGGTTGTAATGGTCAACAACATTGTTAATGGTGATTGTCATGGCTAATAATAATAATGTTGATGATGGTAATCATAGCCATTAAAGATGTTTATGGTGTTTAACATGACCAATGATAGTGCTTCTAGTGGTGGCCATAGCTAGTGACAATGCACGTGGAAGAGATAATGGTGGTAAAAGAAGAAAATAGCAGAGAGCATGACAAAAAAAATTCTAGTCCTAGTCAAATTACACTTGAAAAGATTATGTGTTATTTTTTTAGGAAACTACCCTGAACAATTACAATCAAAACTAGGTAGTTTTAGTCTATATCCTCAATTTTAAAATATTTAGGTAGAAGAAAAAATTCATTAAGAATGAATCTTATGGTCTCAATCACTAGTTAGAAAATTATGCAAGTTGATTAGCATGTTGGTCTTGGTACATTTCCTCTATCAAGCTAACTAGCTTACAAGTATACTTAGCACAAACTATCATGAGATAATTATATAGATTGTTTAAAATGAATCACTTCTTCAAATGAAGGATTCATTTAAGGATCAATTGATATAGAATTGAGTGATGGTTTATACTTAACTATGATTAATAACATATTCTTTATCTATGTCACTATTATTATTTTTAGGATCATAAATAAGTCACCAGTTTAATCTTATTTTGTATAACATTGCCTGGATAGCAAGCTTAAATAGGAATTAGCCTTTTTTAAAAAATAATGATTAGTAGATACCCTCCCATTGAAGCATACTATTCATGAAATGTCAGACTGATAATAAATTCATTCAAGAATTAGTGGAGGAAATTAATTCTTATGATAGAATTTGACCTAATTTTCTCATTATTCATTTTTTTAGTATTTTAAAGAAAATATCATTTCACTCACTTGTCACTATTCTCAAAAAGAATAAACTCTATATAACCAATTACATTGATTAAAAAAACATAGATATTATCCTAAATATTGAGAACTACAAATTCATACACATATATTTATGCCCATATAAACATCATGAGAAAGTAGCCATTGAGGAGAGAAAGCCAAGCTTTATGAGAAATGGGTAGTGCCTAATGAGATATTGATGTGTTATATTTTGGATTCTATGTTTAGTATACTCCAACATCAATATCAATCCATGAATATTACCTATGATATGATATCTAATTTCAAAAAAATATTTGGAAATCATACACATTCTACTAGACATATAGCTATGAAAAATTTGATGAATACTACTATGATTAAAAACACCCTAGTGAGGGATCACGCGCTGAAGATAAATAGTCTTCTGAGTGAATTAAAGATCATTGGAACTGAGATTGATATGGATTCTTATATTTATGTTATTCTTCAGTTACTTCTAGATTTTTATAGGTAATTATGACTAAACTATAATATTAATAATCTTGATTAGATAGTGGCACAATTGGTGAAAGGTGTCATAGTAACGGCTATAAATATTATCAAAAAACTATCTAAAGTATTTGTGGCTGAAAAAACTTTTTCTAAGCCAAAAGGTAAGAAAAGAAAGAAATTTCATAAATATGCTCATGTTTCATAGACAGCTCCTAAGATACAAGTGAGATTGAAAAAGTCAAAAAAAAATTATTTTTATTGTAAGTAGTTAAAACACTAGAAGTAGTATCTAATTTATATTAGTAAGGTGAATAATTAAGATAAATCTTGATTGCTAGTAGTTGAAATATGTTTAGCAATAACATATATGAATACCTAGTGTGTAGATATGAGTATTTCTAATAATGTTTCTAATTATTTATATTGGTTCCATGAAACTAAATAATTAAGTAATAGTGAGATTGATCTTGACATGGGAAATGCTACAAAGGTGTGGCTATTATAGTGAGAGATTGCTTGCTTTAGTTTGAGAGAGATACCTTTTTATTTTTAAGAGATTATCTTTATGTACTTTCAATCAAAATAAACATAATTTCTATTTCCAATTTGGTTAATAATGAATTTTTGTTTTTATTCAATAATGTTGTCACAATTTACTTGAATAAGAAGTTTATTTATTTTGATACATTAAACGATAATATTTATATTATTAATATTATATCTACTTTACTACAATAGTACTATTCAAATAATATCAATACCGTACCATATAAAAAAATATCTTTTTGATATGAACCAAACCTATTTTTGACACTTAGACCTATATCATATAAATCTAAAACAAAATTTGAGACTAGTTAAAGATGGAACTTTAGCTTTATTGAAGGTGGAAATACTTTTAGTTTGTTGCTTAGAAAAAAATGACCAAACAACCCTTGTGATTAAGGGCTATAAAGCCAAAAAGACATTGAATCTAGTTCATTCTAATCTATATAGACCAATGATAATCCAAGCAAAATATAGTTTTAAGTACTTCATTATATTTATTGATGATTACTCAAGATATATTATATTTGATATGTTATAATTCAGATTCTTTTGAGAAATTTAAAAAGTACAGGACAAAAATAAAGATACATAAAAAAATTTTGAAGACAATATGATTTGATCATGGTGGCAAGTACCTCTTCGAAGAGTTTATGGACTACTTATTAGATCATTGGATTACATCCTAGTTATCAATACATGACATACCATAATAAAATGGTATGACAGAAATACTAATTGTGACTCTAATGTACATGGTAAGATAAATTATGAGTTATTTGGATATGCCTAATATGTATGGGAAATGCATCAAAAATAATAACTTATATTTTGAACTTACTTCTATCTAAGATTGTACCTTCTACCCCAACTAAATTTTGGACTAGACATATGCCTACTCTAAAACACATTTACTTGTGAGGTTGCCCAACACATATGCTGAAAGAAAAAATAGATAAGTTGGAACCAAGAACAACAATTTGTTTCTTCATGGAATATCTTAGAGAACTTAAGGTGACTTGTTATAAAGTCCAAATGATTAGTAGGTCATTGTTAGCACCAATACCTAATTATTGGAAGAAGATTATATAACAAACTACAATCTCAAAAGTATGATTGTTCTAGAAGTATTTAGATGAGATAAACTAATTCAAACTTCTTAGATACTAGTAATACAAGAAGAAATATCACAAGATAACATTTCAAATACTTCATTGTCTCATTGTAATGGAAGAACAATTGATAATGATGTTAATACTAGACCCTATGAACTTTTCATTGAAATACTAATTGTACAACCAGAGGTGAATGATCATAATAGGTCACAAGGATCAATATTTATGCACCATGTCACTAAAAGTATAGAATCAAGAAGAGTGTCTCATCATAGTGAGAAGGTTATTTATCAATCTATATGGTATACACTCTTAGGAGAGTCTTATGATAGAATCTCTAAAGTGATAACTACTAATCCTAAAAGTTATGATAAAAGACTTAAAGATAAAAATGTAGACTTGACAAAAGACTGAAATTAGAGATACAATCAATACAATCTAATCATGTATGGGATCTTATGAAACCACCTGAAGGGATAAAACCCATCATGTACAAGTGGATCTATAATAAAAAGAGAGAAATAAATAATAACATTGAGACATATAAGGTTTTAGCTTGTTGTAAGAGGTTTTACTCAAAAAAAAAATTAATTATGAGGAAACCTTTTTGTTAGTAGTCATGTTAAAGTCAATTCAGATTCTCTTGTCCATTGCAACTCATTATGATTATGAGATTTGATAGATGAATGTGAAAACTACATTTTTGAATAAACATTTTAAAAAATACATTTATATGATGTAGCCTGATGATTTTATAGAAAATATCTAAAATCACAAGTTGTATAAATTAAAGAAGTCCATTTATGAACTAAAACAAGTATCTATATCTTAGAATATTCATTTTGATCAAACTATTAAGTCATGTGGATTTAATCAAAGTCTAGATGAGTATTGCATATATATGAATTGATGTGGTAGCATAGTGGTGTTCTAGGTATTACACATTGCTAATCTATTACTTATTTGTAATGATATGGGTTTGTTGTCCCTAGTTAAGGTCTGATTGTTTGGTCAATAAAATATGATAGACTTAGAAGAAGCTACTCTTATTCTTCGGATTAAGCTTTTGTGAGATCACAAGCAAAGAATGTTAGACTTGTCTCAAGTTAATTATATTGATTAGATATTGACTCATTTTATCATGTGATATTTCAAAAAATATTTTCTTCCTTTTAGACATGAAATTGCCTTATCAAAAGATTAATGTCCCGAAACACTCAACAAGATAAAGTAAATGAAGGTTATTCTTATGTATTAGTAAAAAGAAGCTTGACGTGTGCAATACTTTATACTAGACCTGATATCTATTTTATTATAGTCATGGTAAGTAGATACCAATCTAACCATAGACAAAAATATTAAATGGTAATAAAATACATAATTAAATACTCGAAAAGGACTAAAGATTATATATTAGTATACCAAGCAAAAAATCTAGTACATATTAGACATATAGATTTAGATTTCTAATTATATTAGAATTTGAGATAGTCCACCTCATATTATCTGTTTACCTTTACAAGTGAAGTCATAAGTTGGAGGAGTAACAAATAATCTTATATTATTGATTCCAACATGAAGGTTGAGTAAATGCCAACTTTAGAGGTAGCTAAGGAGGTTGTATGGCTGAAGAACTTGATGGATCTAATGGTTTGTGTACTACCTATTATACTTCATTGTGATAATAGTGGAGTAGTTTCTAACTCAAAGGAACCTAGAACCTATGAAAATTTCAAATATATCAAGTATAAATATCATCTAATATAAGATATAATAAAAAAGGATATAGGGGTCATAAAAGTAACTTTGGTGGAAAACTTGGTAGATTATTTTACAAAGAGCCATCCAACTAATAAACCTCTAGGTAAAACCGGTCATCACGTGGCAACTAATAAACCTCCGAGTAAACTCGGCCATCACGTGGCAGCCAATATAACCATTACATTTTTTACATGTACTTTTCCCACCAATACCATATTAGAGTCAGTCTACAAAATCTCAAGATCCACCTTTTTGAAATAATAATTTTTTCAAGATAGTATACAACATTAAATTATGTACCCAAAATATCTAAACACCACCGACATACTCATGAACATAGTAAAACTTTCAAATAGTAAAAATATTGACAAAAGTCACATGAAATGATAACTTGGTTTATATGAAACCGAAATCATGTTTGAATGTAACCAACCATCTGATCAAAATAGTAATATGTAATGTATTAAATCATAATAAATATATTAACATACTACCCCAAATCATTTAAAAGTATATAAACCACTCACAGACTATAGGCACTCAGCCTTGTTCCCTCGTAGGATCATCTCCTGGCCCGACGTGCGTGCCTATAATATAAATGACATACAACTTATGCTCAAATAATTGAACCAATGGCATTAGGATGCCCCTAAGGCCTTAGTATACTTATTAGAACTATGAAGCCCGCTAAATTTGACATTGACTAGCCCAATTTACATAGTGCCATATAGACTTGATACTCAAAATTGGAGCTTTTTCCCCATGAGAAAATTTCTTGAAATTGAACCATCCAATAATTTATAAAAATATCTAATTTTACTAATGTAACTCTAATTTTTTCTAACTCGACCAATTAGTACCCGATTTCAGACCAAACTTTATGGTAATTACCTGAAATAACCCAAGAATGGAAAACCAACCAAATGACGTCCAAAATTTACAAATCACATAAATATGAAAAGCCTAAGAGACTAGGAACTCATTAGTATCATTACTTTGGTCCAACAGTTAATGTGGTGGCCGAAAATCTCGAACCAACTGTCAGCCAACTTTATTTTCATCATAACTTTCAAACAGTGAGAAATATGAAAAAAGGGACCACAGAAATGAGTTCAGGGGTCCAATCCAAAATGGTGGGAGGGAGGTATGGGGCGGCCAGAAGTGGTCAGAAATCACAACAATCTAATGACAAGATGGTGCATCCACCGTCTGGTTCATTGGCCAGATCCCGGTGTGTATGGTGGTGGTTTGCTGTGAAATTTCATGGCTGGCATCATGTGGTGGTGGCGCACCTCATGGTCCCACACATGTAGTTGGTGGTTGGCCAAAGGTACCTTTTCTGGTCCAATCTTCCCCGGCGCACAAAAGGTTAAATTGCCCAACTTGTGTTCATGGCTTGGAGGGCCTTTTTAGGGGTTTGGAGCTCAAGAGGGTGTTTAAAAGGCTAGGATTTCATTTGGTATCCCAAACTATGTTTATATAGGATCTAGTATTTCTTTCAGGTAAAAATCCAAGACAGAACTTGGACACCGATAAAGTGCTACTATTGAACTTCTCATAACCATAACTGTTATCTGTAAGTCAAATTGGGATGTTCCTCCCATCTATGAACTCATATCGATGAGGCCTACGAGATGATGATTTAGTTAACCTAGAACTATTCCTCCTAGAAAAGTCAAATTTGGTCAAACTTGGTCAAACTTGGTCAAGCATGGTCAAACTTGGTCAAAACTTATATTATTTGGTACGAGTCATTATAGTCATGCCATAAAATAATAACATGACTCAAAATATATGATATTTTAGCTTTGTAATGAATAAGTTGATGTGCTAGAATTTGTCATGGCTAATTATTCTAGTGGAGTACTTGATTTTATGATGTAAAAACAATATTTTTGCCATTAAATGTTTTATAAATAATATAACCATGACAACAAGATAATATCTTAGTGATAGAGACTATGTTGCATAGTGTAAAGACTAGATTAACTCGGTGGTAGAATAGTGGCCTATAAAGAATTTATGACTAGTTTTGTAGTGTTATAACCAAAAAATAATACTATAACTACTTAGTAAGATGATAGATTGTACAATCAAGTTGTGACATAATAAATATTATGACTCTCCATACCTTTTCTTTCTCCTATCCAAGCTTTTGTGTCACAAAGTCTACTATTTTTTACCTAAATAGCTATGAGTTCACAAAACAATGATCAAAATCTCTCAAAATATAAAGTTAGTGAAATTTATTTTATAAAAACACAAATATATGTAAACACACCGATACATATATGCCAAAGCATAAAAAATTTAGTACATGAAGTGTCGAACAAAACTGTAATGATATCCTTGTTTTTGAGAAATGTGAGCGATCCACTAGGCACGTACATAATGATGGAAAATATATTCTTCCAAAGGTAAGTCACAAAATAAAAAAAATAATAAAGTATTACCATTGTAACAATATGGGACATGCAAATAAAGACTTTTATTCTTATCTTAGAAAGTTTGCAGCAACAACACATGAGAGGAGATATACCTAAGATGAAAGCTAACATCACCCCTTAAGGTGACTTTATGCTACTTAGAGATGATAATTTTATTAATTTAGTATCTTGAGAAAAGTAATTAACTTTTTGACTCATAAGCTTCATTTCATATCACTCTATATTTTGATTTTTTACATCATATATACCTATTGATTATGAAATAGTAAAGATGAGTAATAATAGGACATCATAGATTTTGGGGATGAGAGACATTTGTTTGCAGATACATGCATCACATAAATTGATGTTGAAATATATCAGATATGTACTAGAATTTGTTTGAACTAAATGTTCATAGCCATGCTGGATGATATGAAATACTATTCATCACTCCATATACCAAATATTTTTATTTTTTTTTGCATGTGCTTGATGATATGTTTGAACTTATTTGAGCATTAAATGAAATAGATTTCACTAAATGATTTTTTTGATGGATTTTAATGAAATGTAGTGAAATCAAAGTTTATTGGTGGAAATTAATAGATTTGGGGGAGAAATAATTTGAAGGGGAGAAAAGTGATAAATAATTATGATATTTCTCATGTTATGACATGGGTATACCTTTCACTATCCTATTTAGTAGTTGCATCATCTTTTCTCTGGCAAAGATTCTATAAAATAAGTTATGTTAATCTTTGTTTACCTCTACTAAATCATAAAGTTGATATGATGTTTTTACTATCCAACTCAATCTTTGCGACCATGATATTTATATAGAGTCAATACCACACTAACTCTAAAACACCATAATAGTCATGACTATGTTTTCACATCATGGAAACCAAGTATCTATTCAATATGCCAAATATTGAATATTTGTAGTTAGTTTGGTTAGTATTCTTAATTTATTTGTATTAAAAATGGCTTTAAATAGAATAATTTCATGAAATTATAATTTTGATAGATTATAATAAATATTAGTAAAATCAGGTAGTATCTTTATCAAATATAAGAGTTAGTAAAATTGTTGATGTAGGAATGGAGCAATGATTCAAATAAAGTCATTGTATTTTTCATGTTATGGCTTAATTATACTTTCAAGGGCATATAAAGTAATTTCAATATTCATTCTTGGTCCAAACTACATACAATTAGTTATGTCAATCTTTATATGCCATGACTTTACCACCTCATTAACATAATTATTTTGTTATGCAACATAATTTTTTGGTGATGAAATTTTTTTAGATTTTCATCCACAATAGCTATGTAATACATTGATGGTTGTGATATTAATTTTATGTCATAATAACCAAATACTTCACTAGTACTAAAAGTTATAATATTTTCCAAAGCTATGATTTTCTCTTTTCAGAATCATAAATATTAAGGAAAAAGCTATGATAATTTTTTAGCACCATTAATTTTGGCTATAAAGAGTTAAAGAGAGCATTTATTTGTGTCACAACTATTTTAAGAGTCAAGACATTTTGCTCTAAATAAAAGGCCAAAGTTATGGTCATTTCTAGCTTAGGGACTTTGGGTTATAAAAAAAATGCACAAACTTTAGCTATTATTATCAATATGACTACATGTTATAGAGAGAAAATGAATGAACCATGGTCATTCCCAATAGCATGACTTCAAGTTATAGAGGAAAAATGCTTGAGTCATGGAATTTCCATTATCATAACAATCTAATAAAATAAATAATCCAAATCCATAGTCATCTATAGTGCCACAACTTGTGTTATTGAGAGGTAAGGCTAAAGTCATGGCTATTCCTACTGCCATAAATTCCTACATGAAAATGTACCTCGACTTGAGAGTAAGAAAGCCATGAAATCAAGAACAAAGAAAGGGAAATGGTTTGAAAAGGAGAATAGTTCATGAAGGAGAGAAAAGAAGGTTAATTTTTCCAAACCCTAGTAGGGATTCACAAGAAAGGAGGTGATGCAAGGTATAAGCTTAAATCTTAAGGGAGGAATATCAATTCTAACCCCTACTTAGGGGCAGATTTGAGGCACACTAAAAAAGAATAATGAGTTTAAGGTTTTTAAATGATAGATTATTTTGAGGGCTATTTTAGGAATCCAAAATTCACTAAGATATATTTTGAATTATCTTGTATAAATTCCTCTCCAATATCAAGCTTTAGTTGATGCCTTGGATTATTATTTTTTTATGTGTGATGAATATATAAATGATAAATTTTATGTTTTGTTTGTGTTGTAGTTTAGTTATTGATGGATATGATATTTATTTAGAACTGGAATTATGATTTTACTTTTGGTAGGTTTGTGCAAATTATCATGGTGGATAGTAATAAATAATTTATGTAGCACACTCATGTTTAATGGTAGAAAAAAAATAATAGCCCTTTTGATTATGATACATAAGTTAAACCTATATGTCAAAACTTAAAATTTATATAAGTGTAATAATAATTAGTATGACGCTTAAGAAGCTAAAAGCATGTACTCTTTTATAAGTCAGTCCTAAGTGCATATATTAAATAAACTGACCTTCAATTGATGTGCAAATTTTATATAATATTTTTTAAAAGTGTTACCTTTAGTGTGAGATTCATTTGCCTACATGATGGATTCTGATAGGTAAGCCATGAGATCTGCATGAGTGAAGGTCACTCATAAGATAGTGATAACCCTATGAACTACTTTTTATCATATGAATTTTACAAGTAAGATTTGAGAGAAGTCATATGTTAATTTTGATGAGCATGATACTTATGCAGTTTAAAGCAAAAATGATTTTAATACCATATCAGTCCATGTCTTTATGATACACAAGATCATATAATAAGAATACACACACACACACACACACACACACACACACACACGAAGGAACTATTAAGGATATTTGATGAGTTACATAAAAATTATAGACTTGTTATTGAACCTCAAGCATGAATAATTTATTATTTTGGTGATAATGAATCGAGAAGATAACTATGAGAGAACTTTCATTGGGAGGACACAATAGATAATAATCACATTGTATGATAGTTGGGTAATAGTGCATTCTTACAATAATTCAGCCTTCATTCTATAACCAAATATAATAATAACCAAGTAATTTAGACATATTGTGATGCATAATGAAATAGACCAACACTAAAATTTAAAAGTCATACAAATAACTCAGATTTATCTTTGTGACTAGAGTAAAATTTGACTAGCTATTGGTTGATTATACTACCTACACAATACATATGGGATTGTTGTCAAGATAAATGTCTACTACTTGCATGACTCATATAATTTTAGATCTGTACTTGATAAATGTCAACAATATCTTTAATGATCGTAAATGTCAACAATATTTTTTGTACTGGATAAATGGCAACAATATTTTCACTTTCAATGTTTATATACTTCGGAATGAAAATATATTAGTCATGGTATTTATAGTGTCTTGATATTTTTTTCTAGATAAAAAAGACCAAAACCAAGATTATTCCTAGTATTATGACTTTATGATCCAAATAATTTGTTTCGGTCATGATATTCCAACCACCATGACATTATGCTCTAGAGGAATTTTTCTCTAGAGATTTAATTAAGTTGCATCATTCATTAATACCATGACTTTTGGACTCAAAAGAAGATCTAAAGAAATAATAAAAGCATGACTCCAAGCTAGTGCCACAACTTTTTAGCTTAAAGAATCATATGGACCCCTATATTATAAAAATGATACATAGAGAAATTTGAGAAAAGATGATCAAGCCAAAAAGTATATGAGATTACATTTTGATACATAGATCTTCATTAGAGTTATCATTGAAACCCCTCAATTCCACGAGATGCTAGTCCTAATATTTCATGTAAAATTTTTTTCAATATTATGTTAAATAGAGATCTTTAGGTTAGTTTTGCATACTTTTGTAAGGATGATTATATTTTATAAAGTTTATATTGTGGTATGGATATCGACGAATATAGTTGGTTTTTAAAATTAAAACATTAGGTTTTCTTAATATCATAAGTTTACATATTTCAACCATGACAGATAGTAACATATAAGTCATGTTTCACACTCATGTGGCATGATGGTAAGAAGAAAGTGACAACCTTTCTAATCTTAATGAATGAGATAAACTCATTTATAAAAACCTAATATTAAGGTAAGTTTAATTATTATGAGTATGATACTAATAAAGCAAAAAACATGAACATACTTATGTCTAATTCATTATGCATATTTTAAAAGAATTAACCTTTAAATAATATGAAGATCAAGTTGAATATCGAACCTAGGGATTTCATCATAATATTGAAGTCATGTGTTAGCCATGACAGAAAATGATATGTTTGTCATTACATACTTACAAATGGAGGTGCTTCATATGGTGGTGACATTTCTATAAGTTATTTCCTATTGTATGATTTCTATAGGTGAGATTCATTGAGAGATACATATTAATTATCATATGTATGAAGTAGAAAGCACAAATACATTATTATCATATTATTTTGTATCTTCAAGTCATATTGATGGCATAATTATGAGAGGATAATTTTTGGTAGTGATAGTCTAAGGATGATAGCCACCTTATATGGGAAGAGGGCACTAGAAAATTTTCACACTAATCTACCATTTATTTGACAACTAAACACAATATTTTCCAATGACTACAAAAACATCATATTACACAAGGAAGTTATCCAACCCTAAAGTTTAAGTAATTTTTTGAAAACTCAAGTCTATCTATTCATATCTAGTAGAAATTAGTTCATATCTAGTTAATAAAATAGCATATATAATCTCTATGAGATCGATATCTATACTTCATCCATTTTATTGCTTATAGGACCTATATATTTGTGGAATTATTATTGGATAATTGATAATTATCTAATGAGATTTTAGGAAAATATCAAAAATAATAAATTTTGATACCATAATAAAGTCGTAATAATATATGAGTTTTGTCAATGATGGCTGAAGAAAACTAGCCACTAGCTAATTAGTCATTACTAAGGTGTAAACTAAAAAAAATAATTTGTATGACACTCATAAAAGAATGCTTGGAAATCTATTAAATGTTGCTCATCAAAAGAATAATATTAGTCTCTAGCATAAAATACATGGTAGTATGAGTGAGATAGACATTCTTATAGCTAGTAGAGATATTATTTAATTTGACAATGAATCCTCTCTTGATGAGTCTATGGACTATATGGCTAGAAAAAGCCACATAACATTTTTTCACTCTCTATCGCTTTCGAGGATATTGAATATTTAAAATCTTACTTATACTAATGTATGCTCTATGTAGAGTAGAATACTTAGTATAGCCATTTTTCTTGTCATATTCATTTATGATCACTATAGAAAAGTTTGGGCATTTATACTAAAAACTATAGATCAAGTCTTTCACGTCTTTAATGATTTCTACACTATAGTCCAAAGAGTTGGTAAGAAATAAATCTTTATATATTTTGATAATGGGGAGCATATGTATACACATACTAACATATATATATATATTTATTTATTTATTTATTTTTTATATTTATTTATTTATTTATATAACTATGTGTGTGTGTGTGTGTGTGTTTGTAGATTTATATACATATATTTATATATAGTTATATATGTGCTCTATACATGCATACATACAAATATACAATTATATATATATATATATATATATGTATGTATGTATGTATCTTATATATAACATATATATGTTATATATAATGGGGAGCATATGTATACATATATTAACATCTATATAAATATAAATAAATAAATAAATAAATATATATATATATTATTTATTTATTTATTTATTTTTATTTATTTATTTATATAACTATAAATAAATAATATAATATATATAAATATATATAAATAAATAATAAATATATATATATATATATATATATATATATGTGTGTGTGTGTGTGTGTGTGTGTGTGTGTGTGTGTTTGTAGATTTATATACATATATTTATATATAGTTATATATGTGCTCTATACATACATACATATATATGTATGTATGTATGTATGCATGTATAGAACACATATATAACTATATATAAATATATGTATATAAATTTACAAACACACACACACACACATAGAGATATATATATAGTTATATATGTGCTCTATACATACATACATAGTTTTATATATATATATATATATAAAATTAATTAATTAATTAATTAATTAATTTTGTTTACCAACAATATCAATCTTTTGGCCATGTGGCAGGGAGGCTTTTAATGAATTTGGAAGGCGTAAGTTTGAATTTTGATTTCCCTACTTAATTATTATTAAAATTTTATAATTATTTTTTGAGAAATTATGATTTCCAAATTTAGAAAGATAGTTTTGGAAGAATAGTTTCCAAATAAAGTAAAGCATATTTATATATTTTTTATTCTGTAAAGTAAAATAGAATATTAACAAATTTTAGTACACCAAAATTTAATTATTTAAAAGTTTGATATATTTTTTTAAATATGAAAAGTAAAGATTTTTTTTTTCAAATATTTTGTACTTAGTGCACCAAAATAGAAATCTAATAAAAATATTTATGTGTTGGTATACTTAAAAATGAAAATCCAGATTTAAGATACTCATCTATATCAACATGTAAAAAAACAAAGTTTTATAGATTATTTTTGAAAAAAAATATTTATTACTATTTTCGAAAACTATATACCAATATGATATAATATTTATATAAATGTTATAAATGTATGAACATTTATATGTGTTTATCAATATAAATGTATATGAACATTATATATGTTTATATATGTTAATAAATACATTTAGAGACACACACACACACACACACACATATTTATAAAGATATTTTTCCATTTTGTCATATAGACTTTGAATTTCTCAAAAGCTTTAGACTTACAAAATATTAAATAAATATATTCATATTTTGAGTAATCATCAATAAATATAATGAAATACTCAAAAATTACATCTCACTTGGATAGTAACGGGTTCACATAGATTAGAATGAACTATTCCAATTGTTCTTTGGATATATAGCCCTTAGTCAAAAAAAAAAAACAAAAAAAACAATTTGGTCATTTTTTTATTTCAAGCAAGATTCAAAGGCAACAACTATTTTCACTTTCAATGATCGTAAAGAACTATCTTTAATTAGTTTAGTTATTCATTTTAGATTTATATGACCTAGGTGCAAGTATCAAAACCACAATCCCATATGGTTTATTTCAATGTTCTTTAATAAAAATATCAAGTAACAATAATTTTAGTATCAAAGATAGGTATGGTTTATTTTTGAAGATAATTTTCTTTTAAATGGCAATATTATTTCCTATGTAAAATCAATCTCGGCATCACTCGATTGTCTGATTACCTAGAACAACTGCAAAGAATTACAAACATGATTATTGACACTCATATTTAGAAAATAGGTATCGATAGACACTACTACTAAGCATATCTCAATTGCTAGTAACTAAGACCAACCTTAATTATTTACCTTCCTAAAATAAATCTTACATTACTTCTTCCAATATCTTGACTGCTTGCAATTAAAATATTTGTCTTTTAGCTTTTCCACTCTCACATGTGTCTTAGGAATTAACTAAAGGATATGAACATCTTTCTGAAAAAACATTATTTTCTTACCTTTTAGTTTAGAAAAATATTTTTCAGCAGAAAAGACTTAATATGGTTTCCTGATAAGATTCTCAGTCTATACCAATTTTTTAAAAAATTATTTCAATATCCAATCAAATTTATTCATATTATAGTTTTGGCAAAATTGTTTATATGAATATGGTTGTGACTTGAGAATAATATTGATCTAAGAATCTACATCAATATCAGCCCTAAAGATTTAGAGTTTATTCAAAAGACCGATCATCTTCAGAACATGATTCCTTATTATGATGTTTTCAACCATTGAAGTATTCATTAGATCCTTCATTGCCTTTTAGCTGGTAAGAGTCTAATTCCCAAATATTACTTTGAGATTAGATATCAAATCATAGGTAGTAGCATGAAGTGATGTTGATGTTAGAATATATTTGACATAAAAGCTAAATATAGCACCTTGACATCTCATCAGCTTTCATCCATTTCTCATATGGTCTAACTTCTTATTTGATTACCCCTTCATGAGGTTTATTCAAGTAAAGATCTATGAGTACTAACTTGTATTCTCAATAGTTAGAATAATCTCAAGGTTTCTTTTTCAATTTATGTAATTGGGTCCATCGAGTTTATTATCATTGCGTATAGTGGCAATGAGATGTTAAGGTTTATTATCATTGTGTATAGTGGCAATGAGATGTCAAGGTTTATTATCATTGTGTATAGTGAAAATCATTTTAAAAATCTTAATAAATTACAATGAGATGATTAGTTTAGAATTTAATTTTGATTGTTGATTCTATCTACCAATTCTTTACAAAATTCATCATTAATTTGAATTACCATGAACAACATACAATATTGGGAGGATGTTTGTTATCTATCATTTATTCAAATATGCTGATTCCTATTAATCTTGTTTTCTAAGCAATAAGCCATACCAAACAAGACTAAATAGATGACTTAACTTTAGTCTTATAAATAAAAGCTGACTCTAATAGAGAAGATACTATTATTTTTAGCTAAGTATACACCATCACATAATTCCAAACTGATGAAGACCATATGAAGGATTGTTCTTAAATGAATCCTTCATATGGTGAAGTCATTCATTTTAACAATCCTCAAAACTATTTAATGGAGGCTTGTGTAATGTAGGCCCTACAACTCAATCAGCATGATATAAAGAATGTACCAAGACTTAAGTGCTAACTAACTTGAAATTATCACAAATGAATGATGAAGACCATGAGATTCATTGTCGATGAATTCCCTTGCCCACTTAATTGTTTTTAAAGATTAAGAATTTTAGAAAAATAGGATTACTAATGCCATTTAAATATTTATCTTTAAATTAGAATTTTAATTTATTTTTTAAAATTAAAATAGTGGTTTTCAATTTGAATGTATGTATAAGCATTATGCAAAATATTTGGTGACCATCATACAATTTTTGCATACATATATCATTCAAATTTTCACATACAACTATACATACTATCACATTCAAAACAAGATCATGCTATTACATGCATTTAAGAAAACATAGCATTGCATACATCCATATCATAACTATGTGATGACCATGCTATCATGAGTGTACATTTCAAAATTATGAGATAATTTATATCACATAATTCCAAGGTTGAATAGCCCAATTATTTGAGTTTTAGTTTATTTTAATTAAGGATTTCCATTAAGGAAGTTTGGGTTTTGGGGCAGTGCCCCAAATTTCGTCAAACTTTTTCGAGGGAAGTGGACTAAGAGTTAGAACTCCACTAGGACTCCAAAACCACTAGGGACACAATTAGTCACTATAAGTTCCACCATGACCACCATTTACTATTGTGTGCTCTTCCTCAGTCGTTATCCTTTATGGCAGGAAGCACTACGACTGTCATTTACCATTGTGTGCTCTATGGCAATTTTCATTCTCCATTATATGCTCCATCATGATTGTTGTTCATCTTTGAACTCTTCATCATGGTTTTCATTCGCTGCAACACTATATATCATGGTCACCATTCACCATTACACAATCTATTGTGATCACAGCTTGTAACTAATTTACAAAATTATATGCCTCCTTGAAAGGATTTTAGAAATACATCAAATACATCTACTTAAAATAAAACTACACTTAATGTGATAATAAATATATCACACAAACTAAATGAAAAAAGAAGCAACCCAATAATTAACCAGTGTTTCCACATCCAAAAGCACATCCAAATGCAGCATTCAAATACATAAATAGCTAGGCCGTATGTTGTTTAATAGAGGTTAGAATGCCTCTATTAAAATCAAGGACATATTTTAATCTTCTATCCATATTAAAACACAATTCAATTACATGCAATATCATAGACCCAAGCTCTGAGACCATTGTCCAGAGGCTAAAATAAATTCAGAAGAAAATTCCATGCATCATATTCATATAGGTTCTTAATCTTCTTAGAAGCCAATCATTACAAGATTATTTTAATACTTACCTTAACAAAATATGAGTTTAGCATTCTCTAAACTTGTCTACCATATCGCATGCTCCATTATTGTAGAGAAAGAGATAATCAATGATAATGGGCATGCTTTCCATTTTTTATTATAATTTAAATTCTATTGAAGATTCAATTAATTTATTTTATATATATATATATATATATATATAAAATTAATTAATTAATTAATTAATTTATTCAATTCTAATTTATATGAATTAATAAAATTAATTAAATTCATTTCAATCAAATTAATTATCATAATTTTATGTAAACACATACTCTAAATAAATAAACTAAATCTTTAATTATAACTTCAATTTTTTTTATGGTATTGGATTATGCTACGGAAGGGACCTTAACACAAATAAGATTTTAAGCTCCCAATATGAATTAAATGAACCAAAACACACTTTAATTATATTTTACACCTCCATATAATTTTGATTACACTCCCTCACTTATCCTTAATAAATCAAAAATTTTGTTTTAGCACTTATTTAATTCTCCACATAAAGATTGTAGATACTCATCAATTAAATCAAATTACTATTAAGATATGAATTATATCAATAATTAATATTCACTATATAATTATTATAGTTATCTAACTCAATGAGTATATTGATTTAATAATAAATCTCATCCTTTATGAGTCAAAAATCAAAATAACTATTAATAAGTGTATGTATTATTTAATTATATCCAAGATTAAGAGTAATAGCATTTTTTAATATCATATTATATATTTTATTTTACATATCAGTATAAAATAACTACAATGCTTTGATCTCATTCAAGACACATAGGTGCATTAGCATAATAAGTTAGAATTCCACCATTCCACATAGCTAAGATAAGCATACTAAAATCCTATGTACAATCTTACTAATAAAGTTTCCAACTCAATCAAGATGGTGAACAATAAAATTATATTCTATAAGAAATGAAGATTTGATCTTCCATATATAAGCTAAATTCTAGATAACAAATCATTTACTATGCAGAATAAAGGATGCATGTATATCTAGTATAAATATAATCTCAGCTCATTATCATTTAGAAGAAATCCAAAATGAACAAACAATTAAAACAAAAAATAAATAAAAATGACTTTCAATATAACATAGTTCCAACAAGAACCAATGCTTTGATCTTCCATAATTTTTTTTACTTCTTTCTTAATGCTTATGTCCTACTTCGACAACTCCTTTTTTAGCACAAAGTACTATTATTTTGTGTTGGGCTCATTGGTTTCCACAAGCCAATGGAATAATGAGTAGTGGGAGTAAGATAGAGGTCATGGACCTATAACACAGAGATCGAAGCTGATGAAAGAAAAACTTTATGGAAAGCTTTCAAAGGCAAGTTTTTATTTATCCTATTATGGCTACTTCAATCCTTTCGTGAATCAAAGCAATTATCTCATCTCATTTGGTTCCTTTTGGGTAACTTTGATGAGTTTGATCATAACTTTTACTTAGCTAACAAAAAAAGGTACATTTTGGTAACACTCATTGAGGTCTATCAATCCAATGTGATACTAATTATTATAGGCTTATATTGCGTTTAGTCAAAGTTCATGTCTAAAATAGAAAGACTAAGTGACTACATCCTAGGGAATTTTTCATCTTACATTTTTACCATATCAATCACATGTTTTTCTTCTATGGTAGGAGGTGTACTACGAGAGGAAAGAGAAAGATATGTTTTTGTATATGATAATCACATTCTTAAGAATATGATCCACTCAATAAAAGCCTTGATCTCGTGCTAAACAAGACTCATGGGTCTAAGTTGTATCCTCAATTTGTATACTGGCATGTTAGAATTTTAAAGGGGGGTGGATCAAAGTAGTAGCAAAAGCTATAATACATCTATATGCTATTCTCAATCCCAACGTAATGGTGCTATATACAAAGTTCTCTTTGTCAAGTTTTTTTGAAGAAAGTATATGGTAAAAAATTAGTGCTATATTCAAAATTCTTCATCTAGGTATATGGTAGAAAGTATCTTTTTTTTTTTAAGAAAGCGGTCTAATTGAGTAAAGAATTTTATTTAATGAACCCACTTTTTCACTAGATTTCCATAATATATGATTACATTGAATTTGTTTCCCTCACATTCAATTAAAGTACCTTTTTCTGGTAGGATGGAAAAAGTTGAATGTAAGGTATAAGCCCTAGGCTAGAAACACTTACTACCTAAGTTATATAGATTGTAATGGAAACTAGAATGAACTACTTTTAAAAATATCCTATTAGATGAGAGATAATTAGCTATGAATAAAATATTTTTAAAGGGGATCTATAGATAAATATGATATATAAATCATACTCGAATAGTGCCTATTGTAATAATGGATTTTCTAACTTGCAGGTGAACCCTCTTGGAAAAGTTATATAAGACTGATTTTAATTAAAAACACTTTCCAACTTATTGCTCACAAAAGGAAAACTGAAAATTGAATTGCAACTACCATAGTTAAGGCCTTTGCTTGCAATAGGAACTACTAATATATCTTTATCTTTTCTCTAAGATGACTATTATCATTCATTGACTCTTTCTTATTCTAGTTACCTCTTTTTTTGATATCAGGATCCGTCTTCTTCTACTCAAAGTAAATTAACTCGCACATTAAGGAATAATAGATTTGATTGATCTTCTCTACTATAATAGAAAACTTTTCTACTTACAAGATCTTCTTTGATTCAAGGAAAGTGAACATCATTGTTTTAGGCAAATAAAAGTTGCATCAAAGCTTTTATACCCAACTACTTGAAAAGGAGGTGACCCAGCTGCATCTTCCATAGCTAAAATAGAAGAACAAGAAAAGATTCATGCACGACTCCTGTTGGAGAAAACCCCTCCAAACTAATAAAGCCAGACTTCCCAAAATCACTTCCAAATAAATGATTTGACCTTGAATGATAGTCCTTTATGCCCCAAACTACATGATCTTTCCCTCTATGTATGGTTCACTTGATTTCACTAAGTGCTCTATCCTTGGTATGAAACCAAAAGTACTTGGTGTTGGTAGTAATATAAATGTCATTCTCTTCCTTGATTGGAGTTAAGGATATAAGAGTGAAGAGTTATATAGGCAATTATACTATGCATGGGCATATTCAATTTGTTTTGAATGATACTTGTATAATCGACCTTAGGAAATGAACATTTGATTTTTAGTAGATAGTCAACCTTAAAATTACAACATTGTGAACATGAATAATGTGTACTAAAAATGTATTCACACTTACAGAAAATTCATAAAACATACAATGCCCAAAATTATATTTTGGACCAAAATATATTATCTAGGATATAAAATCTTAGAAATTATAAATGTAATATAAATACTTAAGCCTAGAATTTTGGAAAAGATGCTTCGGATCTTATATTGTGTTATTTTTTAGGTGATAACTTAAGTTTATCTGTATCACGACTATATAATAGAAACCTTTAGTGTCTTTAATCACTAGACAAAAGAAAATATTATTTCAGGTAGCGTTTGAATTTTAACCTACCTTCAAAGCTTCAAAGATACACAACACTCTCTTAGCATTGCACATACACAAGAAAAATAACATCACACACACTACACGCTAGCACTACACTATTTTTTTTAAAGAAAAACATAACGCACACACACTCCATAGTATATTGACACATGCATAAATCACAACAAAAAAAAAGGTACAAGATACTATAATGTAAATCATACTCATTATATAGCAAAAGCATTGTACAACATGTTCATTTTTCTCTCTCTTTCAAAATAATATTCAAAATATAAATCAAGCAAGATTTACTCGATTTTGTCAATTCCCCCTTCTTCTATATCTAAAAAACCACACATTTGATCAAGAAGCTCTATATGAAAAAAATTGGAGAGTAGAAGAGCAAACCTGATAGTTAGCAAGCCCATTGGCATTATTTTTCATTTAAATGAGTTTTAAGGGACCATCACCATCATGTGTGCTTCTTGTGAAAATGGGAGAATTATTGTTTTTGCGATTTTTTTTTTGTTTTTTTTATTTTTTTATTTTTTTTTAAATTTAGAACATGAGAAATTATCTCATGTTCTTGATCCATCATGCACAATGTGAAAAAAAAAACAAAAAAGGAAGTAACTACAAAATAAAATGAGCATTTTTAAAATAATAATTATATATTGTTATTAAATTGAACAAACCATAATACAATTAAATAAAACTCAGTCTTACCCACAAGCCTAACACAAACATACTAAAACAACAACCCAACTTATAATAAAAAACAATATAAAAACCAAAATAATAAATGGGAGAATTATGTTTTAAGGTGTTTCCCTAACAATTTTTAAGATTTGGAAACTAAAATTTTGATATTCTTAAAAAAATCACAAAACTAAAAATAAAGTAAAATAAGTCCACCTAAATTCGCAAATACTAAACTACCCTCACCAACGCCCACGTCCCTTGCCCTCGCCCCTCGCCCTCACCTACGCCCTCGCCCTCGCCTGTTTGCCCTCACCTCTTTTTTTCGACCCCTCTCCCCCCGCCCATCTCCATGAGCTCCTTCGTGGAGTCATCGTCGAGCTCTCGGTAGAGCTCCTGGAGCTCGACCCAGAGCTCCATCGAGCTCGTTGTCAAGTTTTTGGAGCTCGACGTTGCTCGTTGTCAAGAATTTGGAGTTCAAAGGAGCTCGGCCGAAAGCTCCGTCAAGCTCATCTTCGAGCTCTAAGAGCTCGGCGTCGAGCTCCTTCGAGCTCTAGGAGCTCGACTGAGAGCAACGTCGAGCTCCTGGAGCTCGACGACGAGCTCGATGGAGCTCTCGGTCGAGCACCAGTAGCTCGGCGTATAGTAATGTCCAGCTACAAGAGCTTGGTGTCGAGCTCTTTTGAGCTCCAGAAGCTCAACTGAGATCAACGTCGAGCTACTGGAACTTGACGATGAGCACGATGGAGCTCTCGGTCGAGCTCCTTCGAGCTCCAGGAGCTCTACCTAGAGATCGACGATGACTACACAAATGAGCTCATAGAGATGAGTGGAAGGAGAGGGGTGGGGAGAGAGGGGCGGAAGGAGAGGGGTGGGGATAGAGGGGCGAAAGGTGAGTGAAGACGGGATATGAGAGATAGGTGAGGGCATATGGGCTAGGAGAGATAGGCGAGGACAAGGGCGATGGCGTGAGCGAGGGTGTGGTTGAGGGTAGTTTAGGACTTACAAATTTGGGTGCACTTATTTTTAATTTATTTTTAGTTTTGTGACTTTTTTAAAAATAATCTTAAACATTTTTGGGGAAACACCCCAAAAGATAATTCTCCCAAAATAAATATGTCTTAATTTTTTTTTTACTTTAACCTTTCCTAAATCTTTATAAATTTCATTTATTCTAGTTACTTTGTAACTTTCGAGTTCAAACTCTCTATTAGTGCGAATGTGTAAATCATTAAAGCATAAAGTTAAAATATCTAGTGTGTAATAATACTATCGGTGGTCATAGTCAATGTATTTTTATATTTAGTTATTTCATTTTATTATTCTTTTTTAGATATTTTTTCCTAAAATTTAAAATATAGCATAATTAACTAAAATTTAAAAGGGAGAATTATGTTTTGGGGTGT
This sequence comes from Sapria himalayana, assembly GCA_029783825.1. Taxonomy (NCBI): domain Eukaryota; kingdom Viridiplantae; phylum Streptophyta; class Magnoliopsida; order Malpighiales; family Rafflesiaceae; genus Sapria; species Sapria himalayana. The sequence continues at coordinate 2,074,095 of JAREIK010003183.1, read as the reverse complement.
TTCCCCATAAATTTTTAAGATTTAGAAACTAAAATTTTTATATTTTTAAAAAAGTCAAAACTAAAAATAAATTAAAAATAAGTACCCCCAAATTTATAAGTACCAAGCTACCCTCGCCCACGCCCCTCGCCCACGCCCTCGCCCCTCACCCACGCCCTCGCCCACTCTCCTCGCCCACGCCCTCGCCCCTCGCCCACGCCCCTCGCCCCTCACCCACGCCCTCGCCCACTCTCCTCGCCCACGCCTTCGCCCCTTGCCCACGCCCTCGCCCCTCGCCTACGCCCTTGCCCCTCCCCCTCACTTAATGCCGAGATCCCGGAGCTCGACCATGAGCTTCGGGAGCTCGAAGCTCATGGAGCTCGAAGTCGAGCTCCAGGTGCTCGAAGGAGCCCGACGTTGAGCTCTTGGAGCTCAAAGGAGCTCAATGTAGAGTTCCTGGAGCTCAAAGGAATTCGACGCTGAGTTCCCGGAGCTCAAAGGAGCTAGATGCCGAGCTCCTAGAGCTCGAAGGAGCTAGATGTCGAGCTCCTAGAGCTCGAAGGAGCTCGATGCCGAGCATTTGGAGCTCGACGCCGAGCTCCTGGAGCTTGATGGAACTCGACCCCGAGCTCCTGGATCTCGATGGAGCTCAACTGAGAACTCCATCGAGTCCATCGTCGAGCTCCAGGAGCTCACGTAACTCTCAGTCGAGCTCCTGGAGCTCAAAGGAGCTCTACGCCGAGCTACTGGAGCTCGATCGAGAGCTTCATAGAGCTCGTCGTCGAGCTCCAGGTGCTCAGCATTAAGCTCCTTTGAGCTCCAGGAGCTCGGCTTCGAGCTCCTTTGATCTTTCAGAGCTCACTGTCGAGCTCTAGGAAATCGATGTCGACCGAGGGCGAGGGGCGAGGGCGTGCACGAGTGGCGAGGGCGTGGGAGTGTGCGAGGGGTGAGAGCGAGGGGCGAGGGTAGCTTAGTACTTACGAATTTGGGTACACTTATTTTTAATTTATTTTTAGTTTTGTGACTTTTTTAAAAATACATAAATTTTAGTTTCTAAATCTTAAAAATTTCTGGTGAAATACCCTAAAACATAATTCTCCCAAATTAAAAATCCTAAATTTTATTTATGTAATGAATTTAATAATTTTAAATAAGAAGTGACCACCACCTCCTAGCTCCTCTATTGTCCATTCCTCGTTAATAGAAAAACATAGGGTTAATGAGTGCACATATATATCATGTAACCACTTAAATATACTACATAGGAAAAATATGTAAGGAGATGTTGAAAATTTTGCTCAATATCAATATAATAAAAAATATATAGCTCCAAAAGTATTTGTGATAAAGTTCACCATGGAAAGCATATTGAGGAATATATCAAAAAAATATGATATATTATACCCTAGGCAAACTCATTGAATGAAATTAAAAATGGAAATAATATATTTTAAATGTCTCCTTTCATATAAAGTCTACAATTCATTAAAGGCACATCAACTAGGGTAATAATGAATGAGGGACTTCTATTGAAATTTAAGAAATATCTTAGATTTGTACATTTCATATATGTAGTTAAATGTTATAAAAATAAAAAATAATAAAAATCAAAAGAATTTGAAAACTAGTGGTGTTATATCAGTAAATTGTATATTCATTAATCAAAATAATATTATTTCACATATGTGACAATTGATTATACTGAATCAATTTGGATATTAAACAATAAAAAAAATTATTTTTTAAAAATATTTTATATTCTTGGTGAGTATATTATATATAATTATTTGAAAAGTATTTTTATATGACATGTAATACATTGCATTTTTTTTAATATTACATTTGATGATGCTTAAAATAAAAATAGTTTGATAAATTTATTCATAAATATACTTAGAGAATATTTACTAAGTAAAATATTTTAATTAGATTTTTTTATTAAATGATTAATTTAATAATATATGATATCACTCTCATTAGAATATGTCAGGTCTTCTATAAAATTTATTTCATCTAATAAATTACAAGAATTTTATATATTATGTAAATTATTAAGTTCAAAATTTAAATATTTCATTATAATAAATTACAAGAATTCTAGCAACCTAATGCTAAATTCTTATGTAAAGTAACACAACATAATATTAGATTTTCTTATTAGTAAGATAGGTGAAATTATAATAACTATATATGATTGGGACATAGCATAAGTTTTTTTTTTTTCAAAAAAACTTAAAAAGTTTGTTATGGTACATTGTACTAATATATATTCTTAAGTATGTACACATATTACATATCACTTATATACTTTTATAATATGAGTGAAATATTTAATTACACAGAGAATATCCACTTTGCAGTAAAATATATGTCAAAAAAAAATGAAATATTGGATGTGGTTATTTCGCCATTATATAACTACCCAAGCTCGAGATAAGGAAATATTAACCATTATATAACTTATATAAAATTATAAAAGTAAGCATCATAGTGCCTCTTGAAGTCTTTTAACTCGTCCAATGTTTGGGAATGAACTATTCTTTATATAGTTAGCTACTGAAAAATGATAAGTTGTTCATGTTTCAGGTATGAACTTTTGAAATATTTATATATTGATATGATACATATCACCTAATAAATTAAGAAAATTTTGATATTACGAATTGATAGAAATCTCATGATCTATTCTTTATTGTGCTATGTATATGATACTCTACTAATCTCACCGATATCTACTCTAACATTTAAATCGTCTTTCTCTATTGCCATAAATATAATTATAGTCATGAGAAAAACTTATGCATTAAAAATATGAGAAGCTTTGATATGATACTAGGGTTGAGAAGATGATCACATGAGACTATATATTTTGGAATATGAACTTATAGAAGACATTAACATATGGACACATTAATTTTCAAGATGATGAATGAATAAATGAACACACACACACACACACACACATATTCATGTAATTTTTAAATATAATAATATAATTTATTGAAATATTAAATAAAATATTTTTTATATATTTTATTTCCTTTCATTATTTTATATTTTTTATTAGTTTGATTGCTTATCAGATGTATATAAAGTAATAAAAAGGAATTTACTTAAAATGAAAAAAACTTAAGATAAAAATAATTATGATATGAAAAAATATTAACAAAATGTGTGGCCCGTAGGAAATGTCCATTTGTGATTCAGTAGTTAGGCTACCTCAATTTTAAAGGGGTTGTGATGGTCTGACATCTCCCAAAATGGCTTGAAACATTAGCATGAGCCATTTGACACTTCTAAGAGATATTCTTTTTATTTCATTGATACTATGTCTAAACATTTTACTTCTAGGCAAATATTAGAATCTAACACTCAAAACATATAATTATTGCCCGAAATATCGAGAGCAAAAAATTTAAACTTTATTAAGTTTCATATTATTTAAGATTAAATGCAACACTTGATCAGCAAAGTATTTCAATTAAAAGAAACAAGTTAATAAAATATTACTTAATTAAACAATATCCACTTAGTAAAAAATAGATTTCTTATATTTTAATGTTATAAAATTTGGCAAACAAATATCATGAATATAAAATTAAATTCTGTTTTTCATAAATTTATATTATGATTAATTTATCATAAAATGTGTAAACTTGCATATAACCTTTGTCCATGGACTATTCAATTTATAGTTTGTAGTTATGCATAGTTATTTTATATAAATTCTAGTTATTCTTTATAATTTAAAAATAATTAAAAAATATTTTAAAGTTTTTCACTATATATATCTAATTTTGAATTTATCTCATATGCATAACTTCTAGTTATTAGTATTCATAATTTCTATCTAGGATTGAAAATATATTTTAAAAATAATATTAATTATTTTTGATTTATTCTAATATTATAATAATATATAATACAATTTCATCATGTATTAATAAAATAATATAACGTGCAAGTTAATTACTAACTAGTTACTTTTAAAAAGTATAATTATTTCTAAGATTTAATTTCTTAAGTATTTTTTTATGGATTGAGATTTTTGTTCTGTAGACTTATATTGATAACAACATGTTATGAAATCAAAGAAAAAAAAAGAAAAATTATGGAATATAATTATAACATAATTTAAGACAAATATTTTTTTATTAATCCATGTCTAAAACTTATAAGAGATTAGTAATATCATAATTAAATATCATATTTAGTATTTTACTAAAAAAAACACAAACTTCATGAGTAATTTGAAAAAGAATACTTTAAAGTCATTTATTTATAAAATTTTTAATATAAAAAACAATTAGAAGTTGTCGAATTTTTTTTAAAATACTATATATATATATATATATATATATATATATATATATATTTGATAATTTTTTTTTGAATATCAATAATAAAATTGTCAAACTTGCAGTAAATTTTAAGAGTGAGGATCCGCTCACCATTAAAACAGAGGATCCACTAGTTGAAGATCTCAAGTCAAAACAATAGGCTACATCTACTGACCATTTAAAGAAACATTAAATCTAACAAGACTAAAACAATACATGATGTAGTCAAACCACTAGGAGTATATTTTAAGAAAGCATTGAATAATGGAATTGGTTTAAGATTTTGCATAGAAAAAAAGACTATCACATTTAAGCACAAGAACAAGAGTAGGAATAAACAAGGAGCTTGGAAAATGATACTTTAAATGCAATTCACAACAAACATTGAAATGTCATGTTGTCAATTAATTGCCATAACTTTTGATAGAATGCTTGACTAAGTCTAGACATGGAAAATGGTCATGTTGGTATTGCATATATCATTTTGTGGCCCTTGCCAAGTCACCATGCCATACTGACACCGCTCGATATAAAAGCTAGGTCATGTTGGCCCAGCTTGCCTATGAAAAGTCAAAAGTTTGGCATGGCCTGGTGGGCTATTGGCAAGACAAAACCCATTACATGTCGAACCCAATTGAGATTGGGTGAAGTTCATGATATCCTAGTTTTGTGCCAACCAAGCTTATATCCTTGGATGATTAGGTTATATATAATTTATTATATAATTGATTGAAATAGTCTATGTTTTTAAATTTAATAGTATTTTAATGAGTCCTAGGCAGATATTCCTAGAAGGAATATCTTTTATTTCAAGAAAAATAAAAGATTTTATTTCTAGCTATTCCTTAGTTATGTATTTCAATATTTTGGTATCTGAGGGAGGTTTTGGGCTTGGTTGGGTGTGTGAAACTTTAGACAAACGTGAGAATTCTTGAGAAGTGTGTGATAAACATGACGACATCAGACTATCAAACTCAGAGAAGTTTGTGAAATCATCCAATATGATTGAAAATAGTCAAATCTATAACATTAAAAACACAGAGACATCCAACATGGTAGTTGAATTTTACTGGTGGCCATTATTATTATTATTGTTCAATGATGATGGAGAACTTTCTGTGAAGCAAAGATATTTGGAGCCTAGTGAACAAAGGGGTTGCTGTACCAGTAATTGGGATAGCACCTTCAAGTTAGGCACTATGTAAGAACATGGAGGAAGCCAAGCTCAAAAATCCAATGGACAAGAACTTCATATTTTAGCTAATTGATAGAGAAATCCTAAAAACAAATATCAACAAGGGGATGTTGAAGGAAATTTTGGACTATAAGAAACATAAGTATTAAGGGTCCACAAAGATGAAAAGGGCACAACATCAAGCATTGAGAAGAGAGTTTGAGTTGCTTGCCATTAAAGAAGGAGAGAAGGTAGTCAGCTTATTGGGATGAACTTTGAATATGGTGAACAAGATAAAGTCAAATGGTAAGATGATGGAGCAAAGTATAGTGGTTGGTAAGATACTTAAATCATTGATGACCAAGTTCAATAATGTTGTTTGTTCAATATATGAGTCAAATGATTTAAGTACTTTGAACAATGATGAATTGAATTTGAGTTACTTGTCCATGAACAAAGAATGCAGGGACACCAAGAGGAAGAATATGTGTTTAAAGTGATTCATAAAGATAGTTCAGGAAGAGGAAGGGGTCGAGGTGTGTTTAGAGGAGGACATGGTAGAGGTAGAGAAATACAAGCTCTAAACAAAGCAATTATTGAGTGTTTCAAATGTATAAGTTGGGATACTTTCAATACGAAAGTGTCTTGACTTGGAAAAAAAAATCAAATTATGTTGAGTTAGAGAAAGAAGATGAGTTTTTTCTGACGTCCTATGAAGTGCATCATCAAATAAAGGAAAAAATCGGTATGATTTTTTGAATTAGGCTACAATAATCATATGATGGGGAACAAATAATGATTCTTGAATTTGTAAAAATATTTCAGCCGAATAGTAAAGTTTGAGAAGATATATGATGTTTATAATATTCCTAAGCTTAAGAATTATTTATTATTTTCCTAAGTGTAGAAGCAATTTATTAAGTATAGGACAACTTCAAAAGAATGGGTTAGCCATTTTGATTCAAGATAGAACTTGCAAAGCATTTCATCCTATGAAGGGGTTGATTATGCAAATTGATATTATGAGTAGGAATATAATAATTTATTAGTTAACTTGTATGATACCAAAGTATTCTATGTGATTACAAGTGAGTTCACCTCAATTGAATTTGGAAAGTTTTTTTAATTACTAGACATTAATAGACAATTGATGGAAACTTATACTTCTCAACAAAATGGAGTTGCTAGAATGAAGAATAGGATGATTATGAATGTTGCTTGTTCCATGTTAAATAAGAAGTAAGTTTCAAAAGCTTTATGGCCTAAGGTTATTAGATGGTGTGTTCATATTCAGAATCAATGTCCAATAGTAGTAAATGAAAAAAGAACTCCATAAAAAACATGGAGTGGTGAGAAACTAGTGGCAAAGTATTTTTGAATTGTATTAGATCAAAGGAGGAGTAAGTTGAATGATAAGAACAAAAAATATGTCAGCCTAGGAGATAGTCATGATTCCAAGGGGTGTAGGTTATATGACTCAATTTCAAAAAAGTTTATCATCAACAAGGATGTTCTATTTCAAAAAAAAAATACATTGAGACTGAAGAAAAACAAAGAAAGAAATGAACCTAGATATATAAACATGAGAAGATAAAGAAAAAAATAATGAAGATGATGACCATAATGAAGAAAATGGTATCACACACCCAAACAATTCGAGTAACGATCTAACAAAGTGGCTTTAAAATGAGCCAAACACTAATACACTTGGAAAATTAGATGAAGGGAAAGATGTACGAGAAAGAAGAGCACTGGGTTGGATGATAGATCATGAAATTGGAGAAAGATGATTTGAAGAAGAAAATTTGAATGCTATGATGATTGTGACTGAGAATGATATAGTTTCATTTGGAGAAGCAATAAAAAATAAGAAACAGAGGGAAGTATTGTCATAAGAAATTGAAGTCTTTGACATCGAGTGGAATCAAACTTGGAAACTTATTGTACTACCTAAAAGAGTCAAAGCTATTAAAGCTAAGTAGGTGTTTAACTAAACTTAACGAAGACATGAGTGTGGAAATGTTCAAAGCAAGATTATTGACAAAAGGATATGCACATCATGGAATATAATATACTGAATGTAAACTTCCTTCGTGGGGAGCTAAAGGAGAAACTATTTGTCCAGTAACTTAAGTGATTCATAAATAATGGACAAGAAGAGAAAATCTATAGGTTGAAAAGGCAATATATGGGCTAAAACATGCATTGTAATCTTGATATTGTAGAATTAAAGATTATTTTGTGCACGAAGATTTTGAGAGGTATCCCTGTGAGTACACACAGTTAAAAGGAGGAAAAATCTTAATAGCAATTCTTTATGTTAAAGACTTGATCTTCACTAGGAATGATGGAGGAATGTGTAATAAGTTTACAAATTCAATGATGCTTAAATTTGATATCTGACTTGAGAATGATGAAACATATTCTCACAATAGAAGTTAAACAATGTTTAGATAGAATTTTCATTTGTCAAAAAAAGGTATGCACAAGAAGTGTAATACTCCAAACATTTTTTTAATGATTTTTCTCATTGAATTTATGTTTTAGGTATTTTAAGGTCCATCATGAATTTATAATAATTTTTAGGAATTATTTTTCAATTAAAGGGAATTTTAGGAAAAAATTACCTGGTAAGGTCAATTTCTGAGCAGTTGACTGATATAGAATTTTTAAAAATATCCAATGAATGAAATAAATAATGATAATTTTTTTGAAGCAAATTAAGGTCCAAATATATGTTATCAAAATAAAATTAATAAAAATACATAAATAAAAAAATAAATAAAACTACGTGAAAAGTGAATCGGGTAGGGAAAAGTCAATAGATTTTGTTGACCAAGACCCAAAAAGATATTTTTAATAATTTTCAGGGCCTTGAAAAAATGTTTGAAAATTCTCAGATACTTAAGTGGAATACTGAATTAATTATTAAAAATATCATGCTTCAGAAAATCGAGCAGAAAATGAAAGAAAAAAAATTAAAGAATTCTAGGTTCTCCATTCGGCGCCGAACTGCTAGGTAAGGAAGAAAATTTTGTAGCAGCCAATTCCCTTTGAAACAACCTGTTATTTTTCATGGTGGGAGACTTCCAAAGGTATATAAAATTTCTATGGTTTTTAATTTTGTTTTTGCATGGTCTGCATAGGAGGAAAGGGGCTGAAATGATGAATGGTTGTTGTTTGGATGGTCAATTAGGACTGTTTGGAAATAATTAATTGTTCTAATGTGTATGCTAGGTTGTAATTATATTTTGAATGGATAGAATATGACCTAATAGGTATGAATTAGGTCTGGTATGTTTAAAATTTAAGGAAAATATATTTAGAATGAAATTGAGTTGGTAATTAGTAGAATTAAGGGTAGAATTGATTGAATGTGAATTTCTATTTGAAGGTCGACTTGGACAGAATCATAGAAGAACCAAATGAATGAATCTTAGGGCAAATTTGATATCATTGGAAAGATATTGATGTTAGTGAAATTTTGGCAATGGATTCAGGTCTTTTCGAAATCTATAGAGAAAGATATGGGTAATATACTAACTAATGTGCAATAAAAAAAATATGAGTTTAGTGATTAAACATTAAACATAAAAAATTAGTGGTGAAATTGAATATTAAAATAATAATTTTGGGTATATAGATGTTATAAAATAGAATGTTGAAGGGAAAAAAAATAAAAACAATTTTTTTTAAAAAAAAATTATTAAAAAGCTCAAGTTATGCGATTAAATAGAAACGAGTAAACGGCCTAATTATGTAGTGAATTACAAGGTATGACTAATTATGATTTTGACGTTATCTTTATATTTCTTTTTCTTGCATGAATATTGATATAGAAAATAAAGTTGGGGAAGGCTCACACGTTCAGGGTGAATAGCCTAGCTGAGCTTCGACTAATAGGGAGGTGAGTAAATTTATATCATCGTACTTGCACCTTTGAAATGTAAAGCAATGTTTTTATTATTTGACTTGATCGTAGTAATTGACTATGACTAAGACCCTTATTCTTGAGCATTCACTGAATTGAATTTTTCATATGCTACAAATCATGTGTCCTGATGAATATTCATGCTGAGCACGGTCAGCTAACTCTTATTGTATTTGGTATTATCTCTTGTTGCATGCTTGTACGACCAACTATATTCTTTGATATTGCTATTTTTGTCTCATGCTGAGTATGGTCAGATATAACTTGTAATCGTTAATGTCATTTATTGGTAGGAATCACAGAAAGCCTAACTGATGGGGATATCATCAGGCTATGTGCACATGGTACCCACTAGGTGCGGGAAAAGCCAATGCCTTCCTAGAGAGGTGGTAAAACTCTAGGCATAGAAACTAGCTCGTTCTACGAATCTTTGGTTGGAATGTATAGATTCTAGTATAAAGGTAAAAAGAAATGTATGATTTTCTGAATGGTAAACTATATTTCCGTGTTTTACGCCTCTAAATCTCATTTGATTTTGTTGTTCATATTAATGCTATTTATTGCATAACCTATGTATGGTGATCGATTGATTGAGCATAACCATCCTTCTGAGCTGGCCTTGAGTATCTAGCCTCACAGGTATGATGATATATTTTTACTCACGGAGTTATCTCACCCCTATTGATTTCCTTTTTTTCAGGGTAAACAAAGAAAGAAGAATCCGGGCATTTCTAGACCACTTGGATTTTTTTTTTGAAAAATGTAATGGATTATTATTTTGTTATTTGGTGAATAAGAGTCTAAGTTTCTAGAAGACTCCATGGTGAATTAACTTAATTATTAGGTTAATTATTGAGTGGGATAAATTTTATTTTTGATGAAACCTTATTTGATATTTTTGATGGGATCGTTGAGGTTGTTTTTGTTAGTGGAGACCACGGAGGTCAATAGGATTTATCATTGTTATAGAAACGAATAAATCATGCTGAAATTTTTGGTAGAAATTATGGGACTTAGGCTTGCTACGGGTTTTGGTGGCCTTAAGCATACCCATTCCCTAGCACCGGTCACAGCCTATAAAAGTGGGATTGTGACAAAGTTGATATCAGAGGCGAGATTTTAAAATAACTTTGGGGGTTTTATTTGGGTAAATGATAAGTGTGACACCATGGAGCATAGGATTTCAAATTGTCTTTTGTATGTCATCTTAGTAATTTGTGCGTATCATATAAATGAAAAGTTTAAGTACTCGTGATATGTATTGTGAATCTAAGTATCATTTGTTTTCTTGATTGTCAAAATGCCACCAAGAAGACAACAATGCATATCCCAGAGACGTGGACCACCTCGCTAAAGGAGAATGGAGATCTATGATCCGATAGATATTGGAATGCAAGATGTGGAGTCTGTGCATCAAGGTCAGACTGAGATGGAAATAGATTCACCCCCTAGATCGAGGCAGAGAGTATAGAGTGAGGCTGAGAATGTTCCACCACTACCTCCATTTGATATGGATGATTTGAGATTTTTGACACAAGAAATACAGGAGTTAAGGGTAGAGAATAGAGCCCTTAGGTGGGAAGTAGACCAGGTGAGACAACAAGTTCCATTTCCGGTTCCACCTACTCCATCCCCACCACAACCTTCTACATAGGTCCCTAGGAGGGTAGCTAGGTGAATGCTGGACGAGGAAGGTCTATCTTTACAGGAGTTCTTGAGGTTTAAGACTCCAGAATATCATGGTGAGAGGAAGGAGATGATTCACATTATTTTTTGGAGGAGACAGAAAAAGTAGTGAGGAGATTATCATGATCGGATGTTAGAGTAATTGAGCTGGTAGGAATGAAGATGAAGAATAATGCATGGGATTGGTTCCAGAGGCACATTGAGGATCACTTATATGGGGGGAACCCTCCCACTTGAGAGATATTATGAGAGGATGTTATGGATAAGTTTATATCCCTAGCAGAGAGACCGAACAGGGCTTATCAGTTTGAGAAGCTGAAACAAACTTATCAGATGAGTGTATCTGAGTATGCTAAAGAGTTCATTCGTCTGAGTATGCTCCTAGGCTGGTACCTGATGAAGTAGCTCGTGTTGATAGATTTCGAGTTAGAATGATACCACCTCTTTACAATGCACTATTGTTTGGAGATTTTCCCACATTGACAAATATTGTTGATAAAGCTAAAATTTGGGAGACTAAGAATAAAGAGGCATGGGCTGAGAGAGATAGAAAAAGAAAATGAGAAGTGGTTAGAGTAGCAAAGGGAAGAGTGAAGGAGCTAGTGTTCAGGTCACCTCTCATAACCAAAATAGAGGGGGCCAAAGGAAAGGACAGTCACAAGTTACCTCAGTGCAATCAACACTTGCAGCAACACAATATTCAGTGAAACATGTGTGTAGTGTGTGGAAAAGGGCACAATGGTCAATGTAGATATGCCTCCATAGTTTTCTACCAATGTAAGCAAGCAGGGCATATATCCAGAAACTACCCTCAGAAGGGTGCTTAGCAGCCTACAGCCCCAGCACCCCAGCTTACAGTATAGGTAGATAGACCTACGGGGAGAGGTGCAGGTAGAGGGAGAGCATAGGGACAAGCTCCTACACATGCACAAGCACAGGCTCCTGCACCAGTTGGTAGAGGCCAAGGTAGAGTTTTTGTAGTTAACCAACAGGAGGTCCAGACTACCAACACTATTGTGACAAGTATTTCTGAATTTAACATATTCTTTTGGTAAGAAAAATTTTAAATGCTTTTAATTTATTCATACGTATAATCCATGTAAAAAACGAACAAACCAAAGTGTTATTTGATCTGGGAGCCACTCACTCATTTGTATCCCAATCTTATGCTAAGAAATTAAACAAGTGTAAAATGATAATGGAAAATCTCTTAGCTATTAGTACACCACTTGGAGAAATAGTTGATGTGAACTATATGTATAGATCATGTGAGATAATGATAGGGGATAGCAAATTATATGCTGATTTGATTGAATTGCCTATACTGGAATTTGATGTTATCTTAGGTATAAAATGGTTGTCAGCTAACTATGCAACCATGAATTGTTATAGAAAGAAGATAACATCCAAACCATTGAAAGTACTTGAGTTTATTGTCCAGGAAGATCATAATGGAAGCCCTTGTACCTTGATTTCAGCTATAGTAGCCATAAGGTTATTTATGAAGGGTTGCCAGGGGTATTTAGCCCATGTGAAAGATGCTAGAATTCCCTCTATTGATTTGGGATATATACATGTTGTGATGGATTACTCAGATGCCTTTCCTGATGATTTACCAGGATTAGCACCAGACAGGGAAATTGAGTTTAATATTGAATTGTTACCTAGTACTAATCATATATCTATTACACCATACCATATGGCACCCACCGAATTGAAAGAGTTGAAAGAGTAGTTGCAAGAATTGCTAGGTTTTATTAGACCAAGCAGTTCATCGTGGGGTGCACCAGTGTTATTTGTGAAGAAAAAGGATGTGACTATGAGGATGTGCATTGATTACCGATAGTTGATTAAGGTAACAATTAAAAATAGGTATCCACTTCCCAGAATAGATGATTTATTTGACTAGTTACAGGGGGCCAGTTATTTTTCAAAGATTGACATTCGGTCTAGTTACCATCAGTTGAAGATAAAGAAGGAAGATATACTCAAGACTACATTTAGGACTCAGTATGGTCATTATGAGTTCCTGGTTTTACCGTTTGGGTTGACTAACCCACCAGCCACATTTATGGATTTGATGAACCAGGTTTTCAAACCCTATCTGGATCAATTTGTGGTGGTATTTATAGATGATATCTTGATTTATTCAAAGAGTCATGTGGAACATGAGGAACACCTCAGGATTGTACTACAGACCTTTAGAACACATCAACTATATGCAAAACTATCTAAATGTGAGTTTTGGCCTAACAGTGTGGGTTTCTTGGGGCATGTGATAAGCAAGGAGGGTGTTCAGGTGGATCCAAAAAAGGTAGAAGCAGTGTCTAATTGGCTTAGACCCACCAATGTGACTGAGATACGTAGTTTTCTGGGTATGGCTAGATATTACAGAAGATTTGTGAAAGATTTTTTTAGAATATCTGCTCCACTGACATGACTGATCAAGAAGCAAGTAAAATTTGAGTGAAATGATACATGTGAGCAAAGTTTCTAGAAACTTAAGGATTACTTAACTACTGCTCCAGTGCTAGCATTACCCACATATCAGAAAGGTATGATAGTGTATTGTGATGCCTCCAAAGTAGGATTGGGTTGTGTTTTGATGCAGAATAGGAAGGCAATAGTATACGCATTCAGACAGTTGATGAGACATGAGTTGAATTATCCTACACATGACCTGGAGATGGCAGCAATAATTTTTGCACAGAAGATATGGAGACACTACTTATATAGTGAGAAGTGTGAGATTTACACGGATCACAAAAGTCTTCAATACATTCAGCAGCAGAAAGATTTGAATCTCAGGCAGAGGAGATGGGTAGAGTTACTGAAAGACTATGATTGCCAAATTTTATATCATCCTAGGAAAGCCAATGTGGTGGCTGATGCTTTAAGTAGGAAGTCTATGGGTAGTCTAGCACATATTTTAGTACATAAGAGGAGTATAGTGAAGGAGTTGAGAGATTTGTTTAATATGAGAGTATAGTTTGAAGTTACAAAGTCATAGGGATTGGTTGCACAATTCCAGATGAGGCACTTATTGATTGATGAGATCAAGGCGAACCAAAATAAGGATCCTTCCTTTATAAAATTGAGGTAGACAGTAAAGTTAGGATAGACATCCAGATTTGAAATTAGAGATAGCGTGCTGAGACAAGGAAATAGACTGTGTGTGCCAGATGTAGATGGGTTGAGTCAAAGGATTCTATAGCAAGCCCATAATGCACCTTATAATGTTCATCCAGGATCACCAAGATGTACCATGATGTTAAATGTATGTATTGGTGGAATGGGATGAAAAAGGATGTGGCATAGTATGTGGCATCATGTTTGACATGCCAACAAGTCAAATTTGAGCACCAGAGACCCACAGGTCTTCTACAGGAGTTGCCACTACCTGAATGGAAATGAGAAAGAATTACTATGGACTTTATGGTTGGGTTACCAAAAACTCAGAAAGGGCATGATTCAATTTGGGTTATAGTTGATAGATTGACGAAATCAGCTCACTTTTTAGCTGTTAAGACCACTTATGCGGTGACACAATATGCATAGATGTATCTTGATAATATAGTAGCACTACACAGAGTGCCAGTGTCCATAGTATCTGATAAAGGTCCACAGTTCACCTCGAGGTTTTGGCAGAAACTTCAGGAAGCCTTGAGTACTAAACTGGATTTCAGTACAGCCTTCCATCCTCAGACAAATGGATAGTCAGAATGGATAATTCAGACTCTTGAGGATATGCTCTGAGTGTGTGTTATGGATTTTGGAGGTAGTTGGGAAAAATATTTGCCTTTGGTAGAGTTTGCTTATAATAATAGCTACCATTCTACGATTGGAATAGCACCATATGAGGCACTTTATGGATGGAAATGTAGGTCACCTTCTTGTTGGATAAAGATAGGTGATAGAGATTTGGAAGGTCCAGAGTTGATCAGAGAAACTTCTGAGAAAGTACCTATTATTCAAAAGAGAATGAGGATGGCTTTCAGTCGACAAAAAGTTATGCTGATCTGAGGAGATGGGATGTACAGTTTGGTGCGGGTGATCATGGTTTCCTTAAAATATATCCTATGAAGGTAGTGATGAGATTCGAGAAGAAAGGGAAGCTGACACCGAGATATATATAACCATTTGAGATATTAGATAGGGTTGGCAATGTATCTTACCGATTAGCTTTGCCTTCTAACTTTGGCCATGTGCATCCAGTATTTCACAACCTAATGTTATGTAAGTACCTTCCACATCTATCTCACGTTCTTTAGACTCAGGAGATTGAGGTTGATAAGGATCTGTCATATGAAGAGGTACTAGTAGCCATAGTTGATAGACAGACCAGAAAGCTGAGAAACAAAGAAATAGCTATGGTAAAGGTTCTGTGGCAAAATCACTGAAGTAGAAGAGTGTACCTGGGAGAGTGAGCAGTCGATGAAGGAAAAATATTCTCAACTCTTCGAGTGATAAGGTACACACTCTTTAAAAAATTCAAGAATGAATTTTTATAAGAGGGTGAAAATATAACACCCCAAACAATTTTTTTATTGATTTTTTTACATTGAATTTAAGTTTTAGGTGTTTTAATGTCAATTATGAATTTATAATAATTTTTAGAATTATTTTACAATTAAATGGAATTTTAGGAAAAATATACTTGGTAAGGTCAAATTCTAAGTAGTTGATCGAAACAGAATTTTTAAAAATACCCAATAAATGAAATAAATAATGAGAATTTTTTTTAAGCAAAGTAAGGTCCAAATATATGTTATAAAAATAAAATTAATGAAAATACATAAATAAAAAATAAATAAAATTACATGAAAAGTGAATCGGGTAGGGAAAAGTCAACATATTTTGTTGACCAAGAACCAAAGAGACATTTTTAATAATTTCTAGGGCCTTGAAAAAATTTACGAAAACCCTCAAGGACTTAAAGTGGAATATTGAATTAATTATTAAAAATATCATGCTTCAGAAAATCGAGCAGAAAATGAAAGAAAAAAAATAGAAGAACCATAGGTTTTCCATTCGGCGCCGAACTGCTAGGTAAGGAAAAAAATTTTGTAGCAACCAATTCCCTTTGAAACAACCTGTGATTTTTTATGGTGGGAGACTTCCAAAGGTATATAAAAGTTCCATGGTTTTTAATTTTGTTTTTGCATGGTCTGCATTGGAGGAAAGGGGCTGAAATGATGAATGGTTGTTATTTGGATGGTCAATTAGGACTGCTTAGAATTAATTAATTGTTCTAATGTGTATGATAGGTTGTAATTATATTTTGAATGCAAATAATGTGACCTATGAGGTATGAATTAGGTCTAGTATGTTTAAAATTTGGAAAAAATGTATTTATAATGAAATTGAGATGGTAATTAGAGGAATTAAGGATAGAATTGATTGAATGTGAATTTCTATTTGAAGGTCGACTTGGACAGAATCATAGGAGAATCTAATGGATGAATCTTAAAAAAAAATTAATATCATTGTAAATATATGAATGTTAGTGAAATTTTTCCACTGGTTTCAGGTCTTTTCGACATCTGTAGAGAAAGATATGGGTAATATACTAACGGATGCGCAATAAAAAAATACGAGTATAGTGATTAAACATTAGACATAATAAATTAGTTGTGAAATTGAATATTAAAATAATAATTTTGGGTATATAAATGTTATAAGGCAGAATGTTGAAGGTAAGGAAAGTAAAAAATTTTTTTTTTAATTATTATAAAGCTCAAGTTAGGCGATTAAATAGAAACGGGTAAATAGCCTAATTGAGTAGTGAATAACAAGGTATGACTCGTTATGATTTTGATGTTATCTTTATAATTCTTTTTCTTGCATGAATATTGGTATGACAAATAAAGTTGGGGAAGGCTCACACGTTCAGGGTGAATAGCATAGCTTGTGCTCTAGAAGAATTTAAATCAGTTTTTTTTTGAAGTCTACTTACTTTATTTGATGATCTAATTACTTTTAGTTTTTTGTATTTCATCTTTTTTTGTTCTTGATTTGATAATTTAGGACTAAATATTTATGTAATAGCTATTGTTTTTAATTTGGTATTTTATTTGAGTTTTTAACCTATAAAGAGATAGTGTTTATGAAATATTTTTTAGAATTATTGGATCTAATAATGATATTAGTTTTATTAGTCTATTAGCTTTTTTAAAATTTATAAGTGTACATTTTTTATATGTGCATTGCATTACCAATAAACTTTATTATAATATATATTTTTTCTTTTTAATGTTCTAATGTTAGATTGGATGATGCATCATATTCCTCTACGAGGTTGAACAAATTTTTCCACTGCTAGAAAACAACTAAAATTTGGACAATTATAATTTTTTTTTTTTTCAATTTTGTTATATTTATTTGAAAAAAGTAATATTTATTGAAGAAAAGCATGATGAAATCATACTTCATCATGGTGAAAAATGTAAACTAGAAAAGTATATTAATAGTTACTGTGTGACACATGGGGGACAAATCTTGTTTAAGGTGTCAAAGGGATGTGTCTTATTAAAAGCATCTAACCATGGGCTTGTGTTGTTAGTTGCTATTTATTTAATGTTTATTTTTGATGTTTTTGATGAGTGCATCCAGGTATGTGAATGTCTAAATTATTTTTGTCTATTTATATGAGGGTATTATTTGTTTAATATTTTATATTGACTATTTATTTTAGTTTTTTTTTATTTTAATTTGTAATATGATTTAGGGGTGATAAGTGTGTATGTGGATTAATGGTGTCAAAGGGGTTATGTCGGGATGGAACTACCCTTTTTATTTGGCCCAACCGGGTAGTCAGTTCAACACGACTCTAAAAATTGTTAACTAGGCATGGTTTGTTTGTTAACTATATGCCCTAGTTATTTTGGATCATGTTTAGCCAGGTCAGGCCTAATTATGATAGCTTGTGTCACATCTAGGCTAGCCTAGGTTTATTTTAGGCTAACATGATTCAAACCATGCTAGCTTAGTTCATCCTAGACTAGCCTAATTCAAAGCTAGGCTGGCCTTGTTTGGCCAGCTGTGCTGATATTGGGCCAGCATACTGGGTTATGTATAATTGGGAAGCACACATTCAAAATGACACTATGCAATTTAGGATTGTGTATCAACTTGATGCCTTTGTCAATAAAACAAAGATTAAATCTTAGCAAGATCATTTCAAGCTTTCTCTCACTTTACAGTGTAGATCAATCAACTAAGCATCCAAATCATATTATTGAAGATGTATTGGTTGAGATTGGTGTATTTATTTTTTTCGTGAACTTTGTTGTATCGGACAAGGAGAAAGGTTGACATGCTTTATTAATCTTGGGATAACTATTTTTAGCTATAATATAAGCCTTAATCGATGTTAAATTAGGGGAGTTCAATTTTCATGTAAGTGAAGAGTAAGTAAATTTAACTTTTACAAAAGCTTGTAAAGTCTAGATGATGATGAGAAAGATTGTTGGAGGATAAATAATCTTTTTTACACAGCAATGGAACCAATGGTGGATTTTTGATAGATAGATTTTGTAGAAGGCTGCTAGCCTGAGAAAGATGATGAAGATGACATTGAATAGAAAATATGGTGTTCTGAAACTATTGAAGTAGATATTAATGAGGATGACTATTCAGAAGTTGAACTATTTTTCAAAGTCACAGCATAAGAAGACTCCAAATAATAGTATTATGGACATGCAAAAAAAATAAAGGAAAATACCTAAATTCTCATTATAGGTGCACACAAAGATCATAATTTGGATAATTTATAGACTACACTATTAGTGAAATCATAAAGGCATGATCTCACTGTTAGTGAAGATAGAATCTCATAGATGATGAAATCATAGAGGAAGATATGGTTTAAATGAAGATTAAGGAAGATTCAAATTAAGAGAAAAAATAAGCAAAGGTTATGATGAAATTCATGATTTTTACTAGCATCGTGACTTTGAAGATATAAAAGCCAATTGAAGAAGTCAAGGCAACTCATCACCATGTTTGATATGCAAAAGTACCAATTATTGTGACTTAGATACACCTTCGAAAGCATATAGATTAGTTTCCATGTCTGTTCAAGGCTGGCACTATATATAAATAGTCATGACAACCTTCATATCCTATAATTTTACTATCTTATTGATATAATTATTTTATAGTGTAACATATTCTAATAGCTGCAAAATTTTTTGAGTCACATAGTCAAACTAGATCGTAACATTTTAATTTCTATGTTATTAATTTCACATCTCAGTAACCATGCACACCATTAGTGCTAGAAATCATGACTGTGAACTAACAACTCAACATCCTTTTTTCAAAAGCCACAAATACTAAAGAAAAAGTTGTGATGTCTATGGCATCACAACTTTTGGCTACAAAGAGTTATAAAGAGTATTTATTGCTTGAGTCATGTCAATACTAGTGTTGCAACATTTTTATTTATAGAAAAAACCAAAGCCATGGATATTTCCAGCATTGTGATTTTATATTATAGAGGTGAATACATAATCCATAACTATTTTTTACACCTCGACTAGTTGACTTTGTGTTACAAAAGCATAAGGCATAGTTGTGACCAGCCCCAACTTTGTGACAATAAACTAAAAGAAAGAGAAAAAAGTTATGTTCTTTATAAATGGTACAACTTTGTATTGTAGAGGCAAAAGTCTTGGAGTCGTGGCCATGAACTAGGACCACATCTTCCTATTTTAAAACATATCTAGACAAGCAAATATAAAAGCATGGAATGAAAAACTTAAAACAATGGGGATGACTAGATGTGAAAAATACAAACTAGACTCACAAAACACATGAGGGGGCAATCCAAGAGCATCTAGGGTGAAGTTAGGCACAAACATGCACCATGAAGTCATTCATGAATTTTGACCTACTTGTGGAAAATCAAAATGCACAGAATCAGATATAATGGATTTATGGTTTTTAGTCTAAGATCCTTTTGAGGGTTATCATTAGTAACCCAAATTCACATGAGATAAAATTCAACTTGTCTCATATGATGCTTTCTTCAATGTCAAGCTAAATTAAGAATTTAGAGTTGGTATATTTTTGTTGTGAGTAATTGATAAATATTGATTCCAAAATTGATGTTTTGTTTGTAATATGGTTTGGTTATTGATATATTGAGAGTTAATTTATAACCATTCACCATGATAACATATATAAACAAACCAATAGTCAAAATCCTAAATTTAGTTATAATAAAAAAAAGTAGCACACTCACATATAATAATAAAACAAATCTATAATACTTTTGACCGTGATTTATGAGAAAAACCTATATTTAAAAACTTATAATTGAGTTAAGTTTAAAAGTAGTTTGTATGGTGCTTAAGAAGTATTATGACTTTGTTACTCTACCTAATTTTATTTGTTAGTTGATATCACAAAAGTTAATTAATGAGAGTATATTATCAACTGAGATTCATAAGTGCATAGGTCATACAAGTAGTATAATAGACTTTCATTCAAAATTTAATCTCATAGGGATTATATCCGTAGTTTTAGTTATTCAACAATGAGATAACTCATTTTCAATAAAATAGATATTTAGATTATTAAACAATCTTAGGTCTATGATTTATTTATTTAATCGATATGCAGTTATTAAGTTGCTCGACATATGTTATGTTGAACATGGAACAAAGGGTGTGGTCTTGTGCAATGCCTTTTTGCTTTAATGACATACATGGTGGTTGTCATCATTTAACCCTTCCTAATTATGTTTCATTATAGTTGTCTCCTTAGTACATCATCACAGAGATAATAACTCATCTATGCATGAAAGTTATTTATAATCACATACTTTATAGAAAACATAGCAACTATATTTGATAGTTATTTTATAAGCACACTCTTATTCTCTAGTTTCTATCGTCATAATAATTACTGATTGACATGGTTTGTAAAAGTTTTCACCTTCAGCTTCACAAGAGTCATACTCACATAATTAATATATATACTTTCTTTAACTAGTGAGAACTATAAGAGTAAAAGTAGCTTATAAAAGCTATCACCACCTTGTGAGTCACAACATACTCATACATGTCTCAAGGATTACATGACATCATCTTCTTCGATAATGATATGACTCATAGATTAAATATAAATCATTTTAGACCATGCTAATCTAATAAAAATTCTTGAATTTATCCCTAGAGGAGAGGAGTTTGAGAGTCATGTACCCCAAACATAAGTGATTGGCATAGTCAATATATCTCTTGATTGCTTGTGGAATTCCTAGGGACTATGAAATTCAACTCCAAGTTTTGTACTTGATGTGGCTTTTCTTATTGTATGAGAGAGAAGGAAAAAAAATATGAGTTTTCTCGAAAATGCTCTTTCACTTTTATACTTGGAAAATCATGTATTACTCTAAATAAGAAGTTGTAATTTTCAAAAGAAAGTCATACCTTTAGTTTTTTTTTCTTCAATTTGAAGTCGCAACTCTAGAAAACTATTATGACTTTATTCAACATTTTGATCTTTATGTAATTCAAAGTCATGACACAGGTAATGACTATGACTTGCGCATAATCTCACTTTAACACAAAATTGTGGCACTATGAAATAATTAGGACATCATGAATTCATTCATTTGTAATCCATATAAAGTTGTGGTGTTGTGAAGTGGACGTGGAGTAGAGATAGCTTCTCATATTGTTATATAACCATGATGTTGTGTGGAGGCTGTGACATTATTAAAAGGTCTTTTGTGTGTTGGTTGTGGCTGCGACATTGTAACAAGTCACTGTGCAAAAGTAATCTTTCATATATCTTAATTATGTGTAGTGCTTTTAGTGGCTGCAATATTGGTCTTTTCTTCTTTCGTACTACATATTATCATGAAATTATTAGGATGTCATGGTATTAGTATTTAGCTCGCGCATAAAAGTCATAACTATGTCTTTCTTTGAGTATGAAAATCATGAGCTTAAAAAATAGTCATACTTGAGTAATGTCTTTTATAATTTTTAGTATTCCAAAATTCATAGTTTTAAATAATTATACTATCTTCAGAATGAGTAGTTGTAGTTTCATAAATTTTTGTAGTTCAAAAGTTATGTTTTACTATAAACTATCATGGCTCTGACTTGGAATTACCGAGTCATATAAAGATAATGTTATGATACTATAAAATTTGCCACAATCCTAAGCACAAGTGGGGTACTTAGCTGCTATGAAGGAGTTTTAATGTCATGACCATTTAAAATTTCTAAGCTAAGTATTGTTACCACTCAATAGTAATATCACATCATTTAAGAATATGCCACATAGTCGAAAGATTGTACTAATGAGTTGGTAGAATCATGACATACAAGGAAAATTTCTAACCAATTAGGTATAGTTTTTTCCAAGAATGGATATCAAAATTATACTAGACTTATCGAAATAACTTTTATATAAACACCTCAAAAACTCATTGTTTTCATGATTATTCCATACAACTTTTCCAAACACCAAAAAACATAAAATTAATAATTATTAGTTTCATTTCTATGTCTACACAATATTATCAACCATCCTAATATACAAGAATATTTGGTAATTTGAACATTGAATAAACTCACTAAAATAATTACTCATCCCTGAGTAATGACTGCCCCTTCCAAAAAAGATTTATCATCACAATGAATTATATGATAATTTTTGAGTGTTATAAAGTCTATAAGTATTAGAAAAAACTTCAAGCAGACATATTAATAGTCATGATAGGGTTTGAGTTCCATTATTATACTTATAATTCATTGGATATATATATTTAATTAAGTGAAAAATTGTTTATTATATCATACATATAAAAAAAATTGCGATGCCTTCCAAGTAGCATTATTACATTTAATAAACATAACTATATCACTAAAACCTATTTAACTATATTAGAGATTTCTGATGTCCACGTGATCATTTTACTATACTACTTCACTTTATTCTTATTCTTCTTTTCATTCAATCTTTCTTCACTTACACTTGTCTCTATAGTTGTTTTCTCATTTAATGCAGTGATTTTAGTAAATATCATAGCTCCTCCACTCTTATATTCATTTTTATTATTGGATCTCCAAATTCATATCACCGAGTACTACTATGGCTTTTCCTTTAAGCTTTTCTTTTCCTTTTTCTTTTTGTATCTCTAAAATCATGGCTATTATTGAAGTTGTGGCTTTGTTTTGTACTTCTTATTTATTCTTTTCTTTTTGCAACTCAAAAGTCACAACACCATGCATATTCATGGCATTGTACTTATGTTTATTATAGATTAATTCATTATGTATCACGAAAGTAGTAGTACTGGGAATAGCAATAGATTTGTTTTCTGTCTTTTCGTGATCATATTTATTTTGTAACACAAAAGTCATGATGCATGTTACAATCACATATTTGTCTTTAATTTTTCATTGGCTATTTTCACTATGAAACCACAAAGTTATGTCTCTGGGCATAATTGCAATTTTGTCTATGATTTATCTATCCATGATTTTTGTCTCAGCCTTGTTTTTTTTTCCAAATGTTTTTTCTTCATTAGAGTTATCATCATAAAACTCCTTAGAGGTCATGACTTTGAAGAATATCACGAGCTCATAATCATCTTATTTATCTATTTTCTCTTTTTTGTAACTCCAATATAAATCTTCATATTCTTTGTTTTAATTGCTATTATAGCTCCATTTTTTCTTTTGGTGCATCCTTTATATCACTATCTTAATTTTAATGTTGTTCTTCTATTTCATTTATTTTGTCATTCTCACAATTCTAAAGTCTTCTATAAAGTTTATTTTTTTCTGGTTGATATATTTGGTTTTCATCAGGTTAATAGTCATCTACAAAGTCTTTTTACTAGAAATCTACTTTTTTTTTGTAATATGGTATGAAGTAGATCGTCGATTATCCAACATCCTATTTCATTGTTGTCTAATTTCTATAACTCATTATAAAGATAAAATTTACTTATTCCTCACAGATATGAAAAGTCATCTCATCATTCTTGACATCAATGAAGTTTTGTCCGATGGTAAAAAATGATCATCCAAAAATTAATGTAGCATATTTATTTTCTTCCATGTCCAAAACAATAAATCTGCTAGAAAAATAAAAAATATTAACCTTGACTAATATATTTTTGATGATTTCATCTTGGCGCTTGATAGTTTAATCAACCATTTTGAGAAAGAGATAAACGTTGGAGTAATTTTTCTAAGATTCAATTTTCATGCAATGAAAAAGGGTATAAAGTTGAAACTTGATCCCAAGTCATACAATATCTTCCGAAATATATGATCTCCAATAATATAAGATATAGTAGAGCTTCAAGAGTGTTTCAATTTTCTTGGAAGTTTTTTCGAATAATGACACTACACTTTTTGATTATATTCATGGTATCATATGTCTCTAATTTTTTTTACTATATATTATATCTTTCATAAATTTAACAAGTTTAGAATTTTGAGCTAGAGTTTTGGTAAATAGTATGTTCACTTCTAACTTTTGAAATATTAAAAGAATATTTTTAGGTGTTCATCCAAGTTTCATTTTTTAAATCATTACAAAAATGAAAGATTTATTTGATACATAAATTTGTCTTCATTTTGATTTATTTCTCTCTCTATTGACTCACATAAGCTCCAATCACCTATATGACCCCACCTCTCTTTTTCTCATATTTGGGTGAAACTTAGTTTTGTATTTCTTTTTGAGTTGTGACTTTGTTACATGCTGCAACTTCAAAGTTATTATAGTTCTAGTTCTCTTTAATTGGGATGACAATTTTTTAGAGAATCTCAGGTTGAGGCACTATTTTTGTTGATGTTGCAGTCTTATTTCCCTTAAAAACTCTAGAATCATGTTATTCAAAATAATCTTGTAGCTACGAAGTCATGACTCTTCGAAAAGTCATGACATTTTCATCCCCAAAATATCTAGAATTATTTTATTTAAAGTTTCTCTATAGCTTCTTCCTAATTCTAAGTAATTTTGAGTAATAATTATTTGGATTTACTTTTATAGTACTTTGTAATTCCAATTCTCTTCATTTGGAGCTACAACTTTGTACTTATTTTTGAGTTGAGACTATGTTACATGTTGCAACTTCATAGTTATTATTATTTTAGTATTTTTTAATTGGGGTCATAGATTTTTGGAGAATTTCAAGTTGAGCCAAGTCTTTTGAGAAAGTTGTGGTCTTGTTACTCTCAAAAATTTTAGAATCATATTGTTTAAAATAATTTTGTAGCTCCAAAGACGTGGCTCTTGGAAGAGTCATGGTACCCCCAAATGTCTAGAATTGTTTTGTTCAGAGTTTTTCTGTAGTTCCTTTCCACTTCCAAGTAATATTGAGAAATAATTATTTGGATTTACTTTTGTAGTATTTTGCAATCACCTACTCTTAATCTCTTCATTGATAATGCCAATTGATTTATGTGATGCTCTATCTTTCTCATCATCCAATCATTCATAATTAGCTTTTCTTTCATTCATGACAATTGATAATTAATACTAGAGTCTCTTGATTTGTATAATTCATCATATTATTTTGAATATTTATAAATAATTATCTAATATGTTACATAGGCATAGCTTCCAAATAAAATATTTATGATTTCTCACATTTAAATGGTAATGCATTATTGATACATTGGTATTGAGTTAAAACAAATACCCTTTGTTCTGCATTTGATTTGTCTTCTTAATTTGATAAATTTGATCTTAAGTTCACATAATCATATAGATGTAAAGTGAAAATCTCTCCTGATATTCTTATTTTTTTAAGCCTCAAATTTGTTTAATAGAGCTTTAATCTTATTTTCAATAGTGGTGAACTGATCTAACTCCAACACTCTACCACATCTCCCAAATGAGTGATATGTTGGGGTTTGATAGTAATTTTTTTCTAGCTCCTCAAACAAATGATCCGTCTTGTCTGATGATTTATTTAAAATAGAGGTTATGGTAGTCACATTATCTATGCACCTTATCTTGTAGTTAAGCTCATTGTATAATGTTTGACCTTTGAACCACAATTCAAATCCATATTAATGATACTGCCTCAGTAACTCCTAAATATAGTCTCAAACATCAAATACGTTATCGTGGTCTTCTTGCTAGAATTAATTTATCTCACATAAAATTTGTGATATACTTTGAGGTGGAAAGAATTTAATGAGAAGGTACTCACCAATTCATCTCCACTCTCAATGGAGTCTCATGGTAAACATTAGAACAAACTTTATACTTTATCAGTTGATGAAAATAGAAATAATAACAACCTTATTGTGTTTGGACTAATTTCATTTATTTTCATAGTATCGCATAGCTTGAAAAACATTGTGATATGCCTATTAGGGTCATTCGATGCCATTCTACTATATTGGTAATGCTAATCCATATTTATTAAGCTTGACTTCAATTCAAAGTTATTGGCTTTAACTAGTTGCAAATAAATCCCAAAATAACTATCCATCACATTTAGCTTCCAATAATCTTTCAAAATATGGTAGTGAATGGGCCATCAAATAGTTTGCCAATCACCTACTAAAGTATCGCTATTACTTTCAATGCTCTCCATAATATCTTTGTTAATTTTTTATCTAGCAAAGATTTGTTTAGTTCTTTTATTTTTTGGATCCAAAGAATTTTGCTCAATCCCAGAGCTTTGACTCATCAAAGGTTGCTATAAAAAAGGAAATAGAATACAAGAACACAAAAAAAACTAAATACAACCATCCATGTTCAAAGAAGTCAACATGACTTATATTTTAAATTTGGAAATATTTATCAAACTTAACGCTATCTAAGCTACTAAAAAGAAATTATCTTTTTACAAGAATAATTATGCTAAATCATATTAACTAACTAAACTAAACAATCATGGGAAATAGTGTCAAAAAATTATTGTGACTTTGTTTTTCAGCTTAATTTAATTGGTTAAGAAATATCCCAAATATCATTAATAAAAGTATCTCACCAATTGTGATTTTTTGCATGGGTCTTGAAAGTAGTATTTAATATACTTTTATCTAGATATCAATATCATAGAAATTTTATTGATAATTCCTTTATTCAATAATGAGAAAACCTATTTTTATTAAAATGGATACTTAGATTATTAAATAATTTAAGGTCTATGATTTATTCATTTAATCTATGTGATATCATTAAGTTGCTCGACTTATATTATATTAGACACAAAATTAAGGTTGAGATATTGAGCAATGATGATCACTTGTCTTAATAGCATATAAGGTAGTTATCACTTTTGAGCCATTCTCAATGGTAGTCCCCTCGTAGTTTTCTCTTCGATAGATTGCTACCACGAAAACAATTAATTTTATATGGGAATTTTTGTCATAACTTTTAGAAACTCTGTCAACTGCTGATGATGGTTACTTCATTTTTATTTAGTCACTATCCATCAATATTCAATTTTAAAATAAATCAAATAATTAATACATTTATAAGTAAAACCAATTACATCACATAATTCAAATTATATAAACTCTAGATCATACTAGTTTGATATAAATTTCCATATTTATTCATAAGTGGGAGAGGGGTATGTGAGTCATGCCCATCAACTTTAGGAATTAACATAACTTATGTATCCCTTGCTTGCTTGTTTAGCCCCTAGATAGTATGAAATTCATCTCTAGGATTTGTAGTTGCTATGATTTTGCTTACTTTAATTAGGAAGCCATGACTTTCAGAAGAAAGTCATGGCTTTGACTTTCATCTCTTTAGTTTGAGATTGAGACCATAAAAAATGATTTTGATTCTATTCAATATCTTGATCTTTCTATAACAAAAAGTTGTAGCATTGGCAATAATTATGATATGAGCCTAATCTTTCTATAAAACTATGTCACGACACTATGAAATAGTTGTGGCTTCATGCCTTCATCCAGTAATACTCTATAGAGGGTCTTAGCACTGTGAAGTAGTCATAGAGTGGAGATGGTTTCTCATGTTAAATATACGTGACATTGGCAAAAGATCTTTCATGTGTTGGATGTGTTCATGGTGCTGGAAACTAGAAACTCTACAAAAGTAACCCTTCATATTTCTAAAGTATCTACGATGCTGTGAGTAGCCCTAGCACTAGCTTTTTATTTTCTTGTATAACATATTATAATGGAATCGATAAAATATCATGGTATTGATAGTTAGCTTGCACATACAAGTCTCGGCTATACTTTTATTTTTAGACAATAGTTGTGGCCTTGAAATAGATGTACTTGAGTAATGTGCTTCATAATATTTAGTGTCTTTTATAAGCCAATCTATTGTGCATTTCTTGGAGGAATTGACCTTTAATTGATGTGAGGGTTAAATAGAATGAATTTATAAGGGTTTCATCTTTAGTGTGAGAGTCACATTATCATAGTGGTAGATGGTGATAGATATGTTATGCGACAAGTATAATCAAAGGTAACTCATAAAGTGGTGATGACCTTATTAGTTATTTTTGTTTGTATGACTGTAATCCGGAAGTCATATGTTAATTGTGTGAGTATGATATCATGAAGTCAAAATACAAATAATTTTATTACAATATTAATTTATGTTATTAAGACACATAAGATAAGAGAACAAGAATAGCCATATGAAAAAATAATTAAGTGTAGTTAATGAGTTGATCAAAAGGTGTAGACTAGTGAATAATATTTGAGCAGAAATAATTTTGTGTATCAATAGTAAAGAATCGAATGGATAACTATGAGTCTATTATCATTAAGGAGGGACTAATAGGTAATAACTACCATGTATGCCAATAAAGTAAGAAGTTGTTCTTAAAATAATATAGCATTCATTTTGTGACTAAGCAAAATAACAACCAAGCAAATGTAGGCATATTATCATGCATATTGAAATAGTCCAGCCATAGAATCTAAGAGTCATCAAAAATCTAATTTTTTCTCCCAACCAGAGCAATATTTGATGACTATTGATTGATCAAATAGTCTATATAATTTATGTGGAATTGATATCTAGATGAAAGTAGACTTTATTACGTATATGACCCATGTTATATATTAGTCATTCATGCTCCATGCACTGCCTCTTGATAAAAATGACAATATCCCATGCGCCATGCATTAGAGGAAAAATGCACTATTCATACACGCCTCTTGATAAAAATGACAATATCCCATTTTTTCTTTCTCTTCTTTTCTATTTTTTTGAACTGTTGAACAAGGAAACTAATCTCACATCCTTGGTCATTCATGCTCCACACCTACAAAAAAATAAAGAAAACCAAAAATAGTAGTAATTGAGAAATAAAATAAATAGGTTTTAAACAATAAATATATATTGCTTTTTTAAAATTAAAATAAGCAAACATAAATGCAAACCAAAAAAACTTAGTCTATTCAATTCCAGCACACCCAACAAATCACTCTCTCTACCATGGGTGAAGAGGCACAAACAAGTATACAAATAAAAGAAATTAAATTTAATTGATGACAAAATTTTAGTAAACACAACAGTGATATATTTTTTTGTGTAAACTTTTTAATTACAACTCACTTTTTGTCTAACATATCTTATATCCAATGATATCACCCATTAATTTGTTTTAACTTATTGTGTAAGGTAAAATTTTTAAAGAGATATATATATCATCATAACTATCACGTATATATATTATGTAAAACAAACAATTTTATAAGAAATTTTTTCAACCATAATAGCAATGATACTTAGACTCTATAGTTGACTCACTCTCTTGTGCAAGATATTATTTTTATAGTCATTTGGGCAATAATATGTTCGATTATTTGATGAATGATAAATTAGTGTAAGAATATATCAGTGCCTTTTTAGCATATAAGGTGGTTATCATTCTTGGATTATCACTACCAATGATAATCCTTTCGTAGTTGTCCAATTTGTATTTCACCACCAAAGATACATGTAAAGTCATTCATGCTTCATTCACATGTCTACTCCTTTAGGTAACCTATTAACAACTCTTAATGATTTCTTCGAATATGTATGTTATATTCTCTAACCTCTAATATTTTAAAGATATGAAATGATATAGTAATAAATATATTTATACTTTCAGCTACATAAGTGTCATACTCATGCCAATTAACATGCATCTTTTTATAAATCAATTATATAATAGGAAATGACTCACATGACAGTCACCATGATATAAGACACTTTCATTTGCATGTGCCTTGTAGCATATATGTCACCATTAGCCATGCCCGACACATGGATTTCATACTATGGTGAAACCCCTAGGTTAGACATTCTATTTAACCTACACATCACTCAAAAGTTACTTTTTTTAGAATATATATATAATGGATTAGTCATAAGTACATTTGTGTTTTTAGCTTTATAAGTACCATACTCATGATAATTAAACTTGTTTTATCTCGACTTTTTAAACATATGTTTATCTCATTCATTAAGATTGAAAGGTTATCACTTTATTGGTTTCATACTTTATTTATGTATCCCATGACTTATCTATTATCTGTCACAATGAAAATATGCATAAACTTACTTTATTGTAAAAACCCTAAATTTCAATTATAAATATTATCTATATCTATCAATATTCATAGCACAATATTATCACCAATATAATCATTATGAATTCATTATATTTATACACAATTACACAAATTAACCAGAAATCTTAATTTAGGTTGACATTGGGGAGGAATTCATGTGAACAGTTAGGAGTGACATCTTTTAGAATTTACAATGCATAATGATAGTCCAAATAAAAATCTAAGTATCAAAACTTAAATCCAAACAAGTATTACTTCTATTTTCGTTGGATTTGCCACTAAATTGGGTTCAAGAGCATGGTGCCTATGGTTAGAATTGCTCTTAGCTTGAATTTTGAATCCGACTCCTCTCTTTTATCTTTTTTGTAAGCATAGCTTTTATACATCAGGAGTCCATTTAATTTTTTAATATGCAACTCATGGAATTTGTTTGAGGTGGTGCCTTTCTTGTCTCTTAGGCTTATCACTGGAGTCCAAAAGCCATGATAGCAGTAAATGTCATGACATAAGTAATAATCATTGAAGAAAAATTATCATGGCATTGGAAATGTTGTGACTGAGATAATTTTTTCTAGATCATGAAGTGGTGATGCTAAGAATGCCCACAACTTTAGTCTTTCTTTCTGCTCTCTAGAGCAAAATATCATAGTATTGAGAATGATCATGATTTAGACAATTTTCTCTAGATCATATTAGTCAAGGTTGCATAAAATATTATGACTAAGTAAATATTCTCTAGAGTAAAAAGTTATGATATAAAATATTATTGCAACTAAAAATACTTGATAATTTAGCTTTATATCAAATAAGTCATAACACTAGCAATTGCCATTAAATTTTATACTTGTTGGGTGTTTGGCTGCTTCAATATAAAAATAAGATCATAGTCATTATGTGTTTTAGAAAAGATCATACAAGTTTTTTTCCAACTCTCAATCAAAACTCTAGACATGCATGAGAACCAACTCTGGGTATGATCTCTCAAATAAAATATAAAAAGTCTTAATATTATAGCACCTAGTTTAATTTTTTTCATCTTCATCATCTCACATAACTCCAAGTACATTATGACATGCCCACTCAAATCTTTTGAAACTCTTTCCTCGTATTGATATTGTTGAATCATTATTATCAAACTTTGTTTTAACTCAAAGTAGTTTGCTTTCACTAGTTACATCTGAATCCTACTGGCATATATCAATAATAGTTGTACTATTAATAATCTTCAGGTATAGTGAGAATAGGGCTATTAGATAGCTTATCCTTCATAACCATATTGGCCATAAATGTTGCGTGTTCCTTCTATTCTCTCTTTTTCTCAGCTCTATGTCTCATAATACTTTTCTGGTTTGCTCAATTTTCAGGTCTAGAGGTATTAACTTAGTCCTAAAATTTTAGCTCATATAATAGATGTGGCTCAATGGCTGCAAAGAAAACAAATAAACAAAAAACAAGTAAAACATAAATTTAATGCAATCAATAAACAAGATATTGTTGTCAGCAGAACTAAAAAGAGAACTACCCTTTTGCAAGGATAGTTTCATCAATTCAAGTTGACAAATTAAATTAATAATAAAATAATTTTTAGTAATAGTACTAAAAAGCTATTATAACTTTGTTACGTGTATTGAAACTAAGTATTTGCCCTATGGTCCCAAAATTTTATTAAGTAGTTGTCTTTTATATAATGTATTTCATAAGAATAATAATCATACAAGTAATAAAATAGATATAAGTCTAGATATCAATCTCATAGAATTATGCCATTAGTTTGATCAAGAAAAAGTAAATTAATTAATACTCAAGTTGAGTAGATAAACTTAAGTTTTTAGAATGATACTTAGACTCTATGATTGACTCACTTCCATGTACATGATATTATTACTATAATCATTTGGACAATATTATGTTTGATTATTAGATGAATAATAGATTAGTATGAAAATGACTTAGTTTTCTCATAGAATATAAGGTAGTTATCATCCTTGGACTATCATCACCAAGGACGATCTCATTAGAGTTGTCCCCTTGGTATTTCATCATAGAAGTCACACACCATTCCATTCATGGGGCATTCATATATCTATTTCTTTTAGGTAATCCTTTAATTGCTCTTGTTGATTACTTTGATTAAACATTCTCTATTTACTAACCTTGTTTAATTTCTTAAAATACAAGATAATGTGGTAATAAACACATTTGTACATTTAGCTTCATAAGTATCATACTTGTGATAATTAAAATATATTTTCCTACAAATCTCACATATGAAAATCATACAAGAGAATATGGCTCATAAAGTTGTTACCACCATATGAGACACCTCTATTTATATGTGCCTCATAATATATTTGTCACTGTTCATCTTGGTCAACACATGACTCCCACACTATAGTGATACCCCTAGGTTAAATGTTCTACTTAACCCTCACATCACTTGAATGTTAGTTTTTTTTAGAATATACATAATGAATTGATCATTAGTATATCCATGCTTTCAACTTCATAAATTTGATACTCATTATGATTAAACTTACCTTCATCTTAGGTTTTCACATAGGTTTATCTCACACTCTTAGGTTGTAGGTAAATCACTGTATTATTTCTACCATTACTTATTTGTCTCCATCCACTATGACTGGCACATATAAACCAATGGTATTGTAAAAATTTTAAATTTTAGTTCTAAATTTCATTCATTTCCATCAGCATTGATACCACTATATTACAACAAAATAAATTATAAATTTATAACATTCATATAAAAGTATGCAAACCAACCCTAGATTTCATTTTAACCTAACATTAGGGAAGAATTCAAGTGAGATCTTAGGAGTTGTATCTCATGGAATTGAGGGTTCCCACTGATAGCCTTCTTAAGAATTAAGGTCTCAAAACCTAAACTCAAACAATCATTATATGTATTCACCTTGGATTTTACCCTAAATTAATGTCAAAATCATGCTGCCAAGGGTTAGAATTGATCTTGGTTCAAAATTTGAATCCCCTTTCTTTTTTGTATTCTCTTTTTATAGTGTAGTTTTTATTCTTCATTGGGTATATGAAATTCTTTAAATTATAATTCATAGCACTTAGTTGAGGTCATAATTTTCTTGTCTATTCGAATCTTCATTGGAGTAGAAATGTCATGGTACTAATGAATAATTCCATAATGCAAGATATTCTTTTTGGAGAAAAAAATTATTGAGGCACTATGAATTCCATGAGTATGACATTTTCCTTCTGGATCACAAAATCATGATAATGGAAATAGTAATGACTTAAGGCTTTCTATCTAAAGTAAAATGTCATGACACTACGAATGGGCATGTCCGAGACAATTCACTATGGATCACAATGGTATAAATCGAAGAAAATTGTATCATTAAGTCAACGATCACCATAGTAAAAAGTCAAGGCAGAAAATATTATCTTAACTCAAAATACTTTGTATTTTAACTCTATATCGATTTAGTCATGGTATTGGCAATTATCATAACTAATTATACTAGTAAGGTATCTAGCTATCATAACATAAAAATAAGGTTGAAGCTATTATGTGTTTTAGAACTTGTGCGGTCTTGTCTCGATAAGCATATCATGGCTACAAAGAATATGTTGCATAGTAGAATATCTATCAACTCGATAGTATAGTTATGATATACAAAGATTTTTATAATTAGTTTTATAGAGTCATGATCAAGATAGGATTCCATAACAACTAAAGAACATCAGAGAATGTGTAAACAAGTCGTGACATTAGAAATGTCATAATTCTCTATCATTCTCTTCCATAAAACTCATTGCTCCATCAAGTTCATTAATTTCACCCAAGAAGCTATATGATTTCAATATTATTCATCAAATTTCTTCCAAATAATAATTCAGTGAAATTAGTTCATTTAATGCTCAAATAAGTAAAAACCATAAAATCATGCTAAATAATGACAAATTATTTGGTAATTGGAGTAGCTGCTTTATTCTTCTTCCTTAATCTAATTGATCTTTGGAAGGAACCAACACTTGATTTGTGGAAATAAGAATTTATACGGGATAACTTTCCTCTGCTTAGATAATTATCATCCTTAAATTGGTTCTCTAGAAAAATCATCTATCTACTTCAAATAATCTTTTTGGCGATCAAGTCTCATGATTTGTACTCAAACTTCTCATGTCCATAGCCAATGAAAATGCACATATGTGTAACATCATCTAGTTTTGATCATTCAGCTTTTGGGATATGAATGAAAGCATTGTTGCCAAAAACTCTCAAGTAACTATATGAGATATCTTTTCCAATCTAGATTTTGTTGGGAACATCTTTATCCATGGTGGTAGTAAGATACGTATTAATTATATTAACAACTATATACATAGTTTTTCCCAAAATTTGTTTGAAAACATAAATTTAAGAAAGCATGCACCAGATTCTTTCTTCACTGGTTTGATTTAACCTTTCAGTCATATTATTTAATTGAGACATCTTGGCTAGTGACTTTTCATATCAAATATTATGGGATACATAGTAACTCTCAAACATGCCTTGATATGCTCCCAATTATCAAAATATATAAAGATTAATTTCATACCAATCTCTCTTTGGACTCTAGTGTAAAAATCATTAAAAACATGAAAGGCTTGATCTTTAATTTTTAGTATAAATGCCCAAACTTTTATATAGTGATCATAATGAATGTGACAAAAGAAATGGCTATACTAAGTATTCTACTCTACATAGAGCATACATGAGTATAAGTAAGATTTAAAATATTCAATATCCTCGAAAGTGATAGAGAGTGTAAAATTGTAGGCTGCTTTTACTAGCCTTATAGTACATAGACTCATCGAGAGATGATTCATTGTCAAATGAAATAATATCTTTATCTAGCTATAAGAATGTATATCTCACTCACACTACCATGTATTTTATGCTAGAGACTAATATTAATCTTTTGATCAGCAATATTTAATAGATTTCCAAGCATTCTTTTATGAGTGTCATACATGTTATTTTTTTTATTACCCCTAGTAATGACTAATTAGCCATTGGCTAGTTTTCATCGATTATCATTGACATAACTCATATATTAGTATTACTTTATTATGGTATCAAAACTTATTATTTATGATAATTTTTAAAAATCTCATTAAATGATTATTAATGATCCAATATAATTCCACAATATATGGGTCGTACAAGTAGTAAAATCGATGAAGCCTAAATATTAATCTCATAGAGATTATATAGGCAATTTGATTAACCAGATATGAACTAATTGCTACTATATATGAATAGATAGACATGGGTTTTTTAAAAAAATACTAAACATAAGTGTTGGCTCACTTCCTTGTGTATGATGATGTTTTTGTAGTCATTGGGAAATAATGTTTTTAGTTGTCAAATGAACGACAGATTAGTGTGAAAATATCCTAGTGCCCTATAGGCATACAAGGTGGCTATCATCTTTAGACTATCACTACCAAAGATTATCCCCTCATAGTTATGCTATTAGTATGATTAGAAGATACAAAATAATATGATAATAATGTATTTGTGCTTTCATCTCTCAATGAATCTAGCCTATAGAAATCATATAAGAAGAAATAACATGCATGGGTGTCACCACCATATGAAACTCATCTATTTGTAAGTATGTAATGACATACATATCATTTTCGGGCATGACTGAAACATGACTTTCATTTTATGGTAAATTCCTAGGTTAGATATTTTACTTAATCTTCATATTACTTTAAGGTCAATTCTTTTAGAATATGCATAATGAATTAGTAATAAGTATGTTCGTGGTTTTTGCTTTATTAGTATCATACTAATAATAATTAAACTTACCTTAATATTACGTTTTTATTTATGAGTTTATCTCATTCATTAAGAATAGAAAAGTTGTCACTTTCTTCTTACCATACCACATGAGTGTGTCACATGACTTATATGTTACTGTCTGTCATTGTTGAAATATGTAAACTTATGATAAGAGAAAACCTAATATTTTATCTTTAAATACCAAGTATATTCATCAATATCCATACCACAATATAAAATTTATAAAATCAAAATATCCTAACAAAAGTATGCAAAACTAACCAAAGATCTCTATTTAACATAATATTGCAAAAAATGTTACATGAAATATTAGGAGTAGCATCTCGTGGAATTGATGATTTTCAATGATAACCCTAATGAAGATCTATGTATCAAAACATAATTTCATATACTTTTTAATCACGTTCATCTAAGGCTTTTTGCATCTTTTGGCTCGATCATCTTTTCTCAAATTTCTCTATGTATCATTTTTATACTATAGGGGTCCATATGATTCTTAAAGCTAAAAAGTTGTGGCACTAGCTTGGAGGCATGCTTTTATTATTATTTTTAGATCTTTTTTTGAGTCCAAAAGTCATGGCAGTAATGAATGATGCAACTCAATTAATTCTCTAGAGAAAAATTTCTCTAAAGCATAATGTCATGGTGGTTGAAATATCATGACTAAAATAAATTATTTGGATCATAAAGTCATAATACTAGGAATAAGCTTAGTTTTGGTATTTTTTATCTAGAAAAAAATATCATGACACTAGAAATACCATGACTAATATTTTCTTTCTGATGTACAAAAATCATAATAAC
This sequence comes from Sapria himalayana, assembly GCA_029783825.1. Lineage (NCBI taxonomy): Eukaryota > Viridiplantae > Streptophyta > Magnoliopsida > Malpighiales > Rafflesiaceae > Sapria > Sapria himalayana. Next base: position 2,036,786 of record JAREIK010003183.1, on the reverse strand, counting down.
AAGAAATATCATAATTGAGTATATACTCACTAAAGTACAAAATCATGGAAGAATAAATGTCACAACAATGTAAATGCTCTCTATAATAAAAAGTCACTATAAATAATATTATAGACTTAAAATACATAGATATTTATCCAAAATAGAACTGAAAGTATATGAGTCATCCAAGTAGTAGACATTTATCTTGACATCAATCCCATATGGATTGTGTAGGTAGTTCAATCAATCAATAGTTAGTCAAATTATACTCCCAGTAAAATAATTCTGAGTTTTTGGTATGACTCGTAGATTTTAGGGTTGGTCTATTTCATTATGCATCACATTATGTCTAAATTGCTAGGTTATTATTATATTTGTTTATAGAATGAAGGCTGAATTATTGCAAGAATACTCTGATACCTAACTAACATACAAAGTGATTATCATCTATTATGTTCTTATAATGATAGTTCTCTCATAGTTATTTTCTCGACACTTTACCACCTGAAATAATACATTATTCATGCTTGAAGTTCATCCACAAGTCTATACCTTTTATGTAACTCATCAACTATCCTTAATAGTTCCTTTATATATATATATATAATCTGACCTCATGTATCATAAATACATGAACTAATGTGGTATTAAAATCATTTTTGCTTTAAACTTCATAAGTTTCATGCTCAAAAAATAAACATATGACTTTTATCAAATCTTACTTGTAAAATTCATATGACAGAAAGTAGTTCATAGGGTTATTACTATCTTATGAGTAACATTCACTCATATATGTCTCATGGTTTGCATATCACAATCCATCATGAAGACAAATGAGTCTCACACTAAAGGAAACACTATTAAAAAATATTATATAAAATTCGAATATCAATTGAGGGTCAGTTTATTTAATATATGCACTTAGGATTGGCTTAATATATTCAATTATATATTCATCACACAAAAATAATACTAATCCAAGATATCAATTTAGCTTGATATTGGAGAGAAATTTGTACGAGATAATTCAAAGTATACTTAGATAATTTTGGATTCCTAAAATAGCCATCAAAAGAATCTATCATTCAAAAGACTAAACTCATTATTCTCTTTTAGTGTGTCTCTTATTTGCCCCTAAGTGGGGGTCAGAATTGATATTTTTCTTTTAAGATTTAAGCTTATGCCTTGCATCGTCTCCTTGTTTGTGGATCCCTACTAGGGTTTAGCAAAAATCACCCTCTTTTCTCTCCTTTATGAACTATTCTCCTTTTAAAATCCTTTCCCTTTCTATTTTATTGATTTCACTGCTTTCTTACTCTCATGTTTAGCTATAGTTTCAAGTGGGAAAGTTATGACACTAGGAAATAGCCATGACTTTAGCATTATCTCTCAATAAAACTAAGTTGTGGCACTATAGTTGACTATGGATTTGGACTATTTATTTTATTAGATTGTTGTGATAATGGGAATGGCCATAGCTCAAGCATTTTATCTCTATAACATGAAACCATACTATTGTAAATGACCATGTTTCATGTATTTTCTTTCTATAACATGTAGTCATATTAATAAGAATATCTACAGCTTGTGCATTTCATCTCTATAACCCAAAGTAACTATGCTAGGAATAACCATGACTTTGGCCGTTTCTCTAGAGCAAAATGTCTTGACTCTTAAAATAATTGTAGATCAGATAAATGCTCTCTTTAACTCTTAATAGCCAAAATTCATGGTGATAGAGAATTGTCATAGCTTTTTCCTTAATATTTATGATCCTGGAAAGAGAAAATCATTGCTTTAAAAATTTTTATAACTTTTAGTACTAGTGGAGTATTTGGTTATTATGACATAAAATTAATATCACAATTATCAATGTGTTACATAGCTAGTGTGGTGCAAATCCAAGAAAATTTCATCACCAAAAAAATATGTTGCATATCAAAATAATTATGTCAATGAGGTGGTAAAGTCATGGTATATGAAGATTGACATGACTAATTGTATATAGTTTGGACCAAGAATGAATATTGAAATTACTCTTTATGCCCTTGAAAGTATAACTAAGTCATAACATGAGAATTACTATGACTTTATATGAATCATTGCACCCTTCCTACATCAATAATTTTACCAAGTCTTATATTTCATACATATACTATATGATTTGACTAATATTCATTATAATCTATCAGAATTATAATTTCATAAAAATATTATATTTAAAGCCATTTTTAATACAAATAAATTAAGAATACTCACCAAACTAACTACACATGTTCAATATTTGGCATATTGAATAGATATTTGGTTTCCATGATGTGAAAATATGGTCATGACCATTATGGTGTTTTAGAGTTAGTGTGGTATTGACTCTATGAAAATATCATAGTCGCAAAGATTGAGTTGGATAGTAAAAATATCATATCATCTTTATGATTGAGTAGTGGTAAACAAAGATTGACATAGCTTATTTTATAGAATCTTTGTCAGGGGAAAAAATATGATGCAACTACTAAATAGGATAGTGAAAGGAATACCCAAGTCATGACATGAGAAATATCATAAAATTTATCGCTTTTCTCCCCTTCATTTTATTTCTCCACCAAATCTACTAATTTCCACCAAAAAAACTTTGATTTCACTACATTTCATTAAAATCCATCAAAATAATCATTTAGTGAAATCCATTTGTTTAATGCTCAAATAAGTACAAACATATCATCAAGCACATGCCAAAAAACAAAAATATTCAGTATATGGAGTAATGAATAGTGTCCCATATCATCCAGCATGGCTATGAATATTAAGTTCTAACAAATTCTGTTACATATCTTATATCTTTCAACATCAATTGATGTCATGTATGTATCTACAAACAAATGTCTCTCATCCACAAAATATATGATGTCCTATTATTACTCATCTTTACTATGTCATAATCACCTGGTATATATAATGTAAGGAAATCAAAATATAGAGTGATATGAAAGAAGCTTGTGAGTCAATAAGCTAATTACTCTTATAAGATACTAAATTAGCAAAATTATCATCTCTATGTAGCATCAAGTCAGCTTAAAAGGTGATGTTAGCTTCTCTCTTTGATATATCTCCTCACATGTGTTGTTGTTGCAAACTTTCTAAGATAAAAATAATAGTTTTTTTTGCATGTGCCTAGTGGATCTCCTCTCACATCTCTCAAAAACTAGGATATCATTATAATTTTGTTCGACACTTCATGTACTAACTTTTTTATGGTTTGGCATATATGTATTGGTGTGTTTATACATATTTGTGTTTTTATAAAATAAATTTCATTAATTCTATATTTTGAGAGATTTTGATCAATGTTTGTGAAATAATTGCTATTTGGGTAAAAATTGGTAGACTTATTGAAACAAAAGCTTGGATAGGAGAAAGAAAAGTTATGGAGAGTTATAATATTTCTTATGTCACAACTTGATCACACCATCTATCATCTTACTAAGTATATTTAGTATTATTTCTTAGTCATAACACTACAAACCTAGTCATGAAGATCTTTATAGGCCACTATTATACCATCGAGTTGGCATTGTCTTTACACTTTGCAACATAGTCTCTATCACTAAGATATTATCTTGTAGTCATGATTATATTATCTATAAAATATTTAATGGTCAATATATTATTTTTACATCATGATATCCAAGTACTCCCCTGGTATAATTAATCATGACAAATTCTAGCACCTCAACTTATTCATTACAAAGCCAAAATATAATATATTTTGAGTCATGGTATTTTTTTGGAATGAAAATATATTCTCGATAGTATTTATTTTAGTCATTATAGTTTCTAGCAACTTTCATAGTCATAGCAACTTTCAGTGCAACAACATTTGGCTATAGAGAGAATTGATCATAGTCATTCTAGTACCATAATATTTTTTTCTAGAAAGAAATTATCTAACTCGAGACTCTTTTTAGTGCTATGACATTGTGTTCCATTGATGAGTTACTTGAGTCATAGCCTTCATTATGACTGTAAATTTGGTACTCTTGAAAAGATTAGATGAGACATGAGGGTTACAATCTCAAGCCAACACTATGACTTTCAACCAAAAGGATCATATAAATTATTTGAATTATTTAAGCAACACTTAGAAATAAATCCAAATAGAGAAGAGAAGATTAGGTTTTAAGCCATGAGCCACCACAAACTCTAGATGACATGATTCTAACCCAAAATAGAAATAATTTAGGGCAAAAATGGGCAATACTTGATTGAGGTTTGGTTTTCACACTTAAATTCATGTTTTGGATTGCATTGAGAACCTTCAAATTGTATGAAAAGCCTCTCAATGCACATTGCATAAATTTTTATGTATTGTTAAGCTAAATTAAGATATAAGATTATGTTATTATTTCATACTTCAAATACCAAATAATTTGTATTATTTGGGCAGTAAATATAGGCGTGTTTGCATGTATTTAGTATTTACTGATGAGATTTCAAAAAAATTTCACCTTTGAAAGGACTTGACAAATTATAAAGAAATCATAAAAAATTTTGGTGAAATATACGGGCACAATAGAGTAAAGACTTGTAGGAGAAAGATGTTATGGATAGTTAGGAAAAATCTCTTGCCATGACTTATGATACCCATTTCATATTTATTTTAAGTTTTTTTTTGACATTTTTTATTAGCTATAGCTTTACTAAAATAGGCATACCATTTTTTGAATGTCATAACTATTCCACCGAGTTGTCCCAATCATTTTACTATATTATATAATTATCATAGCTATGATATTTCCTAGAGTTACGGTCACACTAGCTTTGAATCATTTAATTTTCATGACATTATTTCTATGTCACAACATCTAAATAAAAAATTAGTATAGAGTCATGGCACAAATCAAGCATCATGACTTATTCCTCACAAATCAAAAAATGCCAAAGGCTCTAGGTCAAAATGATATTTTCCACCACAATATCTTGTTCTAGAAACATTTACCCTATTCATGGTCATAATAAAAGTCACGACCTTGTGCTCCAGATATAAATGACCAAAGTCATAGCCAATCCTAGCACTACAACTTTATGCTCCAAAAGAAAACATTCTAATCACAATAATCTTAGTGTCGTGATATTTTAGTCACAAAGTCAAGACCAAAGTCACAACCATTCTCAGTGATGTGACTTATGTTTTTTTAACCATTATTAATGGGATACAAAAGTTAATGGTTTAGTCATTTTCGACATGAAATGATAGTTAATAATAAGGCCCTCTTTAATGAAATAAAATAGTTGATAATTTAACCATTATCAAATGAAAATTATAGTTGATAATTTTGTAGTTATTAATGAGATATAGAAGTTGGCCTTTATATTTCATATTGGAGAATGTAATTGATTTTGATGCAAACTCATAAGAGTTTTGATTAAAGATTACTACTACTAATAGTATTAGGTTACTTCCATCTTAAAAGGAATAATTTTAGGCCAGTCAACTATTAGAAAAATCTCGCCTAACCACACAACATTTAATATTTGATAACCAAGGTACAAATACTTTGGACTATTTTGATTTGACTAAGATATAAAATTACTTAATATATATATGAAAATATTTGATTAATTAGTTTGAATTATTTAACAAATGAAACTCAAAAATTTTTATAAATAAAGAAGTGACATTATACCTCCTATTTGCAAATTGAGAATGTTTGATCCGTAGAAACTATATTATGATTTCTTAGTGAGTTCTAAGCTAATTCCCCATTGTTAATAATTTTTGGGGAAATCTTAGTTTGGGTGATGAGTGATGACTAGTTTAGAAAATAGACATTATGAGAAATTTACTTAGGATGTTATTTTGATAATTGGAAGGTTATAAGTTTGGTGGATTAGTAAAATTTTGAAAGCTATTTCGCATAATTTTTTATTTTAAATTGTGATGAAGGAACTTTATAGTTGAATCTTGGTAATTTTAGAATGTTGCTCTACTATTATAATTAAATATTTGATAATTTATAATTTCCATTTACAAAATAAATGTTCTGGCCAATTCACACTTTTAGTTTTTGAGTTTTGGGTATGAAATGATCATAGTATAATTAGCCTTGGGGCATTGACATAGTAGTATAAAAATTTTAGGTTTATGATCTTGATGTGAACTTACTTTGTTTACCTTTGGAGATAGATGAATGATGATTTAGTTCAAGTTTCAACATCAACTGGTTCAATTTATTTTTTCTTTATAATTGTGATTTGCTCATTTGGCTCTTAGTGATTAATCTAGATAAGAGACTTTACTATTATCTTTTCAGATAATTTACATGGCTTTCCACTTATTGATTTGGCATAATAGACAACTCATAACATGCAACTCATATAAGATGACATCTACAAAGCTTAATGAGTTAAAGATTCAACATCAAGACTTGGTAGATAAAAATTTTATTAGGGGTAGTGCCCACCTTGGTAAACTATTATTTTATTTATAAGGAAGAAAGATGGATTTATGAGACTTTTTTATTGATTAAAGTGTTGGAACTATGTCAATACTAAAAGTCATTTGATTTTTGTGAATCTTTGTTTGAATGCATTATATTTATTCAAATATAAGTGAATTTGCAATGAGTTGAGTTTGTATTTAAGAATGATGTGCGCTGTTTCTTTATTCTACATAGTAGATAATTTGGTACATAAAGTTCGACTTATACAAAGAAGATTAAATCATTAATTTTTGAAGAATATAAGTCTACTATTAACAATCTAGATATAGTTTGACACATAATTGTTAAAATTGTAGCATAATATTTTATTTATAGTAGATCTATCTCGACTACTGAGAATGATAAAATTATAACTTTCTATGCTAGTATACTTTTGTGTATTAAATGGGACCATTACACTGTAATTATTTTATACTATCTTATTAAAATAAGCTCCATTATTATTGTAAATACTATTACTCTTAATTTTGAAATAATTAATAAATACATATAATTGTTAATTGTTATTTTAATCCATAAAGAATGAGATCTATAAATAAATTAATAAACTTAGTGAGTTGAATAACTTTATTAGGTACATGGTAAATATTAATTATTGATAGAATATGTGTCATATCAAAAGGATTGATGATACTCCATTGAGAATACTTATAAATTTTGATATTGTTATACCTTGCATGTGGATTTTAATCCAGCATATCAAAAATGTTAAGTGGAGGGTCTAAAAATAATAATAAGAGATCAATTAAACTAAATTATAATTAATTTAATTTAATCAATAAGTATCTATAGTTTTAACATGAGGAGTTCAGAGATCTTATGACGTATTAATAATAAGAGATTTATTAATTATTTTGAATAAGTGTTGGAGTATAATTATAATTATTTTGAAGAATAAATTGTAATTAACATAAATGATATAACATAATTTATATTGGGAGCCCAAAATCTTATTTAAGCTAGAATCCCTTCTGTAACTTTATACAATGCTGTAAGAAAAAATTTTTAATTTATAATTAAAGATGTCATTTATTTGTTTAGCATATATATGTATATAAAATTAGAGTAATTAACTTGATTAAAATCATTTTAATTGATTTTATCATAATCAGATTTATTGATTCTATTTAAAATTGGATTAATTATTTGATTATATATATATATATAATCTTTAAATAATAATTGAAGGTTAAAAGAAAAACATCACCTCACTTTTTTAAAGATAATGTGATATTTTTTTTTTCTTGTGTGTTTATTCCAAGTTTAATAGCATGGGAAGAAGGTGCCCACCTTATCTTCTTCCTCACTTTATCTGGAGCAAGAATATGAGAGAAGATTTCTATTTGAAAATAGAATTTACAATTAAGGTATACCTTCAATATCATTATCATAACATGCATCCCAAAAATACAAATGATTCTAATTCATATGCATTATCATGAGAAGGGATTCAAATCTCTAACACAGAAGGAGTTAAATAAGGTGGTGAAGAACTACTATCCTTTTCCTTAGATTGATAATTTGTTTCATCAAAATTGGGGCATATGTGTGTTCTCTAAGATTACTTTTTTATTTAGGGCATATGCATGATCTATGATTTAGTTATTATTAGTTAAGGGTTATAAAAGAAGATGTACCCATGACTAATTTTTGAACTAGATATGGGCATTGCGAATTTTTAGTTATGCCTTTTGATTTGAATAATGTTCCTGCCACTTTTATAGACATAATGAATAGGATATTCAAGTTCTATCTAGATTAATTCATGGTAGTTTGAATTAATGATATCATAATTTACTCACATGGTTGAGCAAAGCACGAGCATCAATTGAAAAAAATATGAGTTATAGTTAGAAAAAGCTTCTTTCCTTGGTCATGCTGGTAACCGAGGATGGAATCTTAGTTGTTTATGGAAAGATAGTTGTTGCATCAAATCAAAATACACCATGGTGATTGAGATTCAAAATTTCTTGAGACTAGATGGGTATTATATATTGTTTATTAAAGGTTTCTCTGAGATTTCCATATATCTAATCAAATTGAATATGGAAGGGTTACGTTTGGATAGAGTGATTATTATGAACATATATTCAAGGAATTAAATATTAAATCTGTGAACTCTTATTTTATTTATCCTTTCATATATATTCATAAAGATTTTTGATGTACAACAATGTATCTCATCATGGTTTGGGTTATGTTTGTATGCATCTTGGGAAAGTTATAGCTTATACTTTTAGATAGTATAAATCCTAAGAATGAAATTACCATACTCATGATTTAGAATTAGTTATAGTGGTCTTTGTAATTAATATCTAAAAATATTTTAATTTTTATCAAACTTGTGAGATATTTATCTCATAGTAGAATTTGCCAATAATAATACCTTCCAAACTAGTATTGGGAGGTCAACCTTTTGCGGCATTATGTGATAGGAGATGTTAGTCTCCTATTTGTTGGAATGATGTTTGGTGAAATAAAATTTTTGGGTCATGAACCTGTGCCATTAATTATTAAAAAGGTCTTTCTAATTAGAGAAAGATTAAAATATAATAGAAAATAGATGAAAGAGTTATGTTGATAATCATGTGAGAGTTAAAGTTTGGGATGTGAGATTGTGTTTTCCTAAAAGTTTCACCTACGAAGTCTATATTAAGATTTAAAAGAAAAGAAAAACTCATTCATCATTTTGTAGGAACATTTAATATTTTGAAAATACGAGACACTTCATTTTATATAATGATATTGCCCCCATGACTATCTAACAATCATAATGAATTCAATATTTTGACCCCAAGGAAATATATTTATGATCCATTATATCTTGTGGAGTCAGAGCCTATCTTGGTTTTTGAGGACATGGCATATTAAGATCTGCCAATTCAAATTGTGGATACCATTGAAAAAATATTGTCATATCATTATCAAGTTGGCAAAAGTTTATTGGACTAATCATAATATTTGAAAAGCCACTTGGGAATTAAAGGATTAGATAAAAAAAATTATTTCCACCTATTGATATGACTTTGTTATGATGCATAATCTTTATGAATAAACAAAGTCTCAAAATCTCGTTGGGTGAAAGTCTCTCATCTAGCCAATTCCATAAGTATATAAGTCATATATTGTGGCTTGGTGTAATGCCTTGCATAATATTATATTGCCACATTATTATTAAATTGTCATGATATTGACATTAGTAATTCTTGAACATCATATGGCCATGTTGATGGGAAATAACTATCATTGAGAAGGTCTCTCGTGTGTATCACGTGGTTGTGGCATTGAGAAATTACCGAGGCACAGAAATTATCTTTCATATGTCTAAGTGTCCATGGCCTTATGAGTGGTTTTTGCACTAGGATTCATTTCTCTTATATATCATGTTATTGTGGCACTACAAGGTTTTCCATGACATTGGTAATTAGACCGTATATAAAAGTCACAACTCACAACTTGCCTTCCATTGATGATTAAAGTCATAACTTTTGGAAACATACTCACTGTACTATCATTTGTAACATTTAGTATCTAAAAAGTCATGATGATGAATAATTACCATAGCTTTGGCTTGAGTAGTTTTGGCTCTATAATTTTCTTTAGTTCACAAGTCATGACTTTGTAAAAAGTCAGCTTTGACTTAAGATTATCAAGCCATGTTAAAGATAATCATGACTCTTGGACCTAACCAAGACTTTTAGCACCATTAAGGCACTTGATTATTATGACATAGAATTAATGTTACAACTATTAAAATTTTATGAGATAAGTATGACAATGACTCCATGATAATATCACAACCATAAAGAATTTGTCACATAATTGAAAGATTATATTGATGAGTTGGTAGGGTCATAGTATATATAGATCACCATGAATAATTAGGAAGCATTTCAATCAAGAATAGATGCTAAGAATATGTAAGACTTTATATTCTATCCACTCAGTTAAATACCTCCAAATATTTATCAATTTCATGAATATTCATCAAAACTTATCAAAACTCTAAAGTTATAAAATCAATCCATAATTACTCAATTTATATGCATAAACATCATTACAAATCAACAAAATATATAAGATGTTAGGTAGTTTAAACACTGAACAAACTTTTGCACTAAAATAATTGCTCATCACTGAGTAACAATTCCCCCTTAAAAAAATATTTGCATTATCTCTAAAAATTCCATAATTAGGTTTGATAGTCCAATCATCTAAAATAGTGGAGCAATTTCAAGCTAACTTATTGATAATCATGGTGAGGTTTGAGTTCTGTGTCTATACTTGTGGGTCATTGGTTGTGTATATTCATTTATGTGGTGTTTATTATATTACACATGTGAATTAAAAAATCTTGGATTGTCTCGAAATTTGCACTATGTTTAACATCCATAGATAGACTTGTAATATTCATGCTAGCTTCTTAATATATTATTTTATCTTTTTTTGTTTGTTTATTCCATATGTCTTGCTTCAACTATACTTGTTCCTTGGCCTTTTTTTTGTTTTGATGTATGACTTTAGTGAATGTCATAGCTTCTTCTATGGTGGCTTGTCCATTTTCTTTATAGATCTTCAATGTCTTGGTACTGACTATAATCATTATTTTTCCTTTTCTTCTTGAATGTTCAAAGTCATGATTCAATGTATAACCACAACTTTATCTTGAAGCATTTTCTTGCCCTTTCCATTTTGTAACTCCAAAGTCAAGGTGTTGTGCATAAACACAACTTTGACTTAAAGATTTTGATGAACTAATTCATTATGTATCCCCAAAGTTGTTGTACTAGACATATTTGTGACTTTTTTTTTCAAGTTCTCCTTGGTTATTTTCATTATATAACACCAAAGTTATGGTATTGTACATAACCATGACTTAGTCTTCAAGATTTCCTCAGTCATTTTTTTATGTAACACAAAAATCATTGCCCTAGGCACAACTATGGCCTAATCTTGGATTGGCTTCTCAATAATTTATGACTTAGCTTTGTCTTTCTCCTTTATTCTCTTAGCTTCCTTTTTGTTGTCAATATATGATATTTATGAGGTCATGATTTTGAAGAATGTCATGACCTTATAACCATCATCTTTCTTTATTTTCTCATTTTTGTTACTCCAAAATTAGTTTTAATTTTTTGTATTTCTCATCTTGATCACATCACAGCTTCAAAGTTATTTTTTTACTTCATCTCAATTTTCATCTAGCTATAAGCCTTCTATAACATTTTCCATTGAAAATCAACCTTTTGTTGTATTATAGTATGAAAGAAATTGTTTATTCTCCAACACCTACCTCATCATCATTTAGACCCTACAAGGCATTGTAAAGATTAAAGTTTATATGTTTCTCATCGATATGGAGAATAAACTTCCATTTCTTGACATCGATAAGGGCTTGTCCCATGCCCCAAAAATGACTATCTCGATATTAATAGTACATAATTGTCCTCCATATAAAATACAATAAAATCTACTAAAAAAACTAAAAATATTCACATTAACCAATACATCTTTAATAATTATATCTAGGATCTTAATAGCATGATCTTCCATTTGAAAAGAGAGAGATATAGAAGTAATTTGCCGAGATTCAATATTTATGTTATTGACTTGGGCACAAATTGACACGATCTCAAATCCCATAATACTTTTGAAAAGGTGTGATCCCCAATAATATAAGGTATAGTAAAAATTTTGGGTTCCTTTAATTTATCTTAAATATTTTATTTGAATAATTATATAGTATTTCTCTATCATATTCATGGTTCCAAACATCTCCAACTTTCTATTATTACTCATTATGTCTTTCATAAATACCACATAGTTCGACATTTGGGCTAGAGCTTTGGAAAATGATATGTTAACTTATAACTTATATAATATATCGAGAACCTTCTCAAAAGGTTCATCTAATTTTTCTTTTCTAAATCATTATGGCAAAGAAAGATTCATAGGAAACTTACCCTTATCTTTATTTTAATTGGTTTTTTTATCTCCATAGCTTCAGATAGAGGTGTCAAACGGGCCGGGCCGGCCCGGCCCAGCACGAGGCACGGCACGGTTCGGCCGTGCCTGGGCCGGCCCGGCACGTTCAAAAACCGTGCCCGGGCCCGTGCCGTGCCCGGGCGAAGCAAGGCACGTTTCGTGCCGTGCATAGCACGAGCCGTGCCGTGCCTGGCCCGGCACGGCTCGTGCCTAGGCACGGCACGCCGGCACGAGTCCATCCCGTGCCGGTCCCGCAGGCACGCGTGGCACTGGCGGCGTGCCACGCGTGCCGTGGCGTGAGTCACGACTCACGGTCACGAGTCACGACTCACTAAGTCGTGACTCGACCCATCAGGCCCCCCCCCCCCCAGTAAAAAGACCGCGGGTCGGGTCCAAACAGACCCGACCCGCGGTCTTTTCTGCCGAAAACCGAGAAAATCGAAATATCTAACGTGAAAAAAAAAATTTTCAAACTTTGAGCGATTTTCAGCCCTTGGATTCGACTCCAACGGCTAGGGGGCAGAATCCGACGGTCCTCGTGATTCTGCCCCTTAAATATAATAAAAAAATTCAAAAAAATAATAAAAAAATAATTTTTTTTTTAAAAATAAACTTTATTTAGCCTATAAAATCTACCCCCCTCCCTATAAAATTTATGTTTTTCAAAAACATAAATCCTCTCTATATTTTCTCTCTCTCACATAAACCGTGCTTCTCTCTCTCGGCCCTCGTGTTTTTGATTTCGGCTTGGATTTTCGTGAAACTCAACTTGAGTTTTGAACATCAAAGCTTCCTGCGGTGCATCTTGCACGTGAGTGACCTCATTGCTTTTACCGGGTAATATAATTTACTTTTTTTTATCTTCTCTCTCTAAAGCTTCTCTCTCTAGAAAAACGTACGAAAAATAAAAAATGACAAATTCACCTAACACAAATTTAAATTTGGAAAATGAAAATGTTAGTGTTACACAAACGTCTGTGGCTCCTGAAACATTGGTTTCTCCTGTCATCTCAGCCCAAAGTTCTAAAAAACAAAAAACTAGGAGGACTTCTGTAGTTTGGACACATTTTAAAATAATAACACAATTAGATGTTAGGGGTGAGGAACATGAAATGACACAGTGTAAATATTGTATGCGACTTTTAACATGCAAGAGTACATGTGGAACTGGGCACCTAAAGAGGCATGCTGAAATATGCTCCAAAAAACATGGACCGTTAGATCCTAGGCAAACCCAACTTGGCACTACATTTTTTGAGACTGGATCGAGTTCAGTCTCAAAGTTTACTCCATTCGTATACTCCAGCGAGTTGGGTAGGGACGGCATGGCCAGGCTCATCACATTGATGGGTCTTCCGATCAGATTTTCGGAAGATCCGAGGGTAGTGCGCATCATGCAGACTTATTTTCAGCCATCATATCGTAGGATTCCTAGGTCCACATCTAGGAGTGACATACTAAAGATATATAAGTTAGAAAACAAAAAATAATTAAGGAATTTTTGGTATTTAGTGGAGTGGTCTCCGTGACGTCCGATATATGGATATGTCACGATGATTCTTCTTATGCATGTATCACGAGTCATTATGTCGATTCAAACTGGACAATAAATAAAAAAAATATTAGGATTCACTGAGATTCTTCATCCTCATAATGGCCCGGCCATTTTTGAGTGTATGATGAAAATATTTAGGGAATATAAAATTCAAAATAAAATTTTTAGTGTCACTTTCGATAATGCTGCGAATAATGGAGTAGCGATCAATAGTGTTTGTTAGGAATATTAGAGACGCACCTTTAGGAGAGATATTTCATGTCAGATGCATGTGTCATGTTATTAACCTGATAGTTCAAGCGGGTATGAAGGTGTGTTCCCCCGCGTTGGAAAATATACGCAATGCACTCAAGTATATTCGCACTCCTCGCAGACTACAAGAGTTTGGTAATCTCTGTTTGTCTGCGAATCTTAAGAAGAAGAAATTCCAATCTGATGTGAGACATCGTTGGAATTACACGTACCTGATGTTGGAATCATGTGTTGGATACGAACACGTGATATCCGACTACGTCAATAGTAAGAGTGGCGAACTTATTGTTGACGACACTGACTGGGATTCAGGAATTTCATTTATGAAATTCCTGAAGATATTTTATGACACGACGAACATGTGTTCGTCGGTTTATATGCCCACCACTTGCATTGCACTCCGTTGCATATGCAACATTAGTAGCATGTTTAGGATGTATCGAGCGGACCCGACGCTCAGCCATATGGTTGCAGAGATGGAGACCAAGTACCTGAAGTACTGGTCCACCATTCCATCTCTTTATTGCCTCGCAGCATGCATGGACCCTAGGGCTAAGGTGGAAGGGGTTGAAAACACCCTGACTTTCATTTCCTCGTGCATGAACCTGGAAGAGCCACCTCAAGGGTTCATTTACGAGAAGTTGACAGACCTGTTCACATACTACGATACTAGGTATGGTGGTGGTGGTGTTGAGACTGTGAGTACGGACTCTGATACCTTGTTCGGAGATGACGCTTATTCCATTAACCTAGCGAGGGGGAAACGTAGGGGTGGACCTTCACATAGGAGCGAGCTGTCTCGGTACTTAGATACCGATTACTGCTCAATCCTATCACCTTCTGACAATAAGAATCTTGATTTATTACAGTGGTGGAAATCATATGAGTCCGCCTATCCCATGCTATCTAGGATGGCACGAGATCTACTGACTCCTCCGGTGTCGAGCGTAGCATCGGAGTCTGCTTTTTCTGTTGCAGTGAACGTGATTTCGGATAGGAGATCGAGATTACGTCCAGATATGGTTGAGGCCTTGGCATGTTTGAAGGATTGGGAGGAATCGAGATTTAGCATCAGTGATCGTGCTGAAGCTGGGACTATGACAGACACTGCAGTCGCATCCACATCCACTACGATGGCGGAGGAGCTGATTGCCGATGATGATGACCCATATGATACTGATCTTGATGTTGCGGCTGATGATTCTCATTATATGCCGCTTGACGATTGATGCTCATCTGCTCTTTTTTTTTGATATTTTTTATTTTTATTTATACGCTTTGTTTGTACTTTGTATTATACGTTGTGTTGAAGTTGAAACTTATACTTTTTTTTTCGGAGTATTGGTTTCAAAAGCATGAATGGTAATTTTTATTTGCGTAGTTTAAATTTTTTTTAATTAAAATTTTTACTAACTTAATGTATTTATTTATTAATTTAAGATTTAAATATTATTTTAAAATTTATTAACTTTAAATCTTAATATTTAATTAATACATTATAATATTAAAATATGCTAAACTTAATTGAAAAAATAAATAAATTTTCTAATTTTTTTTTACATACTTACATTTAATTTTAAATGTAATATTTTTTACAAAAAATTTTATTTTTTATTTATTACATAAACTTAAATAAAGATAAACAGAAACTTAATAAAAAAATTTAAAAAAAAATTTTTTTTTTATAATCTGCCAAGTCAAAGTGCCAAGTGCCAAGCACGGGCCGTGCCCGTGCTTGGCTGTTGCCTGTTGGCTCCCGGGACCCGGACCCCGGTTGAGCCGGTCCAGGAGACCAGGTCCAAGCCAACCGTGCCCGAGCGGGCCGGGCATGGCACGGCACGGCCCCGCCGTGCCCACGGGCCGTGCCGTGCCCGGCACGGCACGGTAGCACGGCGGGGCACGTGAAAAACGGGCCGTGCCGTGCTGGGCCGGCCCGTTTGACACCTCTAGCTTCAGATCACCTCCATTTACTTATTTGTTTCTTTGTTTCCCTTTTTTGCATCTTTAGGTGAAATTATTGCTTGCTTTTTTTTGGAGTCATGGCTTTATTAGATATCATGACATCATATCATTTGTTTTTATGGTTATCTTTAGTAGGGGTAATGACTTCTTAGAAATTTTAGATATAGTCACGACTTTTGAGAAAGTTGTGATGCTATTATCCCCAAAAGTTCTAGAATTATCTTGTTCAAAATGATTATGTAGCTTTTTTCCACTTCTAAGCAATAATAAGAAGCCATTATTTGGATTTACTTTTGTATCATTTAGCAGTTCATTTACTTTTCATTTATTAATAAATAATATCAATTTTCCGATTTGATTCTTTATATTTCTTATCATCAAACTCATTTGATATAATCTCTCTTCAAGCACTCCCATCTAATTTTCTTGGGTATTATTTCTCATTTTCAATTATGCTATGATAGAATGCATACTTTTTTCCAAAATAGACTTATTTTATCTTCATAATGAACAATTAAAAATTGAACTTCTATGATTATTGAAGTTGACCATATTATTTCTAATAATTCTTAAAGATTACCTAATATTCTATAGCTCACTCTCATAAATTATGTATGAACAATTCTCATGTTTTCTCATGGTTTCTCAAGTTCGGATGGTAATATATTGGGACATTATTGTTGTGTTGAAATTTGAACCCTTTGCTTTGCATTTGATTGGGTTTTTCCATTTGATAAATAGGATTCAAGTCCACTGATTAATGCAAATGTAAAATGACATCTCACCCAATACTTTTCTCATTTCCTCTAAGGTGTCAAACTTCTTAAAATAGCTTTCATCTTTCTTTCAATTGTGGTAAAATGATCCAACTCCAACATTCTAGTTTAAATTTTCACAAATGAATGATTTATTTGAGTTTGATAGTTATTTTTTGCTTGCTCCTCAAATAAGCAATATGCCTCTTCTAGTGATTTATTCATAATTTACCCTCTAACAACCATATCAACCACACACCTCATCATATAATTAAGCCATTATAAAATATTTGTGCTTGGAACCATAACTAGAATCCATATCGAGGAGATTCAATGATTCCTTAAAATGGTCTCAATAGTCATATAGAGTCTCATGCTCATTTTGCTAGAATTAGCTTATCTCACTCTATAATTGATATTTAATTTGAAATAGAAAGAATTTAGTGAAAAATACATTTGATAGTTCAACTTAGCTCTTAATGTAGACCTAATGTAAACATTGAAACCAACTTGTGCTTTATTACTTAATAAAAATGGAAATACATATAATCTTACTACATTGGGGTTAACACCATTTATTTTTATCATGTCACAAAGCTCCAAAAATATTGTGACATAACCATTTGGAGTTTCCAAAGCCCTTCTATAGCACTACTGCTATTGAACCATAACTATAAGACTTAGCTTCAACTCAAAATGGTTGACTTTCACTAATTATAATTAAATACCCAAATAACTATCCATCATCTTGGGCCCCTAATAATTTCATAAGGTGTGGTGATGGATGGAATATTAGATAGCTTGCTCATTACTACCTCATGACTCTCTGTTACTACCAGTGCTCTTTAGGCTTTTTAACAACTATTTGTCTGGTAAGCTTTATGATAACCCTTGGATGACTCTAATAGTCATAATATATTTCTCAATATAATATAAATCTCTCAGTGTTTCTCTAATTATAATATTCAATAATTAGCTCTGATGTGATATAATCTTATATAATAAGTATCCTAAATTGAGATTCTCTTACATCTAAAAATAATATTCTCTCTATACTATGCTAAAAAATTCTTATTTCTCCAAATAAAAAAAAAACTACAATATATTTGCAAACACTAATTTTTGTTTTTTTTATTATTCTACCAAAATCCCTAACTATAATTTAGGGGGAAACCCCCAATGTGTGCCTATTGAATATGTTGCCATCAACTACATGTGCTTGCTAACTATGTTGCCATCACCATGCATGCCTACTATCACCACCACACGCACCAGCTATCACTTACCTTGCAAAAAATATCATTTTATAAAATTTATGAATGGCATTATCAATTATCCACAAACCTCTAGTTCTTTCAATTTTTGGGTCAAGAAAGGTTAATATAGTCTAAGAGCTTTGATTCATTAAAGGATAAAAGGAAAAAAAAGAAAAGGATACAAGCAAAAACTAAAATATAACTATCCACTTTCTTGACAAGTTAATAAGACTTAACATTTAGATTTGAGAAGATTTATAAAACTCAATTCTATCTAAAATACTAAAAAGGAATTATCCGTTAAAAAAAGTATAATTATATCAACTCATTTTGACTAACCAAACTAAATAATTCTTAGCAATAACACTAAAAACTTGATGTGACTTTGTTATGATGCGTAATTTGGTTGGTTAGGTGTAGTCCTCAAAACTCAATAGTGAGAATATCTCATCAACAAAGATCTACAAGTACATCAGTCATATAAGTAAATAAGAAGACCTATTCAAATATTGATTATCATAGATTATAGCAATAGCGTGGTTATCCAAAAGTGAGACAACTCATTTCTAAGAAAATAGATATTTAAATTATGAGACAATCTCCGATCAATGAGTTAATTTATTTAATTTATGTCATGTATGCTTAAATTAGCTTGAATTATATTATGTACTGACACACAATGAAGGTTAATATTTTATGCAATGACTTTTTATCCTAATGTCATACAAGATAGTGTCTTCATTGAGTCCATACTAATAGTGATCCTCTTGTAGCTATTGCTATTCCCTTAGTACATCACCACCGAGACAACAAATCATTCATGCTCGAGAGTAATTCATAATCTCATATCTTTTAGAAAACTTTATCAATTATACTTGACAATTATTTGGTACGTATACTTTTATTTTCTAGCCTTAGGTGTCATAAAATCAAGAATTGCATACTTTGTAAGTATTTTTACTATCAGTTTCATAAGTTTCATACTCGTACAATTTATATACACTTCTCTCAAGTTTCAGTATTGAGAATCATAATAGTGAAAACAACTCACAAGGGCTATCACTATCTTCTGAGTCGAAACATAAAAACACATATCCCAAAAATTACCTATCTCCATCCTCCTCAGTGATGATGTGTCTGCCACACAAAAGGTGAAACCCTTAAGAGAATGTTCTATATAATACCTATCCAAATCAAGAACTAATTCTTTTATGATGTGTATAATGGATTAGTGTATAAAAATATTTATACTTGTACCTTCATAAGCACCATATTTTTAAAGATTAATATACCCAAATTTTGGGTTTTAAGATATGTGTTTATCTCATGCATCATAGTTAAAAGTGCTATCACTATCTTTCTATCATATGTATGAGTGAGCTTTATGATTTACCTATTACTATCTATCACCATAATCTCACACAAACCTACTAATAGTTGAAAATTTAGTTCAAATTTTATTTAATCACCCAACTATCAATATTCTTAACATAAGATAAATAAAAATCAATAGTTAATAAAAAACTATTGTCACGTCATATAAATTAGTTTTAAAAAATTTTAGACCACGTTTTATTTTGATAAAAGTTCCCAAATCTACACTTGAAAGGTGGTTTGAGAGTAATGCCATCCAACTATATAGATTAGCATTAAATCTTGTGTCCCTTACTAATTTTTGGAGCTCCTAAGGAGTGCAAAATTCTTCCCCAAGATTTGGTAGCTATACCATGGCTTATCTTGTTACATAATGAGAGAAGAAGAAGAATGAGAGATTTCTAAAATTTTACTTTCTTCTACTTTTATACTCGGGTGATTCTATATTACTCTAAGCAGCAAGTCATATCCTTCATAAGAAAGTCTTCACTGTAGCATTCATCTCATAAGTTTGAGATCATTACTCTAGCAAATAGTCATGACTCTTGAATGCATCTCAATCCTCCTGCAACATAAAGTTATGGTGTTTGCAATGATTAGGACTTGGGTCTAATATCTATGTAACACAAAGTCATGACATAATGAAGTAGCTGCTACTTCGTATGTTTGTCTTCATTTTCTTCATAAAGGGTTGTGGTTCTGAGAAAGGCCATGGTGCAGTGAAGGGCATGTCATATTGTAAAATGGACATGGTGCTATGAAATAGCTACGACATTGATATTAGTCTTTTTTGATCAATATATGACCATGATATTGAGAAATAGCAACGACACAAAAAAGATCTTTCATATGTATCTTTTCATCATTGCACTGGGAAATGGTCAGGTCACAAAAATTATTTTTCATATGTCTAAGTGTCTATGGTACTATCTACTATGAGTGGTCATGAAACTAGCCTTCACTTTTCTCATATATTATGTCGCCATAGTGTTGTAAAGATATTATGCACTATCAATTTAATCTATGTGTAAAAGTCATGACTTTGTCTTCCTTTAAGGACAAGAATCATGCATTCGAGAATGATCATACTTAAATAATGTCTTTTATAATATTTAGTATCCTAAAATTCATGAGGCTGAATAATAATCATGGCTTTGGTCTGAGTTATTTTGGCTCTTTAATTTTTTATATCTCAAAAGACATGATTTTATAAAAAGGCCTTGGCTTTGACATGAGGCTACCAAGCTATAAAGATAAAATAGCGGTGCTTGAACTTGGCGGCAACCTTTAGTACTAGTGGGGTACTTGGTTATTACTATGTAAAATTAAGGTTGTAGCCAATTAAAGTTTAGGATATAAGTATGACTACGACTCCATGATAATATTATAGTCACAAAGAATATATCATATAGTAGAAGTATTATACTAATGAGTTGTTTGGAACATGACACATAAAGATTATCATGACTAATTAATAATAGTTTTGGCCAAAAATAGATGCCAAGACTATGAAATATTCCATATTTACCCCATTAATTAAACACATCCAAAAGCAATTCAATTTTATGACTATTCATCAAGGCTTTCCAAAACACAAAAGTCATGAAATTAATCCAAAATTACTCTATTTACATGCCTACAAATCATCATTGATCACCAAAATATCTACGAATATTTTAGTAGTTTGGACATTAAACAATAATAGCTCCTTCAACTTCTTTGACCTCCTTCTTACCACTAAATAATTTCATTTTAACTACTAAAAGTTCTAATGTAGTACTTTTTTTAAGCATGCCCAAATTAGTCTTTTCAAGCCTCATTTCTAGTTGTTTCAACTTCTCTTCTTCCACATCAATCACTCACATTGCCTCCATCTGTAACTTGGTGATTATATCTTCAAATGAAGATTTAGAGATTGTATCAGGACTATCAATAGAAAATGTTTCATGGTTCCTAGATCTCTAATCTCTATAGTTTATTATATTTTGATAATAGAAACGATTCAGTCACTATTGGGTATGTGATAGAAATCAATACTTTTTAAGAAATAGGCTTCATCATATTAATACATTGGGTTGTGCATATTCATCTTATATTCCCAAAGTTTTCTTCTTTTAATTTTCTCACTTTTTGGCTCCCAAGATGTTAACTCAGTCTCAAAGTGTTGCTTTATTTATTGGTGGATAAAAAAAACACTAAAATAAAATATACAAATATGTAACACAAGTCAAACAATGCAAATCAAGATGCAAACTTAATATATTATTATATAAATTACTAATAATAGAACTATCTTTTTTTCAAGAATAGTTATGTTAACTAAAGTTAACTAACTAATCTAAATAATCTATGGTGATAGTACTAAAACTTATTTTGACTTTGTTATGAAGCATAATTTTTAGGATTAGGAAAAATCCTAAATCCTTGTTGGTCATGAGTCTTTCATTCAATTAGTATATGAGTCATATAAGAAATTTAGTGAACTTTTACCCCCTCATAGGAAGCTTAGCTAGTTAAGGCTCTTGGAAATGTCCAGGAGGTCACGAGTTCAAGTCTTACTGGTGGGGGTACTAGAGAATATTCTTACCTGCTCAGTTCTCCAGTGGTTTAAGGGGATGTAGGGGACCACGTAAGTGGGCCCTGAAGCCCTTAGTTATAAAAAAATATATAGTAAACTTTTCATTCATATATTGATACCATAGAAATTATATAGGTAGTTCGATCAAGCAACTATCAGTCAACAACTACTATAGTTGAAAAAATAAAACTAAGTTTTAGCTAAGATTCTTAAATTTTAATATTGATATATTCTATTATACATGATGACCTATCTAAATAATTTGGAGACTATTGTGCTTAGTTAAAGAATGTAGGTTAGACTCTTGTGAAAATATCATAGTACTTTAATGGCATACAAGGTGATTATTAACTATTAAGATCTTTCCAATGATGCTCCCCTCATAGTTGTCCACTTAGTATTTTACCACTAAAACAACAAATCATCTCTGCTTGAGGGATCATCCACATGCTCATACCTTTTAGGTAAGTCATTAACTACCTTTGATGATTTCTTATTATGTGTATTTTTATTCATTGACCTCACATTTCATATTGATATAAATATTAATGGTGGTAAAAATATTTGTACTTTTGACTTTATAAGTGACATACTCACATAATTAATATATGCTTACCTTTAATTATCACTAGTAATAGTCATATAATAGAAAATAGCTTACAAGACTATCACTGCCTTATGTGTCATCTCCAATCATGTTTGTCTCACGACTTGCCTATTACTGTTTACCATAATGACATGTGACTCTGATACTACATGCAAGATTCTTAGAAAAATATTCTATAAAATACCCATATAAATTGATAGTTAGTTCTTCTAAGACATGCACATTGAATTAGCTTATAAAATTTTTTATACTTTCGGCTTCATAAATACCACACTCAAACAATTAAAATAACTCAATATTAGATTTTGATAAATATGTTTGTCTCGTGCATCATTATCGAAAGTGCTGTAACTTTTTTTATACCTTATACATGAGTGTGTTTTATATCTTATCTATCACTATCCACCATGATAGCATGCACAAATCCACATATAGTAAAACTATAATTTCAATTCTACATAAATACTACATCCATCAATATCCAAACAATAACAAAATCCAAACATAACTATCACTCATTAAGTATCTATTACAAGAAATCAAATACACCAATCCTAGACCTCAATTTAGTCTGACATCAGAGTGAAATTCACATGAGAAAATAAAAGATACACCCCATTAAACTTTGAGTTCTCAATGATGACTCTCAATTGTATTTAGAAACCAAGCCCAAAATCTAAAATACTTTATCATGCACCTTGTATTTTTACCTAGAGTGAGTCAAAATTCATGTCCTCTTAGGGCTTATACTTGTGCCTTGCATCACCCCCTTTTATCATAGACCGTAGCTAGGGTTGGACAAAACTTTGCTTTCAAAACACTAGATTTTCATCTCTTTTCTCATGCCCTGGAATCTTTCTTTGCAATTTCACTTTTTTTTCATTTTATACTCGAAAAACTAAGTACGAAATTTAAGTTGAAAGTCTCGACTTTTAGAAATGTCACAACTTTGTCTTTTGGTCTTGATAACACAAAATCGTAGCTCTGAGAATGAGTCACAACTTTATTCTTTTTCTAGCTTTAAAATGTTGCAATGCTAGGAATGACCATGCCTATCTTTAGAACACAAAGTTGAAATACTAGAAATGACTGCGACTATATATTTAGCTTTTGTAATACTAAGTCATAGTACTAGGAATAACCATTACTTATGTAATTCATCTTTGTAACCCAAAGCAGCGGCACTTGGAATAGGTCATGACTTTGGTCATTTATATAGAATAGATAGTGATTGCTCTATAAATAGCCACGACTCAAGTATTACTCTCTGGAAATTTCTATAGCTAAAAGTCATGATATTAAGAATAAAATCATGGCTTTTGCTTATGAATTGATGGCTCTATAATGACAAATCCATGGCTTTAAGAACTAGTAGAATACATAGTTTATATGATGAGAAATTAATGTCATAAACATAAAAAATGTTATGAGTTAATATGACTATGATTCCAAGAAAGTTAAATAATCAAAAAAATATGTTGCACATTAAAATGATTGTGTCGATGAGGTGATAGCATTGTGTCATATGAAGATTGTCATGACTATTAATATAGAGTTTCAGCTAAGAATGGATGCCAAAACTACCATATAGCTCAATAAGGTATAACAAAGTCATAACACAAGAAATATTATGACTTTATATAACTTTTTGTTCCCCACATAAACAAATCTATCGAGTCTCCATTTGATACCAAAATAATCCGATTTAACTATTATTGGTCATAATCCATTAAAAATAATAATTTAGTAAAATTATTCATTTCAAAGTTAATTTTTATCCAAATATATTATGAATAATTACTAAAACAACTTGTATATTCAGTATTTAGTATACCTATTTCACAATCTAGGTATGTCAAATTTATAGTGACTAAATGCTTGTTAATGGAGAAAATATATAACATAAAAAAAATCTAAGTGTCCCATATAGAAAGACTAAAAAGTTTGAGACCTTACCTTCACTATAGAAGGATATTTTGCTAATCCCACATTAAAAAATTAAAAAGTTTGAAACTACCTTCCACAATAAGTTGCCAACCTCTTTACAAAGTATTTCCAAACTTTTTTTGTAGTATTATGAATTATCTTCCATATTGAGTGAAAAGTTATAATTATTTTCATAATATTAAAATTTAGTGTTGCTCTATGGAGGTCTTTCTCATAATTTCAAGTAAATTTCTTTTCCTTTATGTTCTTTTATTTATTTATTAAATTTATTTTTTTTCCAAATAAATTATTTTTTAGGAAGGAAATAATATTAGTTCAGATTCTATACATTAAAAATGATAATAATAATAATAATAGTTATTTATGATTTTATGATCGATGTTAAGTAATTTATTTAGGCTTCATTTTTCAAGGTTGTTGAGTGCTTCCTTTTAAGGTAAGAGAAATTAATACATATATTGTATAAGAAAATAATTTTTGTTTATATGTTAATCTTAAATAAATAAAATATTATATTTATTTATGTACAAAAATCAATATATTTAGCATGAAAAATATATCAGATTACTATCTTGTTTAGTAACAAAATATTGGAGATACTATGTATATTATAATTTGTATAATGAAATAAAATAATTGACTCGTGTTTGTTTGACCATTGTCAATGAGATATAGTAATTGACAATATGACCCTTATCAACATTATATGATAGTTAATATTTTGGTCCTTATCAATGGTATATAATGCCTGATGGGTTGTTCTTTGTCAATGAGATATAATAATTACTAATTTGGCCATTCTCAATGACATATAATATTTGAAAATTTTACCATTCTCAATGAGATATAATAGATACTATAGTTCACAAAATAAATAATTAACAAAATATTCATAACTTTTAGAAAACTAAGCACCATTTAATAGTAGGTGGAAATTTTTGTAATAGAAAAGCCACTCCAGTCAAATAGGATAAAATAAAAAAATAACCACAATTCATGCATCCTATTGGTTGGGATTTTCACCATGTAGTTGCTGATATTGAATCCTGATAATGAGCAATGGAGATAAATTTTCATAACAAAAAAATTATATAGGCAAAAGCTGCTCAAGTAGGCTTTCAATAAGCAATAAGTTTCCTATAAAACAAGATTAGAACCTAGTTCTAAATGTAAGTATAAACTTGATCGAAACATTATCATTTATTGCCTTGAAAAGCCTCTGAAAAAGTTAATCATAATCTATCTTCACTTTCTTCAATTTCTAAGGCATATGCTACTTTTGGGCAAGAACGCCGAACAAAAGATCAAACAATATTTCATGAGTATTGAGAAGAATGTGGTTTACAAGTAATTGATAGAGAATGAACAATTTTTAAACCTTGAATGAGGTAACCAAATACTTTTTCAATGTGCTTTTGACAATATAATATTTTCCAGTATCAATTATCCCTCTATAATGGCCACTTGCATTTTTGAAAAATTCCTTAAAAAATAAACAAAGTAATCACAAATTGAAGTAGACTTTGGCCACATTTAGTATTAAAAACAATTACTTTTTTGGTTCTCCCATGTATTTATTTTTGATGTATAGTAATCTGATCTTTGTCAATATGAGATAATAATTGGACTTTATATTTCTTGATGAAGAATATAATTGATGTTGATCCCAACCTCATGGGATTTCAACTAAAATGTTATTACTTTCTAGTACTAGTAGTATTTAATTACGTCCACCTTAATGGAACAATTTGAGGCTAGCCATTCATTTGAAAAGTCTCACCTAACAATAAAATATTTGTTATTTATTGTCATTACATGCTTAATTAAATGAAAGAAG
This sequence comes from Sapria himalayana, assembly GCA_029783825.1. Lineage (NCBI taxonomy): Eukaryota > Viridiplantae > Streptophyta > Magnoliopsida > Malpighiales > Rafflesiaceae > Sapria > Sapria himalayana. The sequence goes on along the minus strand of JAREIK010003183.1, from coordinate 2,010,196 downwards.
TATTTTTCATGAATAATTAACTTTACTTTTGCTCATGTAGTATATAACTTGATAGTAAAATCATAATAGTTCAAAATGTAGTATTATAAACATCCATAGTAGCTCACTATTGGTGGAATAATATTGAATTAAGAATAGTATGAAATTTAATTGATGATTATGTTTTACTAATCATGAATATATGATATTAAGTCAGCCCAAATTTACTTATTAGACAATAATATATAGAACTTGCTATATTAGAATATTATATGGATTAAATATTATATGTCATTCTTATACGATAATATTTTTTAGCCATTAGATCTAATATCACAATGATTTCTAGATGACAAACTCTATGTTTTGATACCACCCAATATCATTTGTAACAAGGAGATAATACAACCTATGATTGGATATAGATTGATCATGCGGAGTGATATGTGTGAAAAAATATGGAATTTGACCCTCTTTAAAAAAGATATATTTAGTGACTCTTCAATAAGTGAGATTGAAAAATAAATGATCATGTTCAAATAAATTAATAATGGTTTATTAATATCATTTTCAATGTCAGTCTGCTTTTGATCAAGGAAATACATTTAAACCATATAAGAGTGACTTAATTCATGTTTTAGGGGTTCAATTAAAATATCACATAACAAAAAGACTATAATATTAATTATTACTTAAATTATGTTTAAAAATCATGTTTACTTGTGTAATCACAATACCTTGTAAGAGGCTACTTATGATTTATGTGCATGAAAAAAGTTTTAAGCTCACTATCAGCATTATGTGAACTTATAGTGTCACTCACTAAGAATGAATTAGAAATTATGTATTGAGATAGTCTCAAAATAAACATAGTATTAAAACATGCTTTTAACACTAAACTAAAAGTGGTTTCATCTTAATAAAAGCATTATATTGTTATTTTAACAAAATAAGATGTTATGAAATAATATTTGTTTTTAATAAAACATTGTGATGATCTAATTTAATAAACTGAGATTTTATTACTAAATATTTGTTTTTGATAAAACCTTTAGATGATTTAATTTAAGAAAATGTGATTTTACTAAATATGATTTACTTTTTTGTAACCATAAGATGGAGTATAAAAAATGTGTTTGGAAAACACAAACAGTATGTGTTTAAAGAACATATTTTTATGATATATATTTTATAAAAAATACATATTTTATTTTAAAATAATAATTAAATAAAAATAAATACTTTATTACTTACAAATCATAATTAATACATATCTTGTATGTGAATCTAATTCAACTCAAGATTCAAGAATAATTCAAGAATTCAGATTTTTTATCGATGTATTATATGTGATATAATTAATATATATGTCATAAATATAACAGAATAAAATTAAGATTTTTGTGCGACAAAATCATGCTGCTAGCACACCCATATTGGTTTTTAGATTGTTGGAGAACATTACCATTCTGTGGATTACATATAGAGAATGTCATAGGATCAGTCATACCTAAAAAGCACAAGGTGTTGATTCCAAAAAACATAAGATAATTTTATATTACATAATAGGCTAATTATATCTATAGGGGCTTCATTGGCTTTAAGAAATCTGCCATATTATAAACTCTAATTATCAATCCCTCATTCCTAATATGATCAAGACATGTAGGCAGCTTATATGGATTATGCGTGCTAAATTTGTCATAAAATTTTATTTTTAAATTTAGTAAACCCCAACTACTATTAGAAGGAACATGTGATTTTTATTAATTTAATTTCTTGTTACTTCCAGAAATTTGGAGATGTGATTTATATATGGATAAGTGATATATATATATATATATATATATGATTTTAATTTAATTTGATTAAATTAAAATGTGAATATTAGTAGTCTATAACATTTAATTTCATTAAATATGAAACTTTAATTATGTGATCATTGAAATAATATTTATTTGTATATTTTTGTGAAAAATGCATGATGATATGACTCATTGAACCAATGTGATTAGTTTTTCTTTCGGTATAGTTGAATAAATGTTCATAAAAAATGAAAAATTCAATTAGATAAAGTAAATAATATTCTAGACTATGAGTTATACTATCATACCTTTTATTTATATCATAAATGCATGTAATGCTACATATACATGTGATGTTACACACACACACACACACACACACACACACATATGATATTATATATATTAATGCATAACAATTAAAATCTCTATTTTGAAACTCAAGTCATGAAACTACCTACTAAATGAATAGATATGTTAAGGCTTCAATCAACTAAACATCGGTCTGCCAAAGCATAGTGTATTAGACTATCTTGGTGGGACATGATAGATAATGATGTCATACATATGTATAAATTAATCTAATATATAAGGTTATCAAAATAATTTTGGACCTAGGGCATAAATGGGATATGGAAAATCAATTATGTTAAATTTTATTGCTATCCAAGAGTTACATGAAATATAATTGGAAAAAAGTTACAAACCTAAATAACAAAACCATGGGCAATAAGCTAAAGCTTACCCAATGTTTAGTGAAATATGAATCTTGCTTCACTAAAGTCTCAAGTGCTAAAATTTTTGAATTAATATTCGAGAATTATTAAATCAATATAAGATTTAGTGGGAAAAGTTTTTATTTCACCATAATTTAATTAAGTGTACTTTGCATGTAATTTGTAGATAATCACTTCAAATAATATATGTTATTTGTCATTGTGATCAGTTCTTGAGAATGACAAACAAATGAAATTAATTTTCTAGACTAGTATAAAAGCTTACAAATCATTCTTATTAAAGAAAAAAAATTATGTTTTGAAGAAACATATCCAATAATGTACAATGGTAAGCTAGAAATTATAAAAATCTGAAACTGATCCCTAAGTTTAATGCTGAACTTTTAATCAAGTAAATTAAGGAGGGAGAATGTTTTTCTACCATGAGCTTGTTCATTGAAAAAAAATTCTAAGCTTTACTTGGAAGATCAAAAGAAAAAAAAAGGATTGTGAGACTACATCTTTAGTTATTTATAGTATAAAACTAATTTATCTAATTTTATTTTTGGGGTATTTGGTAAATTTATGGTTCTAACATTGTGTAAATGCAAAGGATCTAAGAAATACAAGATCATCGACTAAAGATGAAATAGACCCATTGTTGTAACTTTGTTATGCTGCCAAATTTTATCGGCTAAGTGGTATCCTAAAAACTTATTAATAAGAGTGTCTCATCGATAGAGATCTACACTGGAATGGGTCATACAAGAAATATAAATATATAATAGACTATCATCCATATATTAGTACCACATAGATTATATTGACAATTTGATTATTCAACAATGAGATAATTCATTTTTAGTAAAGTAGATACTTAGATTGTTTTATAATATTAGGCCGATGATTTATTCTTTAATATATATGATGTTGTTAAGTTAATTGACATATATTATGTTGAACATATAACAAAGGTTGGCATATTGTTCAATGACTCTTTACCCTAATGGCACATAAGGTGATTGTCACCATTGAGTCTATCCTAAGTGTTGTCCCTTTGTAGCTATCCTTTTAGTACATCACCACCGTGATAAAAATTGATCTCTACTCAAGAGTCAATCATAATCCCATACCTTTTAGGAAATATTGTCAACTATCCTTAACTATTACTTCGTATGCACATTCTTAACCTCTAGCCTCTATTGGCATAATCTCATAATATTCTATGTAACATCCAACCTAATCGAGAACTAGTTCCTTTAAAATGTGTACAATATATTTCATATAAAAGTGTTCAAATTTTTGACTTTGTAAGTCTCATACTCATGATGATTAAATACCAAAATTTTGGGGTTCAACAAATAAGTTTATCTTATGCATCAATGTTAGAAGGGCTATCACTTTCTTCCCACCATATCCATGAGAAAGCCTCATGATTTTTTTATGACCATCCACAACAATAATCTCGAACAAACCTATCAACAGTCAAAACTCTAATTCAAATTCTATTTAATCACATCCAACAATATTCATACATAAGGTAAATTAAATATCCATTCATTCATATTTAAAATTAATTACATCATATTTTTTAAATTACACAAATCCTAGACCCATGCTTGTGTGGCACAAATTCTCAAATCAATCCATAGAAGAAAGGGTTTGAGAGCCCCCATCAACTCTAAAAATTAGCATAAATCATACATCCCTTGATTACTTGTGGTACCCATAGGAAGTGTGAAGTTTGCTCCTAGGGTTTGGTAGTCCATGTAGCTTTACTTGTTGCATCGAGGAGAAGGAGAATAATTGATTGGTCTTTCAAAAATTTTGTATCTTCCAATTTTATACTCAGACAACCCTACATTACATTAAGAACAAGTCATGACTTTCATAAGAAAATAGCTACTTTAGCCTTCTTCTCTTTACCTTGAGGTTACACCTCTAGAAAATATTTACGACTCTATCTTGCATCTTGATCTTTCTATAACACACAGTCATGAGTTGAAAATGACTATAAGTTGGGCCTAATCTCTCTATAACATAAAATCATAGTACTATGAAATGGGCGTAGCTTCATATCTTCGATTGGTTGTTTGTAGTCCATAAAGAGTTGTGGCATTGTGAATTGGTCATGGAGTAAAGATAGCTTTTACTATTGTTATATAGCCATGAAACTATATAAAGCTAATGACATTGGGAAAATAGTATTTCTTAATATTTATATGGCTACATCACTGAGAAATAACCACATCAATGAGCAGGTCTTTCATGTATTTGGTTTGGCCATGACATTGGAAAATATCCATGACACAAAAGATTACTTTCATATTTCTTAAGTATCTACAATTCTGTGAGTATTTGTAGAACTTATCTTCTCTTCTCTCAAATAATATGTTGCTACAACACTGTTAGGATGTAGCATCATTAGTATTTAGCTTGAGCATATAAGACATGGCTATGCCTTCATTTCAGGACAAGAGTCATGGGCTTGGAAATAGTCATACTCAATTAATATTTTCTATAACATTTAGTGTCTCAACAATCAAGCTTTTAAATAATTACAATGACTTTGGAACGAGTAGTTGTGGGTATATAATTCTATCTAGCTCACAAGCCATAACTTTGTAAAAAAAGCCAATACTTTGATAAGAGACTATCAAATCATATAACGATAAAGTTGTGACAACTACCGAATCATATAACGATAAAGTTGTGGCAACTACCGAATCATATAACGATAAAGTTGTGACACTGTGAAATTAGCCACGATATTAAGCACTAGTGGAGTACTTATTTGCTTTGATAGAGAATTAATGTCCTAGCCAATTAAATTATTTCTAGCCAAGTATGATTACAACTCTATGATGATATTGCAACCATTGAGAATATGTCGCAGAGTGGAAAGATTATTCTAACGAGTTGGTAGGGTTGTGACATACAAAAATTTCTTCTACCAATTAGGTAGAGTTTTAGCCAAGAATGAATTCTGAAACTACATAAGACTCACTAATCTACCTCCTCTGCTAAAAATCTCTAAAAACTCATTGATTTTATGAATATTCATCAAAATTCTCAAAAATACTAAAGTCATGTTATCAATGCATATTAGCTCCATTTCTATCTACACATCATTATAAACAACAAAAATATATAATAATATTTTATAATTTGAATACCAAACAAACTTGCACACAAAAATAATTACTCATTCACAAGAAATAACTTCATCCTCCAAAAAAAGATAAAGAAACACAACATCCAACTATCTCAATTTAATTCCAAATAATGGTACATCATCAAAATATGATAATAAACATAGAATACAAATCATGTGGTAGTGATAGAGGTAGCCAATGTGATTACCATTTAGGATCATACTCATTGAAAGAAAAATCTATTATTGAGTTCTCAAAAAGTGGTAGAGAAATAGATGACTCATCTAAATATACGCTATATGTAGATAACTCATCCAATATCTTTGTCAAAATGTCATACAAAGCCTCATGTCTTTTCCCAATCAAATTTAATGCAACTTCATAACTTCCTATCATAAAATATAAATCTTTTTTGTTTGAATTATATTTTTCTATCGTATCCATCCACCGATGCTTTATATATATTATTTCATTCCTATTCACTTTGTCTCTTTTATCCAAAGCTCTTTTTCAATATGCAACAACCATTTTGTAAAAAATTCCAAATGATTCGGTACATTTTATCAATATAAAATTTATGCATCTCATTCCTTCCTCCAAGAGTTTTTAGATATGATCTTCAAACTTATCTTGAATTGCGACAAAATTCATATCTTTTTGATGGAGATGCTTTACTCGCATCTAATCATGCCTTCCAATATCTTCCTCTACTCTTGTGCATAGGGAATGAATTTTCCTATTTATCTCTTCCTTGTTTTGCTCTATACTCCATTGTATATTTTCCATAATATATAAAATATTCATATACATATCACCATATACAACTAAGGAATGCTCAATGTGAACTAGCTCATCTTCTTGTATTCATTCCCTTCTTTCCATTTCTTATGTCACTTGTGGTGTAGGATGGGTCTCCTTCCCAAATTTCATCTGATTATTTCTCTTCAAGTATTGTTTTTTTTTCTATCTCTTTCAATTTCTCTTTATACTCGAAAATGACATGTGGGGCACTATCAAATATAGTTAATCAACATGTTCATCCATAGTATCACTATTTCCATAATAATCAAATAAATATTGAGAGTGGAGAACGAAAATAAACATATAAACTATAACTAAACTTTATTCATCGCTATGAGTTCTCCGCTCATCAAATATCTTTATGCACTCTTCGACATCACCCTCTTTGTACTTTTATCATTTGTCAATAATTTAGTAATTACTAAAAAATTCATGTATATCTTGATATATTTGAAATTCATACTATCTTTTTCTCCTGAGAAACCAAGTAGCTCGTTTATGATTTCCCTATCACAATGAAATCAAATCCATCTCATATAGCATTTCTTCCACTTTCTATCCTTTAGATTCACTTGAAACTCCTTTATAACTTACATTTATGCATTCTTTATACATACAAAATAATATTCAATTATATATTCTAATAATATCAACAAAGGGATGAAGGGATTTGCTGAATCTATTCTCTCCAATAAACCTTTTTTTATCAAAGCAATAAAATCATTCATCTTTGCCCAATTTATGTAATAAAAGTCAAATTGGGCTTCACGACTTCATATGGTGTCTCTATGATGCTAGATTTCAATACCTTTCCTTTCTTTCTTATGGCTCATCCCTGAGATATTTTTTTGACAATCTTCTTCCTTCCATTTTCGAGATAATCAAGTAATGAATATTAAAGTTGGATCATCTTTGCATCGGTAAGAAATTATGGTTTTTTATTGAGAGAAGATTCGAGGGTTATGTATCTATAGTCATGACCTAGTAATTGAAGGTCACGACTTTATGAGTTTGGTTTTTTTCTATAAATAAAAAGTTGCAACTTTATAGAAAACAATACCTTCCAAGTTGTGACATTTCATCAAAGTCGTGGTTTTTCTATATATTTCATACGATACTTTTCCTTATGCAGCACACAAGTCGTGTCTCTAAAAAATTACCGTGGCCTTGTTATTTATCTTATATAATATTTTTTTTTCTTGTAACACCGAAGTTTTGGTTCTAAAGAACTGCCACAGCCTTGTCATGTAGCTTCTAATGGGCTTTTTCTATCAGTAATACCAATGTCATGACTCTAAAAAATTATAATGATTTTGGACAAAAAATTCTGAATAGAAGCTTGTTTGAATCTTCCATTCTTTTGTATGTGGAAGCAGAGTGTAAGTATAAATATATAATATATACTTTTTATTCTCACAACAATCACAAATCATTATATAAGCAATTAAACAATTCTTAGGTAGCCTCCCAAGCAGAGCTATGTTTAACATCAATAACTTAACATTGAAAACTTCTTTCTATCTATCAATAATCTCTATTGTTCAAGCTATATTCTTAGTATATTTTTTTACTTCTTTCTTCCATGTACTCTCAGTATTAGTCATGAATGATGGAGGAACAATTATCTCTATACCTTCATCCATGCAATTAGTCTGTGCATTACTCTCCTTATTGATTTTATTTCTGACCTTGACGTTATGAAAAGCCTTTGCTTTTTCAATAATAAGTTCAAATAATTTATCAAATTTCTTCAATATAGCCACCAAATCTTTCTAATACACCTCATCTTTATCTTCTTGAAAGTTGAGGACATATCTTAGAGTTCCTATTCAAAATTTTATACCATAATTTTTTTTGTACTAGCTATGGAGACTACATTATTCATTTCATCTTCTTTTTTAGTTGATGTGTATCTTGGATTTCATATTTAAGGTTTTCTACTAAAATTATCTCTATGCTAGCCATAGAGATTTCATCATTTGATTTAGTTTCTTCTTCTTAGACAATTAAAGCTATGCCTTGATTTTCCAATTCAAGCTTTATCACAATCTTTTTATTGGCCACATGAGTTTCATTCTTTGCTTCTTTCTCTATTTTTTGAATAATTGAGACTATATTTTTAATCTCCTTTCTAAAGTTTCAATCATAACTATTTCCACCTTAGCTACAAAGTTTTTTAATGCAACACTTTTTTAGACTTAAATTAATGCATGACTTCTTCTCTCTCTCTCTCTCCCTCTACATCATCTCCTCTTTTTTTCTTCTAATGCATTGTCTCTTCTCAATTCTCTAAGCAATTCATTAAGTTTAGCTATCCAATAATATTGTGAAGATGGTTGTGAATTGTGATCCATTATATTTTCTTCTCTCATGGCTTCTAAATCTCCTATCTTCATACTTCTTTTCTTATTGATAATAGCATTGATAATGATTATCATAATGTTCATAATAGGAGTCACTTACTTGAGCATAATAAGTCTTGTTATAATTATAGTTTGGGATATTCTTGCTCACTTCTAGTGTAATGTTCTCAAAGTGCATTTTGTATGCTTTATTATCCTCTCATAGCTCTTCAAGGTAATTTGCTTTGAAGTCTTGGAAATACTAGCTAGACCTTCTAGTTTTATATTTGGGTGGCTAGAAAGAAAGAAAAGAAGAATAATACAAAGCAAAATCCAAAAGATAACTATCCATGCCCAAACAAGTTAATAAGTTTTAGCATTTAGATTTGAGAATATTTCAAACACAAACACTATTTAAACTAATAAAGTGGAATTATCCTTAAAAAAATCATGTCAACTTAGATTGACTAACCAAGCTAAATAATCTCTAGTAAAAACACAAAAAAACTTATTATGATTTTGTTATGTTGCCTAATTTTATCAATTAGGTGATTTTCCATAATATTATTAATTAAAGTATCTTCTTAACTGATATCCATAAGTACATGGGTCATACAAGTAGTATAATAAACTTTCATATTTATATAGATCTCATAAGGATTATATCGGTAGTTTAGTTATTTAATAAGATAACTTATTTTTAGTAAAGTGAATACTCAGATTGTTAGACAATATTAGGTATATGATTTATTTATTTAATTTATGTGATGTTGTTAAGTTTCTCGACATATATTATATTTGATATAGAATGAAGGTTGGGGTATTATGCAATTACTCATTGCCTTAGAAGCATACAAGGTGGTTGGCACCATTGAACTGATCCCAATGGTGGTCACCTCATAATTTTTCCCTTAGTAGGTCACCACTAAGATAATAATTCATCTCTATTCGAGAGTTACTCATAATCACAAACCATTTGTGTAGCTTTGTCAACTATATTTGATGATTATTATATATGTATACTTTTATTCATTGGCTTTCATTATCATAAAGACCAATAATTGACATAGTTTATAAGTATTTATATTTTTGGTTTCATAAGTGACATATTCACACAAATAAACTATGCTTCCATCAAGTTTTACATATAGAAACCATATGAGTAAAAGTAGCTCATAAAATATATCAACACTTTATGAGTTATAACAACCTCACATATGTACCAAGGATTACCCATCACACTATCCTCCTTGGTGATGATATAACTCTAACACAAAAGGTAAACCACATGGGCTAATATTCTATATAATATCAATCTCAATCAAGAATTAATTCCTTTGAGATGTGTATATTGGATTGAATTATAAAAGCATTGACATTTTTGGCTTCATAAGTACCATACTAATGATGATTAACATATACAAATTTTGAGATTCAACGTATAAATTTATCACATGCATCATGTTTAGAATGACTCACTTCTTTCCTACCATATGTAAGAGTGAGCATCATGGTTTACCTATCATCATCCACCATGACAATCTTGCACAAACCTACTAATAGTCAGAATCTTAATTTAAGTTCTATTTAATTACTATCCATCAATATCTTTACATAAGATAAATCAAATTATTCATTCATTCATAAATACAACCAAGTACATCATATAATTCAAATTACACAAATCCTAGACCCATGCTAGTTTGGTATAATTTTTTAAATCTATCCATAGAGAAGAGTGACTTGAGAGCCACCCCCTCAACTTTAGGGATTAGAATAAATTGTATTTTACTGCTTGCTTGTAAAATTCATAGAGAGTGTCACTAAGATTTGGTAGTCACCATGTCTTTCCTTGTTGTGTTAGGGAGGAGGAGAATTTTGAGATCTATCAAAAATTTTCTATCTTTCACTTTTATACTTGGGTAGTCTTGTATTAGTCTAAGTAGGATATTGTGGCTTTCAAAATAAAGTAATAACTTTGACTTTAATCTCTTCAGTTTGAGGCCGCGATGCTAAAAAATTGTCACAACTCTAATGTACATCTTAATCGTTCTATAATATATAGTCATGACACTAGCAATAACCATGACTTGGGCCTAATCTTTCTATAACATAAAGTTATGATGTTGTGAAATTACCATGGATTCATACCTTTGTTCGTTTATAGTTTATAAATAGTCTTAGCACTAGGAAGTGGCCATAGAGTGACAATGACTTTTCATATTGTTATATAGTTGTGACATTGTGTAGATGATGCAATGTGGGAAAATAGTCTTTCTTGAGATTTGTTTGGCCACAATGCAAAAAAGGTCTTTTGCGTGTTTGATGTGGATATGCCACAAAGAAATGGCCTTAGCACAAAATTTTTTCTTCATATCTTAAAAGTTTCAATGATATTGTAGGTGGTTGTGATACTATCTTATCTTCTCTAGTATAACATATTGTTGTTGTGTAGTTATGATGTTGTGCATTGGCACTTAGCTTGAGCATATTACTCTTAGATACTATGACTTATCAACTTAATTCATAAGATCCACATTCAAATAATCTGATTTATATTGGGGTTGGATATAAAATGAATCTTAGGCTATTGCTAGAATATCTATTTTTTCTAATGACATACAAATGATTATCACCATTGAGTCTATCCCAAATGTGGTCTTCTCATAGCTGATATCTCTGTACTTTATCATTGAGACAATAAATCATCTACAATCAAGACTCATTTATAAGTTTATACCTTTTAGGAAACTAGTAACTTGCCCTTAATAGTTGCTTCATATATATATTCTCATTCTCCGGCTTCAAGTGTCTTAACAACCAAGAACTAATGTTATTTATAAGTATTTGTAATTTTAGCTTTGTAAGCACTATATTCGCACAATTAACATACACTTCCCTCAAACCTTACTAGTGTGAATAATATGAGTAAAAATAACTCAAATAATATCACCACCATGTGAGTCAACCACTTGCACATGTTTTGTGGATTACCTATCATAATCTTTCACAATGATGATTTGACTCTCACACCGAAGGTGAAACTTATCAATATCCACCATGATAATATGCATAAACTCACTAATAGTCAAAACTCTAATTCAAGTTCTATTTAATCATAATTTTCATCATTCCACAATATAAACCAACCAAAATAATCACTCATAAAATCATTCATATAAAATATAAATTATAATTAACAAACCCTAAGCCTCAATTTAGTCTCACAATGAAAAAAATTCAAATAAGATACAAAAGAAGAAGTCTCGTGAATCTTCGGTTCCCAAATGACATCCCTAATAAGGTCCTAGATTACAAACTCATATTCCATGCTAGGAATGACAGTGAATTTGACCTTAAACTTTTTTTTTGTATCAAATGGCTACTACCATGGGAATGATCATGGCTTTTAAAATTAACCCATACATCCAAGTCATTGATTTTCCTTTTCTTGAGGTCAAGAGACATGGCATTGGGGGGTGACCATGCTCGTATAATGCTTTTTGTAAATTATGTATCCAAAAATCATGGTACTAGATAATTATTATGGATTTGGCCTAATTAGTTTAGGTCTTATAACTTTTTGTAGCCCAAAAGATATTGCTTTGATAAAAAACTATGATTTTGACTTGAGAATATATAGTCTTGTTAAAGATAAAGCCATGGATATGAGAAGTGACCATATTTTTTAAGACTGGTGGGATACTAAGTAAATAATATGAAACTAATGTCATAGTTATTTAATTGTTATAATATAAAAATGAATAATACTCCAAGATAGCATCGTAGTGAAAAAGAATGTATTACACAATTGAATAATTATATTAACAAGGTGATAAAGATATAAACATAAATATTATTATGACTAAATAAGTAGATTTTTGGTCAAGACTAGATACAAAAAAGTCTTGATGAACCACACATCACTATGTCACCAATTTTCTCCAAAAATATATTTATTATAAAACTATTCATCAAAATCAACTAAAACTCCAAAGTCATATAATTGATCTAGTTATTGTCTATTTTTAAGCTCATACATTATATAATATCACAACAAATATACAAGAATATTCAGTATTTTATATACCGAACAAACTCACATACTAACACTATTACTCATCCCAAAGCAATAACTTTGCTCTTAATAAAAAAAATCTTCAACATCAACTCTAACAAATTCATTATAATTGATTAAATCATTATAATATAGAAATAAAAAAAGTACAAATCAACAAGCAAAGGGTGGTCTTTGATATGATTTCTTTTTATGTTCAAACTTTTGAAAGGAGAAATATGATTTGATGTGCTCGAATTGGTGGAATAGAAGTGGATAGTCTTTTCAAATCTCCTTTTTTATAGCTTCCAATCTAATATTTTTGCCATAATATCACACAATACATTTTGTTTTCACTTGATGGTGTTCAGTGCACCCTCAAAAGGATCCCTTTGTAAAATACAAGTTCTTTTGATTTGCACTATATTTTTCTAATTCCTCTATTCATTGGTTCTCCCAATATTATGTATCATTTCCATTCTCTTTCATCAAAAATCTCTACTGTCCAAGCTATCTTTTTTGTATAATTTTTGATCTATTTTTTATTTGTACATTTGTTATCAATCATTGATATTGCATACATAATCATCTTGATGATATCATCTACACATATAGTAGAGATAGACTACCTCTTCTTTAATTTTTCTTTTTCTATGACATTATGAAATATCATGATATTTTCTACTTCTTGTTATTGGTTATACTCTTCAACTTCCTCCATATTAGCCATTAAAACTTAATAATTTGTATTTTATTCTTGCATAATCATGACTATATCTTCAATTACTTCTTCTTAGTTCTCAAATACTTTAGTATTAACCACCAAAACTTTTAATATAGTGCTTTCATCATACTTTTTGACTTCCTCAACTTTCTTTATATCAGCCACTAAAACTTATGATATGGTACTTTCTTTGAACATATCCAAGTTAGTGTTTTAAAAGCTCTTTTTCAATTGTCTTAACTGCTCATATTTCTCTCTATTCACTTTTTCTAAAATATTTTAGTAGCTGGGTAAGTATATCATCACATCAAACTTTAGGCATCATAGAAGGATAATTGAATGTGCTCTCTTCATGGCTCTCATATCTTAAATCCCTATAACTCATTGCAAGCTCATAATATAGTTGATTTAGGTTACTATGAGGTGTGAAATAGAAGTGTTTTCTTGGTAAATAATAGGTCTTCTATTAATGATCGTTCGAGTCATTCTCACTCATTCTCTTCTCATTTCTGCCATAATGATAGTTATCTATATTATTTTCCTTCTTTAACTCCTTAAAAAAATATATTGAGGGTTTTCTCAAATGATTGGTGATACATCAGCTTTTGATTTATCATTTTCTAGTTCTTGAGGTATTAACTCAGTCCATGATTTTGCTCTATTGATCTAATTGGTGGGCTGAAAATAAACAAAAAAAATGGATAAAAGAAGTATAAAACACAACATTTTCACAATTTTAACAAGATAACAAGACAAACTATAGGATCTTGGAAAACTATTAAAATAATAATATTTAACTAGTAAAAAAATTATTCTTTCTCAAGAATAATTACATTAACTCATGTTGACTAAACAAACTAAATAATCCCCGATAATGATGCCAAAAACTATTATTACTTTGGTATGCTGCCTAATTTTATTAGTTATGTAGTGTCACAAAAGCTCATTGATGAAAGTATTTCATAAACAAATATCTATAAGAAGATGATTCATACAAGTAGTAAAGAGGACTTTCATCCAAATATAGATCTATCAGAAATTATATGAGTAATTTGGTTAATCAATAGTAAGATAACACAATTCTAGTAGATATGATATTTCAACATTTTGGTATGACTATTAGATCATAGGATTTTTCCACTTCATTCATATGGTGCATATTCTAATAATTTGATTTATGTTGGGGCTGGATATAGAATAAAAGTTTAATTATTGTTAGACTATACTTTTGTCCTAATGGCATACAAGCTAGTTATAGCCATTGATCAGATCCTAATGATGGTCCCCTCTAACTATCTCCTTAGTACTTTATAACTAAGATAAAAAAAGCATCTTTACTTGAGGTTCATTCATAAGTCCATATCTTTTAGGCAACTTATCAACTAACTTTGATGGTTGCTTCACATGTATATTCTTATTCTCCAACCTTAGGTGTCATAAAGGTCAATTACTAATATAGTTTATAAGTATTTGTTTTGACTTTATAAGTACCATACCCATCTAATTAACATATGTTTCCCTCAAATCTTACTAATAAGATCTGAATTCTACATGTGAAACAACTCAAAGGGCTACAACTACCTTGTAAGGCACAACTTTTCATGCATCTCATGTTGATTATATATCACCATCCTTTATATTGATGATGATACTCCCACACTAAATGTGAAACCCATAGGAGAATGTTTTATAAAAGATTAATATCAATTGAGGATCAGTTCTTCTAAGACTTGTATAATGGAGTGACATATAAAATTATTCTTTCTTTAAACTTCATGAGTACCACACTTGCAATAATTAATATTACCTCAATTTTGAGTTCTAACATATATATTTTGTCTCATGTATCATGGTCAGAAGGGCTATTACTTTCTTCCTACTATATACATATGTAAGCCTCGTGGTTTATCTATTATCATCTATCATGACAACATGCACAAACTTATCAATCATCAAATCTTTGATTCAAGTTCGTGTTAATCATAATTTCTATTAATTTCTATTCAACAACATAGATTTAACACATGAATTACTCATGAAACCATTCAAATATTACATAAATCCTAATTATACAAACTTTATACCTCAATTTAGCATGATATTGATGAGAGATATGAGGTACAAAAGAATAAGTCTTAAGAATCTTCCCTAATGACAACCCAATATTGAGGTAAGTTCGATTGTGCAAGATGCTTACATAATCGAAAGCTTGAATGCTTTTAAAAGCTAATCTATTGTGTATATCATAGATGAATGGACTTTCAATTAATATAAGGATTTTATAGAATACAATTCTAAGGATTTGGCCTTCAGTATGTGAGTCACATATTATCATGGTAAATATTGATAGGCAAGCCAGAAGGTATGCAGAAGTGCAGGTCACTCATAAGGTATTGTGTTGATATTCTTTTAAATTACTATTAATCATATGATTTCTACTAATTAGATTTGAAGAAAAAAATATGATAATTGTGTGAGTATGGTGCATAAAGCTGAAAGTACAAATACTTATAATACTATATAAATTCATATATTTAAGATAGATGGGTATAGAAAATAAGAATGCATATATGAAGCAACTATCAAAAATAATTGATGAGTTTCTTAAAAGGTACAAACTTGTAAATGACTTCAAGTAGGAATTATTTATTAATTCTATGGTTAAGTATATATAATATAACTATAAAAGAACCCTCATTAAAGAGGTCTTATTAGTTGATAACCACCTTGTATGTTAGTAGGTAACTAGGTTATTTTTATAATAGTCTATCCTTCATTCTTTAACCAAGTATAATAATAACTAGATAATTTAGATAGACCATCATGCATAATTAAATCAACCAAAACTAGAATCTAAGAGGAGTCTTTACCAAAAACTTAATTCTATTCTTTCAATTGAAGCAATAGTTGAATCGTTGATTGAACAAAATGCCTACAAAATTCCTATGAAATCAATAACTAGATGAAAGTCTACTTACTACTTGTATGATGTATATACTTGAAAGACTAATTAGAAGAAAGATCTTCACCCAATGACATTTTGGGACATTGCTTAATCCTAAAATTTTCATCATAACAAAGGTACAACAAGTTTTTGGCAATATTGTCAAGAATTATTTATTTTGGTTAGTCAACTTTACCTGAGTAACTATCCTAAAAAAGATGGTTCTATTTTTTGTAGGTTGGATATTAATATCTAATTTGTACACCTTGATTTACATTGCTTGTTTTATGTTAGTTGTTTGTATTTAGTTATTATTTTTTTTATTATTTTTTTTATTATTTTTTTTATTATTTTTTTTTCCACAAATTAATAAAGCAAAACTATGAGACTAAGTTAACATCTTGGGACTCATAAAGTGAGAAAATCAAAAACAAGAAATTTTAAAGTATAAGATGAATGTTCATAGCCGAATTTATCAATATGATGAAGCTTATGTCCTACAAAGTAGGGATTTCTATCTCATACTTAATGGCATTTTGAATTATTTCTATTATTAGAATATAATAAGCTATGAAGATTTGAAATCTATCAGCCATGAAGTGATTACATTTGATTGTATTTATCAAACCTATAGATTTTTATTTGAAGATATAATCACCAAATTGTTTATTAAGATAAAAAGAGAAAATTATGTGGAAGAATAGTGGGTAAGACAACTAGAAATGAGATTCGAAGATACTAACTTGGACATTGATAAATAAAGTGCTACATCAAAATTTTTAATGGCTAAAATGAATATGGTCAATTGTGAGAAGGATGTCAAAGAAATCAAATGAGCTATGACACATCATAATGTTGCATTCAAAACAAAAAAAAAATATGGGCATTAAATACTTTCAATATATGTGAAAACTATCATTAAGTTAGTATTCTACATAGTATTATTGGCCGACACAAAAAATATAAGGATAAAGGAAGTAAAAGATTACATAGAAAAGTTGGCATGGACTTCAGAAATTATAGATGAAGTAAATACTTTAGCCAAGGTTACAAATTATGGTGCAAAAGTTTTTTTCTTATTGAAATAAACTTTGTTTTGATGTTCGTTGCATATGCATCACACCCAGATTCTTAGAAAGCAAACCAAGAATTTTTTTTATTGCATGATGAATGAAATTTTCTTTTGATGTTCATTGCATATCCATCACACCTATATACTAATTCACAGTAAGAACCCTACCCACAAAAATCAGTCACATATTCAAACCTAAATGTGATTCTAACCAAATGAGACTCAAAGTCATAACCATCAATTAGCACCATGACTTTCAAAAAAATACAAAGAACACAAAGTCATGACCTTATGCAACTATTTAATCATAGCCATGAAGGGGAAACCATATAATGCCAAACTTTTCTCCTTCTTCTGACACCACAAAATCCAAGCTCCAACATTCCAAGATTGGGCACCACCATGGTATAATGCTTGCGATCAAAGTAATGATGGAAGAGAAACACAATAGAGATGAGAAACAAGACAATGGCAAGCAGCCTTGGTTTAGTACTACCAAAGTTTTATAGAAAGTCATGGTGGTAATGGAGACCTTTCTAATGGAAATCAGCAGAAAGCCAATGAATTTAGTTCTCACCAAGAAAAGCTTTATAGAAGAGTGATATTTTATAGAATTTATCCCTCATTTCTAGTAGATTATAGAAATGAAAGATCAAAATTTATTTTGTGTCCATAGAGAAGTAGAAAATACATCAACTATAAAAAAATTCTATTCCAATCTCAAAGATGACTAAGAAAAGAAATGCTATGTAAGAGAAATTTTGGTATGTTTTTATAGGTAAATTATTAATGAATTACTTAGATTGTAAGGGGATATGCATAACATTGCCTTCAAATCCTTAAAAATACAGTCCAATTTCATAGCAATCATGAATATATTGATGGATTGAAAAGTAGAATGAAGAGTAACTTTGAAAAGTACATATAGATTTTTGATGCATAGAGAACCCATGGAGGTGAGTAAAGTATGTTTGTATTTAATTTGTTTTTTTTGTAGACGACACTCAATGTCTCAACCATCACATAATATAGAAAAATTTTTTTTTATGCCCTCTTGATTGATTGTAGATTGGATGTTGAAACATACTTGAGAAGTCCATTAGTAATTGTAAAGAAGATGAATCTTCTGATAAAATAATTTATTCCTTCCTTTATAATAATATTATACTGATTCGATATAGTCATGATGGAAGAGGATAGTGATGAATGGTACCTAAATGTATTCTCCTCAAACATTATTGGGAATTAAAAGAGGACTTCAAGGAGATATAAAATAGAAGAAGTTGAGTCTCAAAAGAAAAAGAATTGATAGATATTACGAAAGGAGCATCATTTTCAATAATTGACATATTAAACAAATAAAAAAAGTAGATGAATTCGAGAAAAAGTGAAAGCTCGCATTGAGTATTCTCTGGTTGCACAGGGAGATATGATGTATGATACTTATTGTGTTTTGGTAAATATGTAGTTAAGTTGAAAAGAAGTAACACTTGAAAAGTGAGATACAATACCTATATATAAAAATTGTGAAATAAGCTGAAAAATGAGATGAAATATGGAATGTGCACCTTTAAAAGAAGAGATGTTTCTTGTCATGACCAAAAAGAAATTTGAAGAAAAAATTTATAAACTATTGGAAGAAATGATGAAACAAGTTTAGACAAGAATGACGTGCAATGCTAAATTTTTTGGAAGGCTTTATGTGTCCATCACTATAGAGTGGAAAATGGTGATGATGAGAGACAAAAGAATTAGAGATTACATACAATATATCGAAATAACTGGTGGATTGAAGAATTGATAAAAATGTGATGAGAACCAAAAATAATAATATTTTGCAATGATATCTTTTGAACACTTATCAAACTCTATTGGAATAGAAGAGAATGGAATAGAAAATTAAAGAACCATAAATACCCTTGCCGAAGTCATGAAAATTATTCAAAGCCAAAACTTTTGGGATACTAAATATTATAGAGGATATTACTTAAGTACGAACATTTTCATGGCCATGATTCTTGTCCTTAAAAAAGGCATAGACATGACTTGTAAATACAAGCTAATTACCCATGTAGTGACATCCTGAAAGTGCCGCAATAATATTTCAAACAAAATAAAAAAGATGAGACCTCAAGTTAAAACTCTAATTCAAGTTAAAATATAAATCATGGTTGATTTATATTATGGAATAGAAATTGATGAAAATTAAGATTAAATAAAACTTGAATTAGAGTTTTGACTATTGGTGGGTTTATGTAGTGACATCTTGAATAGAGTCATGGTTTTTTTCTAGAGTCACAAACTCAAGTTAAAAAGATGAGACCGAAGTAGTGACTTTCTTCTGAAAGTCATGACTTTTTATTTAGAGTAATACAAGGCCACCCGAGTATAAAATTGGAAGATAGATAATATTCAAAAAATGCTCATATCTTTTTCTTCTCTATTGAGCAAGAAGCAAAGCCATAGAAACTACAAACCTTAGAAGTGAATTTCATACTCCCTAGGGGTTCAACAAGCAAATAAGGGATGCATAACTTTTTCCTATCCATATAGTTGGAAGCATGTCTCTCTGACCCCTCTTATCTAGAGATAAATTTATGAATATCAAACTAACATGGTCTAGGATTTGTATAATTTGAATTATGCAATATAATTATTTTTGATTATACATGTATTAATAGTTTGATTTATTTTATGTAAGGATGTATGATGGATAATGAAAAAAATAGAACATGAATTAGGATTTTGATTATTGGTGAGCTTGTGTGGATGATTGTGATGGTAGATAATGATAGGTAAACCATGAGACTCACTCGTGTAAAGGATATGAAATAAGCAACATCTCTTATGATTATGAAGTATAATGCTTATGAAGCTGAAAGTATAAATACCTTTACATGCTAATCTTATATACATATTTTTAAGAAACTAGTTCTCAATTGGGATAGATGTTATATAAAATATTCTCACAAGGGATTCACCTTTAGTGTGTGTTTCATATCACCACCAATGAAGATGTGACAAACAATCCTCAAGGGTATGTGTGAGTATGTTGTGACTCATTCGATAGTGATAGCTTTTGAGTTACCATTACTCATATGGTTCTCATTGATGAAACTAAAGGGAGGAGTACATTAATTATGCAAGTATGGTGCTTATGAAGCCAGCTTACAAACTATACCAATCATTAGTCTTTACACTAATGAAGACTAAAGAATAAGATTGTGTATATGAAGTCACCATCAATGATAGCCAATGAATGTGTTTAAAAGGTATGTAATTTTGAATAACTCTTGTGTATAAATAGTTTATTATCTCAGTGGTAATATAGTAGATTATTAAACAACATCTTATTTTCCATCAGAACAATGGACCATTGCACAATACCCCAACCTTCATTCTATGTCCAATATAGTGTGTGTCAATACACTTAATGATATCACATATATTAAATAAAAGAACCATGATCATAAGATTATTAAAAAACCTGAGTATCTATTTTACTGGAAATGAGTTAATTATTATTGAATAACTGAACTATCAATATAATCTTTGTGGGATTGATATCTGGATGAAAATCCATTATACTATTTTTTGACCTATGCACTTTTGGATCTTAGTTGATGATGCACTTTGGTTAATGAGCTTTTTAAATATTATCTAACTAATAAACTTATGTGGAGTTAATAAAGTTGCAAAAAGGTTTTGTTACTATTATCTAAATTATTTAGTTTGATTAGTCAATATGATTTGCTGTAAATATTCTTGTAAAAGTATACTTTTTTAATTGTTCAAATAATATTAAGTTTGATAAATTTTTTTGAATCTAAAATCTAAGTCATGTTAATTTGTTTGAACAATATTGATAATTGCATTTGGTTTTGTTTGTGTTCTTGTATTATGTTTCCTTTTTCTTTTTTAGGAACCTTTGATGAGTCAAAGCTATGGGATTGACCTAAACACTCTGAAACCAAAAATTGAAAGAACTACAAGAATCCTTTATAAGAAAAGTGTTGACAAGGATATTATAGAGGGAAACAAAATTAATAAATAGACCCAAGGAGGTGATAGGCAAGCTATTTTATAGCCCATTTACTACCATACTTTGGGGAATTATTAGAATCTCATAATGATGAATAGTTATTCTAGGATTCTTTTGTAACTAGTTGAAACCAATTATTTCGAGTTGAAACTGAGCATAATAGTTATGGTTCAGCAACATCAATATAGTATATGACATTAGATGACTCTAATGAACATGTCTCATTGTTTTTGGAAATATGTGATATATGTGAAAATGAATAGAGTTAGTATGAACATAATAAATATTTTATTATTTTCATTTTCTTTAGGTGGTAAAGTATAGTGTTAGTTCCAATGTTTATCTCATCTCCGTTGAGAGTTGGGATAGATTGGTGAGGGTCATTTTAACCAAATTCTTTTCACCTCAAATTTCTTCTCAACTATGAAGCAAGATAAGCCAATTCTGACAAATAGAGCATGAGAACTTATATGATG
This sequence comes from Sapria himalayana, assembly GCA_029783825.1. Taxonomy (NCBI): domain Eukaryota; kingdom Viridiplantae; phylum Streptophyta; class Magnoliopsida; order Malpighiales; family Rafflesiaceae; genus Sapria; species Sapria himalayana. The sequence continues at coordinate 1,988,083 of JAREIK010003183.1, read as the reverse complement.
CTTGTGATCATTTTATGTAGTTGTTGAGGAGATCTCCTCAACATGAATTTGAGTTGTGGTTCCAAGCCCAAAGCTTCTACAATGAGCTGAACTACATGACAAGTTTCATGGTTGTTGTGACTATCAGAAGGTCTATTATGAATAAATTGCCGAAAAAGACATCATTTGTTTTAAGAACTAGAAAAAAATAACTACCAAAATCCAATGGATCACTCATTTGAAAGAATACATACCAGAGTGTTAAAGTTGGATAGGTTCACCACTATTAAAGAAAATATAGAAACCTTATTGAGGAAGTAAGATGCCTAAGAAGAAAAGAAAAGAATATTATGAGGAAAATAACCACTTTACATCCATATGAATTGGTGAGCTTGAATCTCATTTATCAAATGGAAAAGGCAGTCAAATATAAATCAAAGAGTACTTATTTTGACCCAAGAATAATGCAGTGAACTATAGGAATCAAGGGGGCTCCTGTTTTAATTTCTAAACATCATGAAGAGAAGATAATCCAATTGTGAATGATGAGGTACAAGTTATTATAATAGAACTTTAGAGAAATAATATTAACCAAAATAAGTGAATGGTGGTGCTTGAAGCAAAGATGAATGAAATGAATTTGGTGATGAAGAACATAAGGTATGACATTAGACAGTTGACATTATCAATGAAGGATAGAAGTGTAAACAAATTACCAAGTGATATAGAAGTAAATTCAAAGATTTATCTCTCAATATTCATTAGAAGTAGGAAGGTGCTACAGAGATACTTAGAACAAAATAATTCTAGATATTTTGGAGGTGAAAATGTTGTAACTTTTCCAAGAGCTATGACTATGAAGCTACAAATTATTTTGAACAAGAGGATTATAGAATTTTTGTGGGTAAATAAGATCGTGACTTCCTCAAAAGCGACAAATCAACCTAAAATTCTCCAACAAGCATTGATCCTAAATGAAGTTAACTAGAACAATGCTAAATATGAAGTCGTGACATTTAACAAAGGTATGACTTAAAAAGAAATGCAAAACCAAGGTTCATCCAAAGATGAGAAAATGGGAGATGAAAAATCAAAGGAGCAAATGGAGCTCACCTAAGGCCATGAAAAGAAAGAAATGGATTAGAATGAAGACAAAGATAAGTTTCTGATGAATCTTTTATTTCTATAATGATTTAGGAATGAGAAATTAGATGAATACTTTAAACTATGTTAGATGTAAACATACTAATTGATAAAGTTTTAGCCAAAAAATATCAAACTATGTTAAATTTTTGAAAGATATAATGAGTAGTAAAAGAAAGTTGGTGACATATGAGACCATGAATATGTTTGAAAAGTTTAGAATCATTATTCAAAGAAGACTTCCGAAGAAATTGAAAGACTCCAAATGCTTTACTATACATGACACTATTGGAGATCACACATTTTAAAAGATATTGCATGGCATAGGATCAAGTGTCAACTTAATATCAATATCTATTGCTCGATGATTAAATATCAATGAAATTACTTCAATTTCTCTCTCACTCAAAGTGATAGATCAAACTATTAAGGTCCATAATGGAATTATTGATGATGTAATGGTGAAGGTTTATATTTTTATATTTTCAGTGAATTTCATTATTTTGTATATGAAGAAAGATCAATATACACCATTAATTTTGGGATGATTATTTTTATTCATGGGACAAGTGCTCATCGATGTCAAAAAATATGAGTTCACTCTCCATGTTAGTGAGGAGCAAATAAAGTTTAATCTTTATAATAACTTATAGGGACTAGACAATAATGAAATGAGGTATTAGCTAATCAATAATCTACTCCATACCATATTGAAAATAAAAGTAGATTTCTAGTGAAAACACTTTGCAGAAGGATATTGGCTAGATGAAGATGAAATCTATGAATAAGAAAAAAAACTTTGGAGTTGTAAAAGGGACAATATATATGAAATATAAAAAAAAACTTTTGAATTGTAAAATGGACATGGTGTATAAAATAAAAAACAACTTTGGATCTTTTAATTATGATGAAAATGAAGAATACGAAAAATTATATTGGAATTGCAAGAGAAAATATAGGAAGATGACTGTTATGATGTCATAGCAATCTTCAAAGGTGTGATCTTCGAGGAGTCTTATGATGATATTTTTAAGGAAGAGGAGATATCTAGGAAAAAAGATAAGACTAATATAGAAATCATGGATGGGAAAATCAAAGGCAAAGCCATGTCTATGCCCAACACCATGACTTTGGGGTTCCAGAATAAAAATGACCAAGTAAATTTAGAAGACAAAACCATAGTTATGCCCAACACTATGTCTTTGGTGATATTGAATGAATTAGTCCATCAAATTCCTAAAGCTAAAACCATAGCTATGCACAATATTGTGCCTTCAAAGTTAAAAAAAAAGAAAAAAAGAAAAGGTGTAAGAAAAAGCCATTACTTCAATAATAGTTGGGACATTGGAGATACAAGAAGAAAAAAGAAAAGAAAGGCTTAAAGGAAAAGCCATGACAGTACTTAGTGTAGTGATTTTGGGGATCCAAAAATAAAAAAGACATTCAATTAGAGAAGAAGGAGACATGACATTCACTAAAGTCTTGGTATCAAATGAGGAAATAACCTTAGCGGAAAATGTAACTAAAGAAAGACTTAATGAAAAATAAGAAGGAAGTGAAATAATAGATCTCTGATAGAGTAGTGCTACTTGGTAGGCAACCCAAAAAATTTTTTATGCATGTGTGATATAATAAATATTTATATCCACCACATAAACAAATGCACACATCCAATGAACCACAAGTATAGTCATGAAACTTTAATTCTATCAGGATTATTAATATGTCCACTTGAAATTACTCCACTATTTATAAACCTTATCATTCTCAATCCTAGTTGTAGTAATTTGTTGTGAATATGAATATTTTGTTTTTTTTTCAGATGGGGAAGTTATTACTTGGAGATGAGCAATTGTTTTAGTGTGAGAGTTTATTTGGTATTCAAATTGTCAAATATTCTTGTGTATTTTGGTGATTAATAATAATGTTTAGATGTGAAAATAAAGCAAAAATATATTAATTTTATAATTTTTGATATTTTGTAGAGCTTTGATGAATAATTATGAAATCAATGAGTTTTTGAAGGTGTTTAGCAAATGAGGTAAATGAGTAAAGTTTCGAGTAGTTTCGGTATCTATTCTTGGCCAAAATGCTACCTAATTAGTCAGGGGCAATCCTTACATGCAATGACCCTACTAAATCAACAGTACAATCTTTCTACTATGTGATATATCCTCAATGACTATGATATTATAATGGTTTTAATAATATTTAGCTTAGAAATGAAATGGTTCTCACATTAATTTTATATCATAGTAACCATGTACCTCATTGGTGCTCAATTTTATAGCCAATTTCACAACACTATGACTTTCTCTTTATATGGCTCGACAATCTCAAATCAAAGCAATGTAAATTTTTATAAAGTTGTGATTTTTGAGCTACATAAAATCAAAGAGTCACAACTACTAATGTCAAAGCAGTGAAAATTATTCAAAGTCATGACTTTTGAGATATTATGTATTATAGAGAATATTACTCAAGTATGAGAATTTTCAAGGCCATGACTCTTGTCATTGAAAGAAGGCACAGCCTCAAGTTATACATGCAAAACCAAGTGCCCTTGCCATGACATTCTGACAGTGCTGTAGCAATATGTTATATGAGATAAGAAAAAGCTAGTTTCATGACTATTCACAATGTTACTGACACTTAAGAAATATGATGAGTTATTTTTGCACTATAACTATTTCATAATGTCTCGGCCATTATGAAGTAACATTATATATATATATATATATATATATATATATATATATATATATATATATATACCATTTTCTAATGCTACGGCCTCCACATAGCATCATGGGTAATAACAATATGAAAAACAATCTTCACTATATGTTCACTTCATCATGCCTCAACCCTTTATGGACTACAAATGGGTGAAGGCAAGAAGTTGAAGCCATTTCACAATGTCACAACCTTTGTTACTCAAATATTAGACTCAAGACATGGGCAATACTAGCACCATGATTTTGTGTTATATAAAGATCAAGGTGTTGAATAGAGTCATGACTATTTTCTAGACCTCAAGTTAAAGAGATGGAGGCCAAAGTCATGTCTTTCTTTTGAAAATCATTGCTTCCTACTTAGAATATTGTAAGGATACCTGCATATAAAAGTAAAAGATAAAGAATTTTTGAATAACTTTCTATTTTTCTCCTTCTCCATCATGCAACAAGCAAAGCCATATTAACTACAAACCCTAGGAGTGAATTACATACTTTCTAGGGGTTCCACAAGCAAGCAAGGAATGCATGACTTATTCCAATCCATAGAGTTGGGGACATAACTCTCAAACCCCTCTCTTCTTGGGATAGATTCAAAAATTTATATAAAACCAGTATGGTCTAGGATTTATATAATTTAAATTATGTAATGTAATTAGTTTTGATTATGAATATATTAATAGTTTAATTTATTTTATGTATAGATGTTGATGGATGGTGAATACATACAACTAAAACTTGGGTTTCAACTATTAGTGAGTTTATGTGAGATTATCATAGTGGATGGTGACAAGTAAACCACGAGGCTCACACATATTTATGATAGAAAAAAAGTGATAGCTCTTCTGATTATGATGCATAAGATAAATCTACACATTAAATCCTAAAATTTAATTATATTGATTATCATGGGTATAACTCTTACGAAGCTAAAAGTGCAAATTCTTATAGATGACAATTCATTGTACAAATCTTTAAAGAACTAATTCTTGATTGGGATGAATGTTATATAGAGCATTCTCCCAAGAAATTCACATTTAGTTTGAAAATCACATCATCACTGAAAATGATGGTGATACGCAATCATTGGGACACACGAGAGTATATTGTGACTTGTAAGGTGGTGATAGCCATTATGAGCTACTTTCACTCGTATGATTTCCATCAGCGAAACTCAAGGGAGAAGTATGTTAATTGTATGATTATAGTGCTTACTAAGCTAAAATTATAAATACTTATAAACCATGTAAATCATTAGTTTTTATGACAGTGTTAGAGGTGTCAAGTAAGTCGAGTAGCCTAGGCATGACATGAGGCACAAAATGAAATAGCTATGCTAAGCTTGGCATATCACGGTCTAGAACCATGTCTAGAGTTAGACCTAGATTATACTGGCCTGAGGCATGGCTCATGTTATGCTAGAGCTAGCCACGCATCATGCCAGGCAAGGCACAACCAACATGCTTCGCCCATTGGCATGGTTCATAGGAACGTTGACCCATGAATGGGCATGGGTGGCTCACAGATCATGGGTCATGGATTGTTGGGTAACCAACCAACATGGCCATTATTTAAATAAACCCAATCATGTAAGCTTGGTTTAGCCAACATGGCCATTCACACTTCAACCTTCGGCTACCCATTACATTTTCACTTAATGGGCGTCGATAATGAAATTGACAGATGCATCCTATCTCATTCAATGTCTTAAAAAATTTTTTTTTTTAAAATGTATAACCATCTAATGTGTTTTCAATGGCTATGGGTAGAAATATGATCATTGACAAATTTCTATTCACACACACACACACACACACACACATTTTAGTAGTTGTGGTAGAAAGGAAAGTTGACTACAATAGAGTAGTTAGAGTTATGGTATACATTTTTTTTGTTTTATTATTTTGGAGGTTTTATTATTAGATTATTTTTAATTAGAAAAATTAAAAAAAAATAGCAATGAATAAATTTAATGATAATAAATTTGACATTGATATAGATAAAACTAAATGTCGCAGGCTAAAACTTTGTTCTCTCTAATAGACTCGAATCAAATTCATTTGCCTCTTAAAAAACTAAAAATTAGGTAAACTTCAATACTATGAACTCACTTTAAGATAATAAAAAATAAAATTTCTAAGGATATCAAGACAAATCAACACAATGTACATATTATCAAAAGATATATACAAATAGGAGTACATTGTATATTTTTTATTGGATCTAGTTTAGTTTAGGTTCAGCCTTAAGAGACATGCCGATCAATACTCTGAAAAATACTCCAAAAAATATGCATTGGCTGCCTTAAGAGACATGCCGATCAATACTCCAAAAAATATGGTGTTGTTGACCTCAGGCAAACCTCATTGAGTGGCAAGATCTTTTTCTATTGGATCTAGTTTAGGTTTAGGTTTGTTGAATCCCTTCATATATTGCAATAATTTTGGGAGGGAATACATGACCAAACTTAGTATAATCATGGGTCTTACAATTAATTATTTGGAGGATCCTAGGGTAGTCAGAATTTTACAGACTTACTTCTAGCTTTTTGATCATAGAATTCCTAAGTCTATAAGTTGGAATGACATAATAAAATATTATAAATTATAAAAATAAATAATAATTAATAAAATTTAGAAATATAGTGGAATGGTGTCCATGATATCTAATATCTTGACTAGTCACGATGATGCATCATTCGCATACCTCATGGCCCACCATGTAGATTCAAAATAGAAACTTAATAAAAAAATTTAGGATTTCCTAAGATCCTTCATCCTCATGATGGTCCTGTCATATATGAGTATATGATAAGGATCTCAAAGAATATAATATTTAGAATAAAATATTTAGTATCACATTTGATAATGCTTCTAATAATGGAGTCTCCATTAGTATATTTGTTAGAACCATTTGACATGGGCTATGAGGTGAGATTTTTTATGTTAGATATATGTATTATATTATTAACATGATAGTATGTACAAGAATGAATGTTTTTTCTCCTAAAAAAAATAAGAAATTCACTAAAATATATTAGGTATTAGGATGTCTAGTAGATAATAGAAGTTTCAGTTTCTATTTGTCGGTGGGCCTAAAAAAGAAAAAATTTCAAATAAATATGAGACACCTTTTGAATTACACCTACCTAATCTTAGAGTCAAGTGTTGGCTACCAACATATTTATATCTGCCTATATTAATAATAAGAGTGATGAAATTATTATTAATGATTCTATCTAGGATGCAAAAATTTCTTTTATGAAAAATTTGAAGATTCTGTATGACATAATAAACATGTGTTCATCTATGTATACTCCCTCCAATTTCATTGCACTTAGGTTCATATATAATATTAGTATCATATTTAGCAAGTAAAGGCTACCCGACATTTAGTGTCATAGCAAGTGAAATAAAAATCAAGTATTTAAAATACTAATCCTTCATTTCATCTCTTTAATGCTTGGCTACCTATATGGATCCTAGGATTAAGGTGGAAGAGGTAGAAAATATCTTAACATACATATCCACATGTATGAACTAGGAACACCAACCTAAAAGTTTTACTCATGAAAAATTATCTAACTTATTTATATATTATGATACTATGTATGATAGTTGTAGCCAAACTCTAAGTGCGGACATGAATATCATATTTGATGATGATAAGTCTTCCATTTAGTTTGTTAGGGGAGGGGTGGTCTATCGAATAGAAGTGAACTCTGTTGATACTTAGATATTGATTACTACTCTATCCGATAATATGATGATAATAAAAATAATAACGAACATGAAAATCATAAAATCCTAATTTCAGTTCTACATAAACACAGATCCATCAATAACAAACCCACAACACAATTCAAATGTAAAAATCTATTGATTGAGAATCCATATTATAAAATAAAATATAGTAATGCTAGACCTCAATCTAGCCTGATATTGGAAAGGAATTCATACAAGATAATTCAAAATATATCTCATGGAAAATTAAAGTTGCTAATGATATCTTTCAAGTTTGTCTAGGAATCTCTCGAGATAATTCAAATATATCTAGCCTGAAACTCAATTTTCATTTGTGTTTCTCGGATTTTTCCCTATATGTGATTCAAAATTCGTACCTCCGCCCCTAGCATTTATGCGTGTGCCTTACATATTCTTTTAACTGATGGATCTCCCTTAGGTTTGGGAACATGTTTGCTCCCCAAACCCCATCTTTTTGTCTCTTTCTCATGGCCTTGCATTTTTTTTTGTTTTCTACTCATTTTGTGCTTTTATACTTGAATGGTTGGGTGTGATTTTTAAGTAGAAAGTCATGACATTTAGGAATTATTTGGCTTTGGATTTTCATATCTGTAATACAAAATCAATGTACTAGGAATTAGCCATGATTTTGGTCTCTTTCTTACTTTAGATTGCCATGGTGCCGAGAATGGTCATGATTTTTTTCATTTTTTTGTAAAATAATATCATAATGATGCGAATGAGTTATAAATTTGGTCTATCTCTTAAATCAGATTTCCATGGTTCTGGGAATGACCATGGCTTATGCATTTATTTTTTGTAACCCAAAGTCACATTGCTAAGAATGAGCTACAACTTTTGTTATTTCTCAAGGGTGAAAAGCCACGGCCCTATAAATTACCATAGCTCTTGTAAATATTTTTTAGAACTCTCTATAGCTAAACAACATGACACTAAAGAATCACCATGGATTTTGCCTTATCTTGGTGGCTTCGGAAAGTTATGATGATGGAAGATGACATGCCATTTAGCACCAATGGGATACTTGTTGCTGTTACATAAAATTAATGTCTCAGGCATAAAAAATGTTTCAAGGTAGTGTGGCTATGACTCAAAGAAATTTTCACAAAATAAAATGTTACATAATAAGATGATTATGTCAATGAGATAGTAGAGTAGTAGCCAATGAAGATCACCATTACTATTTGTATAGAGCTTTAGCTAAGTATGAATGCCAAAACAATACTATTAGCTGGATGAGGTATAACAAAGGCATAACACAAGGAATACCATGACTTTACATATATTTCACTCCCATCCTATTCAACAAATTCACCATGTTCATTTTACACAAAACAACCTAATTTAATTATTATTCATCATAATTTATAAAAACTATAACATTTTATCCATCACAAACATCAACACAATAAGATTATAATACCACAATATTTATGAAAACAAAAAAAATACATATAAATGAGGTGAGGAATGTCAGTTGTATGACTTCCCTATAGAATCAAACTTCTTAAAGAAAAAATCTACTCTATAGTGCTCAAATAGTGGCATAAAGTGGATGGTTTCTTTGATTCTTCCCTATTGGTTGCTACTATTGTGACTTAATTACTCTGCCTAATTTTATTAGTTAGGTGATATCCCAAAATCTCGTTAATTAGAATATCTAATTAATAAAAATCTACAAGTGTATGGGTTATACAAGTTATAATGTAGGTTTTCATCTAAATATCGATCTTACAAATATTATATTAGTAGTTCAATAAATTAATAGTGAGATGACTCATTTTCAGTAAAATAGATATTCATATTGTTGGACAATCTCAAGTCATTTTGTTTATTCATTAATCTATGTGATGATATTTAAGTTGCTCTACTTATATTGTGTTGATGATAGATTGAATGTTAGGGTATTAAGTAATAACACTTTACCATAATAGTATAGAAGGTATTATCACCATTGAGTCCATTCCAATGGTGGTCTTATCATAGTTATATACCCTTGCTACATCACCACCAATATAACAATTCATCTCTACTCTAGAGTCATTCATAATCTCTTACATTTTAGGCAACTATGTTACTTATCATTGACAATTGCTTCTTGTGCACATGCTTATTGTCTAGCCCCATGTATCATAAAGGCTAAATAATAATATGATTTGTAAGAGTTTATATTTCTAGCTTCATAAATATCATACTAGCATAATTAATATACTCTTCTCTTAAGTTTCAATAGTGGGAACTAGAGGTGTCAAACGGATCGGGCCGCCCTATCATGGCCCAAGGCACGGCATGGGAATGACCCATGGTCGTATTCGTGCTAGGCCTGTTCATGGCACGGCTCGTGCTGTGTTGTGCCAAGTCTAACCAGGCATCATGCCATGCCAGGCACGACCCGATACCAAGGCCAATGGGCATGATTTCTCGGGACAAGCCAAGAAACTGCCTGAGCCCCTGATGGATCTGAAAAATCCGTCAGGGCTTCAGGGGCCCCAATCCGGACCCGTAGGTTTTTTGACTCGGGTCCGAGTCCACCACAACCTCCCCCCACATTAGTAAAATTTTAAAAAATAAAAATAAAAAAATTATCTGAAAGATGTTGTATTTTGCCTCTAGCAGCTATGGGGCAGAATTCGACGGCCCACATGATTCTGGCTCAAATAATTTATTAAAAATATTAAAAAAATCAAAAAAAAACTTTTTTTAAAAAAAATCATCTTATTAATCTATAACCCTCCCCCCTAATATTAATGTTTTTCAAAAATATAAATATCTCAAATCTCATTCTCTATCTCTTTATCTCTCTCCTAAATTTCTCTCTCTCATGATTTCGGCTTGGCTTTTCGGGACTCAAAAATCAGGCTCGACTTTGGTTGGTATTTGGATTAGACTTTGGATTTGTGGTGCACGTGCTTTATGCTGCTTTACGAGTATTTTATTTTTTTTAATTAGTTAACTCTTAACTTTATTTTAAAAAATAACTAGTCATTCACTTTTTCTCTCTCTACTCTACCCTATTATCTAAAAAAATAAAAAAAAATGGCAAATACTAATTTAAATAATGAAAATAAAATAAATTTACATTTAGAAAATGAAAATCCTACATAAAGATCCGAGGTTGCCGAAACTATAGTTTCTCTGGTGCATCGACCCAAAAATCTAAAAAATAAAAAACTAGAATGACTTTTGTAGTTTGGACTCACTTTAATATAATAAAACAAAAAAATATTAGGGAAACGAAAAAAGAATCGGTACAGTGCAAATATTGTAATAAAATTTCAACTTGTAAGAGTGTGAGTGAGACTGGGCACCTTAAGAGGCATATCAAATTATGTACTAAAAAAACATAGTGCATTAGATCCTAGGCAAACCCAGCTCAACGGTATGTTTTTTGAGGCTAAATCTAGTTCAGTTGTAAAGTTTACCCCCTTCGTATACCACATCGAGTTGGGAAGAAAAAATATAGCCAAAATGATCACCGCGATGGATTTTCCGATTAGATTTTTAGAGGGTCCAAGGGCAATGAGTATCATATAGACATATTTTCAGCTTGCTTATCATAGGATTACTAGGTCCACATCTAGGAACGACAAAATAATTAATGAATTTAGGGTATATAGTTCAAATAAACTTGTCTGTATGATTAATTAATATAGTTTATATAGTTTATTATTAATATATTATTAATGAGTATTATTAATAATATAATTAATGAATTTAGGGTAGACATATTTTCAAATATAATTAGTATTATAAATATAACATTATATTATTTATTTAATGAACTTGTATTATTCCACAATGCCGTACCAACCCAATAAGTATAATTAAATTAATATCTATAAACTATATTTTATACATGGCTTTATGTATAGGTAAAAATACACACTCTTATAAAAATATAAGAGTGTATTTAATATCTATAAATTTAAAGTATAGTCATATTAATATCTGTTAATGTCAAATTAATATTTGTAAACATTTATTGCCTGGTTTTCAATTAGTTCAAATAAAAATGTAATAGGCTTTATGTATACTGATGCTAATTTACAAGACATTTTAATACATCTATATATTTGACTATACTTTAATTACTATGTTTAATTAAATGCCGCATAAGCTCCCTTATCAATACCCTAGCATTGACTATCAATATGATTCATACTAAATTAAAATATATAAGATATCCAGCTCATCTGACATACATTATTTCCTACATGAATTGATGCCGATGACTTTTTGATGGGTTTGAGAAGTTCCACCAAAATGGATGAGTAGATGTCACATATTTTATTATCGCTATAGGCATTAACTCATAAATTGTATACCCATGGACTTGATATTGTTTACTTATTGTAAGCTAACCATAGAATTGTTTACTTGAGTAAATACTAGAAACTATTTACTTATTGTAAGCTTAGATAATGAAGAAACTTTGATAATTAATCCAAATAATCAATATCTATGAAATGATAATCGAGATTCATATAGTTAACTTTATTACTTGTTATTACTTGTTAAACTCATATACTTGTGATACATTTTACTGTGCTATAAAATAACTAACACTTGCATTGATTTTTGTAGTGTCTTGTCTCTCTATAATTTTAATACTTAATGGCCTTTGAGCTATTATAATTACAATGATTCTTAGATTTAGACCTCTTGTTTTTTTATTTGATTTGATGTTTTCTCTTGGTTGAATTTCTTTCAATTAACTTTGTATATAATTTTAAAGAGGTTGATGTTTCACTTGTCTATCTCTGTTGAATCTCCTTGCTGAGAATTAGATCATGAACATCATCGAATTTCAATTTTAGTTCTTGATGAACTATGCATAACTATAATTGTAATATGTTAATTTTTGATAGAGAACACATAAGTATCAATACACATACTTCATTATTGACTTCAATACCAAACAAACTTAATTGGGTTGTGATTGTGTTGACTTCATTGATTTGTTGGGTCACTGATGTGCTTTCTGTCAACTTCAGATTGAAAAAATACTTCATCATGTGCACTTTATTAGCATCAATAAGGTTTTCGTATATACTAGCAAGAGACTTTGTAAGCCTTACTATGCTCTTCTCATTTTTTATATCGAAAGTAAGTAGGTAAGATATCATATTTCAGATGAATTCAAGTGCTAGTATGTGCTCTTCTTTCTTCATAGACTCTTTCTTCTTCCTCATAAGGGGTTGATATAGATTTTTCAAGTATATATAATCATTCATCTATATTTTCTAGAATCTAAATTTTGTTTCATAGATTTTTTTTATTTTCACTTTTCCTTCATACGCAGTTATTACTGTCTAGAAAATATGACTTCTTCTAGACAATTCTTGCAAAACACTGTGTATGAGAATTGAGAACACCTCTTTTAACATGCTGATGTTGTATGCAAAATTTTTACTATTTATTAAATTTATTATTATCATCATATGTAACTTCGCCCAATGGGGCATCATAATGCACAACCTAAACCTCCAATACCAATTGTTGAGAATAACTTAATTTCCTATTTGTTAGATTTATGAAAGAGAACAAATATATATATATTAAATGAAACACAAAATTCACATTGTTTCGCACATGCTTACCTATATTATGGGCTCTTCTCTTTTCCTCTCTTATTCACTATGAATTAGGTGAATGCAAAAGATGTAAGAAATATATACCTTTGAAATCTCAATACTTATTATATGTTGATCTATGCTAGAAAAATAATAAAACAAAAAAAATGAGGTAAAAATTCTTTTTTTGACAAAAATGAAGAGTAGATGCCCCCATCTTGACATTAAATATATTGACAACTTATATGCATTTTATATTTTGGCACATGTGTTTCATAAAAGAAGATTCTTTAATTTTTATTTCATGATAATTAGATCACAAATCTATTTTACATAATACTTTATTATATCCAACTAATCAAACAATTCATTAATTCTCAGAATAAGATATTTGTTTTTGATTATTATTATAAATAAATCATGAATTTAGATAATTTTTCAAAGAAATATATTTACAAAGATTCTTGCCACCAAAATATGTACATATAAACAATATATACATATATATAATACTGTAGTATTTTATGTCCATATATACTGAGTATATATTTACTTGGTATATATGTACGCATAATACTATAGTTTATATGTACATATTGCATTAATATATGTATGAGTGAAATGCTAGTATATATGTACATATATACTGTAGTAATATATATTTATCAAAACATAGTTTTTTTTAAATTATTTTGATTTGATTGAGTGGTTTAAATTTCTTATAGATATGGTACCACATTGTTTCCCATATGAAGTTTGTATAAGTGAAAGGATTTTTCAACAGACATGAAGCATCATGACTCGGACAGCTTTTTCGCAGCAGAAAGTTGGTGATCGGAGGAGTAGAGAGAGAGAAAGCAATATCAATGTATGGATATATTATACTGTATGCACAGTTGGTAGATACAATGATTAATAAGATTTAATATAATTTTGTAATTAAAATATTGCATTAGAATAAGTTATTAAATGATTTTTTTTTTGTTTAATTTATAATTTTCATTTATAATTTCTATTTTTATTCAATTTAATATAAAAATATTAAATTATTTAATTAAATTTTTGTTGAAGCTAAATGACAATCAACTTTAATTTATGTTTGCTCGTGTCTATAATAACTATATTTATATATATGTCTCTCCGAATTTTTTGGGTAGAGTTTTAGCTTATTATAGGTATATAAAAGCCTATTATCAGTAGCAGCAGCAGCGACAGTGATGGCATCGGTGGCAGTGGCGACAGCGGTGGCAGTGGCGGTAGTGGCAGCAGCGGCAGCAGCGGTAGTGGCAGCAGCGGCAGCAGCGGTAGTGGTGGCAGCGGCAATGGTGGTGGCAGTAGCGGTGACATTGGCGGCAGTGGCGGTAGCACCTAAAGCAGTGGCAGCAGTAGCGGCAATAGCGACATGAGCGGTAGCGATAACAAGAGCAGCAGCAATAGCAACAAATGTGGTATATACGTACGTATATAGTTAGCATATACGTACATATAATAATGTAGTATTTTATGTACATATATATTGAGTATATATGTACTCAGTATATATGTACGCACGATACTACACTTTATATGTACATATATTGCATTAATATATATATGAGTGAAATGCTAGTATATATGTACATATTTACTACAGTAATATATATTTATTAAAACATATTTTTTTTTTAAATTATTTTGATTTGATTGAGTAGTTTAAATTTATTGCAGATATGATACCACATTATTTCTCATACGAAGCTCGTATGGGTGAAGGGATTTTTCAATAGACATGAAGCACCGTGACTCGGACAGCTTTTTCGCAGCAGAAAGATGGTGATCAGAGGAGTAGAGGGAGAGAAAACAATGTCAATGCATGGATAGATTATACTTTATGCACAGTCGGTAGATACAATGATTAATAAGATTTAATATAATTTTGTTATTTTTTTGTATTAGTTATTTAAAATATTGTATTAGAATAAGTTATTAAATGAATTTTTTTTTTTAATTTAAAATTTTCATTTATAGTTTTTGTTTTTATTCAATTTAATATAAAATTATTAAATTATTTAATTAAATTTTTATTGAAGTTGAATGACAATCAACTTTAATTTGTGTTTGTTCATGTCTATAATAACTATTTTTATATATCTGTGAATATGTTTATGTATCTCCGAATTTTTTGGGTAGAGTTTTAACTTATTATAAGTATGTAAAAGCCTATTATTAGTAGCTGTAGTAATGGCAGTGGCGGCGATAGCGATAACGGTGATGGCGGCAGTGGTGGCGGCAATGGCAGCGGCGGCAACGGCATCGGCGGGAGCGATGGCAGTGGTGGTAGCAGCGGAAACACCGGAAGCAGTGACAGTGGTGTAGCAGTAGCGGTAGTGGTAGTGGTGGCAATAGCAGTGGGGGTGACGATAGCAGCGGCAGTAGTGGCAGCACCCACCACAGCCACCGTAGAGCCAGCAGCGGCCACGGCGGTGGCAGCAGAGGTAGCGGCGGTAGCAACGGCAACAGTAGTGGCATTGGCAGTGACAGTAGTGGTAGGGGCAGTAGCGGGAGCGGGAGTAGCAACAACAACAACAAATGTGGTATATACGTATGAATAAAGTCAGTATATATGTACATATATACTATAGTATTTTATGTACATATATACTGAGTATATTTGTACTCAATATATATGTACACATAATACTGTAGTTTTTATGTACATATACTACAATTATATATGTACGAGTGAAATGCTAGTATATATTTACATATATACTACAGGATTATATATTTATCAAACATAACTTATTTATTTATTTTAATTTGACTGAGTGGTTTAAATTTCTTACAGATATGGTACCGCATTGTTCCTCATACAAAGCTTGTATAAGTGATGAGATTTTTTACTAGACATTACATGTCGTGACTCGGACAGCTTTGTCGTAGTAGAAAGATGGTGATCGAAGGAGCAGAGGGAGAGAAAGCAACGTCAATGAATGGATATATTATACTTTATGCACTATTGGTAGATACATTGATGAATAAGATGTAATAAAATTATGTTATTTTTTTGTTTCAAATATGTAAAATATTGAATTAGAATAAGTTATTAAATAATTTTATTTTTTGTTTATTATAAATTATTTATAGTTTGATTTTATATTCAATTTGATACAAAAATATTAAATTATTTAATTAAAAAAATTTTGAATAAATTAAATTCTAAAATAGTTTTGAAATTAAAATAGCTAGGAAAAAATCCGTTACTAAATTAGTTAGGGAATTTTCACGAGCTAATTTAGTAAGGGAAATCTTTATTTTAGCAATGGATATTTCTGTTGCTAAATATATTTAGCTAGGGATTATTTTCGTCACTAAAATTTTGCGACCAGCACTTTGGCTTGGGAAATATTCCATCATTATTTTCGTTTAGCGACGGAAAATCTCATTTAGCTTGCTAATTTAGTTAGGGAATTTGTCTTTTTTAGCAAGAGATTTTCCGTCACTAAATTTTTAGCTAGGGACAATTTCTCTTGCTAAATTTTAGTAACTAGCACTTTAGATATGAAACTAATTCATCGTAGATCCGTTGTTAATCCGTCGCTATATCACATTTAGTGACGAAAAATGCCCATTTAGCTAGGGAATTGTCCCTAGTTATATGAGATTTTTTGTAGTGATTGTCTACTCTGTACACTAACATATAATTTTTAATCCTTTTTAGGTATTTAATTATGTATTTTAATGTTGTCCAATATTCTTGTCCTAGTTAAATTGATATCTATATACCATACGTATAGAAAAATAGTATCTATTCTAGTATAAAATATTACATACATTAGGCTTCCTACTACATATGCATATAAAATTACCTCCATTTTCTCAATCTCATTAAGTATTTTAAGACACTAATCTTTTGATTGAGTAATTTCATGTCTTAAAGTATGTAAACCTTTATTGGAATCTTTTATACTAAAATGAGTCAATATTTGATCGATATAAATAGCTCGAGACAAGTCCAAAATATTTGTTTATGATCTCATAAAAACTTAATCCCAAAAATATGAGAAATTTCTGATAAGTCTATCATATCGAATTGACTAAATAACAGGACTTTAATCAAAGATAACAAACTCTTATCATTACCAATTAATAATATATCATCAACGAATAATACCTAGAATACCACAACACTAGCACATCGCTGCATATATACATAATACCTATTCGGACATTGATAAAAGCCATATGGCTTAATAGTTTGACCAAAATAAGCATTCTAAGATCAAGATGCTTATTTTAGTCCATAAATAAACCTCTTTAATTTATATTACATGTGCTATTGACTCTTCTCTATGAAACAATCAAGTTGCATTATATAGCACATTCTTCAAGATATTTATTTAAAAATGTAGTTTTTAAGTCCATCTATAAATTCTCATATTCATAATGAGTTATAATGTAAAAGAAAATATGAATTGACTTTAGCATGGCTACTAGCAAAAAGGTATTCTCATAATTGATTCTCTCTTTTTGAGTAAAACCTTTTATACCAACCCTATACTTATAACTCTCAATATTATCATTGGTTCTTCTCTTGTTCTTATTAGATCTACTTGTACTTGATAAATTTTATCTATTCAGGTAGTCCCATAAGATCCCAAACATGATAGGTCTTGTATGATTTGCATTTCTAATTTTATAACCTTTTAAAAATATTCTACATCTTTATCTCTAAACACTTTTGTAATAACTTATGGGATCAGTATCTATCTCAACAAGAATTTTATAATTAGATTCTCCCATGAGTGTATAATATGTTGGTTTATGAATAACTCTCTCATTATGATAAGACATTTTTGTCTGTTGCATGTTTTCATTGACACACTACTTAGATACTAATCCTTATGAAGCATTATGAACATTTTCTCTTGGCTATGCAATTGACATATCAATGATAGGTTCATAAGATCTAGTATCAACATAGTTTTCAATAGTTCTCATATTACATTGAGGCAATGAGATTCTAGAATATTACCTTGTAGTGTTTTTTCTTGTATTACTAGTGTTAAAAGAGTCTGAACTAATTTATTTCATCTTAATTCTTTTAGAACAACCATACTTTTGGGCTTATAGTTTGTTATATAGTCTTCTTCTAGGAATTGAGTATTTGTGCTAATAATTACCTTCTGATTTTTTGAAATATAAAATAAACCATATTTAGTTCCTATGGGATATCCCATGAAGAACCAAACATTTATTCCTAATTCTAACTTATCTATTTTTTTTAGTACACGTGTTGGGAAGTCCCACAAATGAATGTATTTTAGACTAGGCATATGTCTAGTCTATAATTCAGTTAGAGTAGCAGGTACATACTTAGATGGAGCTAAGTTCAAAACATAAACTATTATTTCAAATGCATATCCCTAGAAGAAATTTGACATGTCTGAATAACCTATCATCAATCTTACTATGTCCATAGGAGTCATGCTCCTTCTTTCTATTATACTATTATACCATAGAATGTCAGGTGCAAATAACTAGGATGTAACTCTTTAATCTAATAAGTAGTCTCTAAACTCTCTCAAGAGGTACTGGCCATTAATAAGATATTTATTCTAATTTTCTATATTTCTATCATGTACTCTTTGAATTTCTTAAATGTGTCAGACTTATGGCATATCAAATACATATACTCATATCTTGAGTAATCAATAATAGATATGTTGAAGTAATCAAAACTATTCTTTGCTCGGATAACCATGTGTTTGCATAAATTAGGATGAACTAGCTCCAATGGCTCTCTTGCTCATCTTTCCTTCTAAGTAGAATTTATGTGGTGGAAGTATTCCACCTTCAACAAAATAAAAGGTCCATCTTTAATTAATAATGAAATCCATTTTATATTTATATGACATGGCTGTAAGTGCCAAATATAAGTCTTGTTCATATTAGAAGCATGTTTTATTTTATATGGTATGACATTGATATTATTCGACTTGTATCATTGCAAT
The DNA here is from genome assembly GCA_029783825.1 of Sapria himalayana. Taxonomy (NCBI): domain Eukaryota; kingdom Viridiplantae; phylum Streptophyta; class Magnoliopsida; order Malpighiales; family Rafflesiaceae; genus Sapria; species Sapria himalayana. The sequence goes on along the minus strand of JAREIK010003183.1, from coordinate 1,968,896 downwards.
AGAATAGAGACAATATTAATAATATAAAAGTTATCGTTTAATGCATCAGAACAAAATCATTGAATAAAAAAATATCTTAGACCAAATTGGAAAACAAAAATCAAGTTTTTTCTAATTCAAGATACATAAATACAATCTTTCAAAAATAAAATAATACCCCTCTCTAACTAAAGTAATGAATCTCCCACTACAATAACCACTATCTTTGTAGTAATTCTCATGTTAAGATCAATTTTATCATCTCTTAGTTGCTTAGTTTTCTATAACCACTACAAATAATTTTAAACATGATTAGTGATACTCATATCTACACAACAGGTATCCAGAGATATCACCACTAAATAAGTTTCAACTATTAGTAATTGAGATTTACCTTATTTATTTTCAATGCTAAAATAGATCAAACACTACTTTTTCTAGTATCATAATTACTTATAATGAAAACCCTTTACCTTCAACTTTTTCACTCTCACTTGTGATTTAGAAGTTGGTTGTGAAATATGAGCATGTTTCTAAAATTTCTCTCTTTTTTTGATTTAGAAGAAGTCCTTTTGACCAAAAAAGCTCCAAATGATTTTTAAATAATAATTTCAGGTAATATGAATTTTTTAAGCAATTGTGCCAAAGTCCGATAAATTATATACATATTATAGTTTAGGTAGAATTGTATATAAGAATCTAGTGATAACTAGAGAATAATATCAATATGAAAATCCATATCAATCTAAGTTCCAAGGATGTCTAGTTCATTTAGAAGACAAATCATCTTCAAAATATAATTTCTCATTGGGGTGTTTTTAGTCATTATAGTATTCATTAAATCCTTCATGGATTTTTATCTAGCAAAATAAGTCTAATTCTCAAATATTTTTTAAAGATTATATAATATATCATATGCAATATTCATGGATTGATACTAATATTGGAGTATATTTGATATAGAAGCTAAAATATAATACTTCGACATCTCATTAGCCTTAACCCACTTATCATAAGGCTTGACTTACTTATCAATTGCCTCTTCACGAGGTTTATCCTGACATAAATCTAAATACAAATTTGTAGTTTTTAGTAGCCAGGAAAATGCCAAGATTTCTCTTCCAATCTATGTAATTGGTCCCATCGAGTTTGTTTTCTTTATGAATAATGATGTGTGAGTTTAATGACATTTTCTTTAAAATACTTGAAATTTTACAATGAGCTAATTAGGTTTAAATTTATTATAAGAATTGGTTCCCTACAACAATTTTTAAATGAATTCATCAATAGTCTAACAATCAATTAAGTTATGGTGATATCTATGGATATCATCATCACTTCAAATGAATTCCTCAATAGCCATTAGTTTAAAATATCTTCACCACAAATGGTGCTTATTCATTACAAATGATTAAGCTTAAACAAAATTACATTCCCATGTGATTAAACAATCACACAAATTAAATGCAAAACTACAACCAAAAAATGAATAAGCATTACAACCAACTTAAATCTATTCCATGTGCATCCAAACGAATCTAAACACATGAAAAAAAAACTCAAAAAAAAAAGCTAGTAGGTATCGATTAACAAAGGTCAGAATTGCTTTTTTAATATCAAGGATGTTTACCTATACCTATATATATTTAAGCCCGTGATAGTTCCATATATGATATGTCAAATCAGGCTCTAATACCATTTCTTGGATCTTTCAGATTTAGATGCATCGTATATGGAAAAAGTACAACCATTTTGAAATTATGTTCATATACGAAGATGAGGAGAGTTTAATCAAAAAACTTACCTTAAATGGAAGACTGGAATTTTCTACCATATGACCCTTTACTATCTTTGTGAGGAAAAATACAATGCTATAGTGGAGTATGCATTGTCTTTGCCACCCATATTTTATAAAAAATTAAAATAGAAGAATTAAAAAATCAATATATGTCACATCACCATCAAGAGTTTATTTGACATTTACTTTTATTTCTTTTATTTATTTATTTTTTATTTATTTTTAAAGTAAAATTAAATATTTATTATATATATATATATAACATCTAATTAATTCAATAAAAATCAATTAATTTGATTTAACATATATATATATTCCAAATAAACAAAATCTATAATACATTTCTATGGAACTAGACAAAACTATGGAAGTGACCCTGATAGGAATAAGATCTCAAGCTTGTATTTTAAATTATTTCACATTATAATTTATATAAACTAAATTTATACTACTATATAATTATAGCTATACTCCCTTACTTATTCAATATAAATTTGTATCAATTATTATTTAATTCTTATGGAAACTTTTCATGTTAAGATTACAGATACTTATTAAATAAATTAAATTATTGACAATCAACTTCAATCAATCTCTAATTATTTCTTTGAAATTTTCTATTTTACTTATTTGAGATCCTGGATCAAAATCAACATGTAAAGTTTTGCAATATCAAAACTTATAATCTTCCTCAAAGAGATTCATCTATCCTTCTAATAGGACATATATTTCATTAGCAATCAATATTCACCATAAACTTGATAAAGTTGTCAAATTCATAGAGTTTATAAATCTATTTTTAGATCCTACTCTTTTATGAATCAAAACAATTATTAAACAAGTACACATGAATATTAATTACTTCAATAATAAGAGTAATAGTGTTTATAATAATATTGCTATATTTTATTTTATATGTCAATATAAAATAATTATACCATGATGGTCTCATTCATTATACATAAGTCTATTTGTACTAAAAGTTAGAACTACATAATTCTCCGTAGTTAGTATAGACCTACTAAAATCTCATGTCACAATCTTATCGATACATTATCTATTTCTATTTAAATTGTGAATATAACTTATATTCTATAAGAATTGATGATTCAATCTTACATGCGTAAATCAAACTATATGCACCAAATCATTTACTATATAGAATATATGATATATATATTTTCACAAATTTAGCTCAATACGAATTTATTCATTAAAAAAAATGATTTAAACCAATCAAAATAAAAAAAACAAATAATGGATTTGAGTATAAAACAATTCCAACAATATGTGTGTGTGTGTGTGTGTGACAAATAATATAAATGTATGATTAGCAAAGGAGTAGACTACTCAACCATAAGGACACATATTTGATTCATAGAAATATCAAATATGTATTCTAAGGTATTTTTGTCAATTGCTCTATCCATATTATTAGAAATGGAGCCTTAAATGCTTTGATCATAAGGCTCCTAGACTTATATATAAACTAAAGGATAGTATAAGTTGAATTTTAAGGAAGGGAAGATAAATAATATATATTATATATATACGTAATATCAATATATATATCATGTATATCATGATATGTATCATGATATATAGTGTATATCACTATAGATGTTGTGATAGAAGGTTTTCAATACATTTTTTTATTATTTTATAAATGATAATGTGTATGTTTTAAAAAATGAATAAGATTATAATTGTTATTACAATTGATGGTGCACCAAAACTTAAGTAGTTTTGGCTTTGTGCATGATAAAATAAAGAATAATTTTTGGATAATTAAAACATACCTATTTTAATTTTTGTGTGTCAAACCCATTCTCTCTTTTTTTTTCATAAATATTATTTTCTTCATCAAAAGTTTATTTTTCTTTTTTATTGGAAAAAATATATAAATTAATTTTGTTTCATATACGACTAGAAAAATATTTTAAATTATTAATGCTATGAAATTTCAATTTGCACGCATTATCTCCACTTGTAAAAAAAAATAGAATTTAGAATAATTTTTGTTGACCTTGACATTAGCATACTTGAATAAATATATACAATATGAGATGTATTCATTTAATTTGACGTGGCTATAAAACATTAAATAATATGATTGATCGTAGGGCATCACATCTAGAGAACATGAAGAGGCTTGGCAGCCACACCCTAGACATAATATGTAACTAAGGAGATGGGTACTTGTAACATTTGGGTTGCAAGTAGCACACCAAACCAAAACAACAACCATGTAGTTGCTTAGTTTTAGGTTGTGGGTTTAACATACATGGTTTATATTTAGGGTTTAAGGTTTAGAAACTTAAAATTCAGTTTACTTAATCTTTTAAAATATTTTTCTTTTATTATTATTCAAATATTTTCACTTTCTTAACTTATTAAAAAATTTAAATGAGTATTTTTTAAAATTTCCAAAACTTATTAAATAATGTGAATTTGGTTATTGAATAATACAATAAACACTAAACATTGTTATATTATTGTCATTATTATCACATATAAAAACAAGTTGATTACTAATATTTAGCATAATAAAGTGATAGAAAAAGGAAAATTTTATTCCATTATTTCATATCTTTATTTTTTATTTACTGGTCAATTTATTAGTTATTATGAATCAAATTTCATAAATTGGTTTTTAAATTTTTTATTTTTTTTGTTATTTAAGTAATTGTTTATTTTAAACTTGTATAATTTCCATATATTTACAATAGAGAATATATGAATTAAGAAATCAAAGACAAAAAAAAGGAAAAAAAAATGTAATGATTGTCAAGGATGAGTTTCAATTATCTTTAAGCTTTTTAACAATCAAATGATTTTTTTACATTATCTTTAAGCTTTTTAACAACCAAATGATTTTTTTAGGGGGAATTATGTTTTGGGGTGATCTCCCATAAAATTTAAGAATTTGAAACTTATATTTTTAAGTTTGAAAAAAATTCACCAAAATCTTAAAATATTTAAATTTAGTGCACTCTATTACGTTTATCCTAAACTACCATTGATCTCTCCCATTGGCCCTCGACCTCTATCATCGAGCTTAATGGAGCTCGACCACGAGCTACATTGATCTCATAGAGCTCATGGTCGCGCTTCTGGAGCTCGACCGAGAACTCCTTCGACCTCTAGGAACTTGGTGTCATTCTCCATCGAGCTCATGGAGCCGACCGAGAGCTCCATCGAGCTCCTGGAGCTCGAATGATGAGCTCGACGGAGCTCTCAGTCGAGCTCCTTTGAATTCATGAGCTCGATCGAGAGTTTCGTCGAGGTCCTGGAGCTCAACGATGAGCTCAACGATGAGCTCAAAGACGAGCTCTATGGAGCTCTCAATCGAGCTCCAGGAGCTTGGCGTCAGGCTCCATCGAGCTCCAAGAGATCGATCAAGAGCTCCGTCGAGCCCCTGGAGCTCGACAACAAGCTCGATGGAGCTCTCAGTCAAGCTCCAAGAGGTTGGTTTCGAGCTCCTTCGAGCTCGATTGAGAGCTCAACGACAATCCATGAAGGAGCTCGTGGAGACGGGAGGGAAAATATGGGTGGGGAAAGAGGGGCAAGAGGTGAGGGCAGACGGGCTAGGGGAGACGGGCGAGGGCATAGGCTAGGGAATGGGCATGGGCGAGGGCATGGGCGAGGGAGTGGGCGTGGGCGTGGGCGTGGGCGAGGGTAGTTTAGGACTTACGAATTTGGGTGCACTTATTTTTAATTTATTTTTAGTTTCGTGACATCAAAATTTTAGATTCTAAATCTTAAAAATTTCTGGGGAAACACCCCAAAATATAATTCTTCCATTTTTTTCCTTTATCTTTAAGCTTTTTAACAACTAGATGATTTTTTTTTAGTTAAAAAATAGGGGCAATTATCTTTTGGGGTGTTTCCCCAGAAAATTTTAAGATTTAGAAACTAAACTTTTGATTTTTTAAAAAAGTCACAAAACTAAAAATTAATTAAAAATAAGTGCACTCAAATTCGTAAGTCCTAAACTAGCATCTCTCCTGCCTCTCGCTCCTCCCTAGCTCTCACCATAGCCCCCGCCCCCTTCTCATCCTCACCCCTAGTCCTCGCCCCTTGCCCTCGCCCCTCGCCCCTCGCCCTCACCCTCACCACTTGCCCTCACCCTTGCTACTAGCCCTCGCTCATTTCTCATCCTCGCCCCTCACCCTCGCCCATCTCCCCTAGCCCGTCTGCCCTCACCTCTCGCCCTTCTCACCCCACCCTTGTCTCCCTGCTCGTCTCCAAGAGCTCCTTTGTGGAGCTTGTAGGAGCTCGATGCTGAGCTCCTGGAGCTAGAAAGAACTCAACGCCAAGCTCCTAAAGCTTGACCGAGAGCTCCATCGAGCTCATCATGGAGCTCCAGGAGCTCAATGTTGCTCTCGGTTGAGCTCTTGGAGCTTGAAAAGCTCGATTCCGAGCTCCTGGAGCTCAAAAGAGCTTGACCGAGAGCTCCATTAAGCTCGTTGTCAAGCTCCAGGGGCTCAATGTTGCTCTCGGTCGAGCTCTTGGAGCTCGAAGGAGCTCTTGGTCGAGCTCTATCGAGCTCGATGGGAGAGGGCTAATGGGAGAGGGCGAGGGTAATTTAGGATAAACGTAATAGAGTGCACTAAATTTTAATATTTTAAGATTTTTGTGACTTTTTTTAAAACATTAAAAGATAAGTTTCAAATTCTTAAATTTTTCTGATAGAGCACCTCAAAGAATAATTCCCCCTTAAAAACATTCTTTAATCTTTTATTATGGTAGTTTAAACTCCTGGACCCAATAATTGTAGTCTGATATATGTAGTAGTGAGCCTGATATCATCAAACCCATGATATTGGGTTGAAGCCCAATATCAAAATTCTTCTCCAATTGATATAATCGATTTGAGTCCTAGCTCTTCTCTTATGTAGACCAATTTCTCTTTAGGGAGTGGCTTGGTGAAGATATCAACTATTTGTTCTATAGTTCTGCAAAAAATTAACTTTATTTCATTAGACTCAATTGCTTGTTTAATAAAATATTATTTAAGTCCTATGTGTTTTATTTTACTATGCATTACAATATCACTAGCTATGGATATAGTAGACTGATTATCATATAATATATCTATTGGGTCCTTTAAAGGTTCATTCAGATCAGTCAATAATTTTCTCATCCACAAGGTATGGGCTGTTGCTACTAAAGAAGAAACATATTCAACTTCATAAGTAGATAGTGCATCCGAAGATTATTCCTTGGATGAAAAAGAAATAGCTACAGTTCCTAGAGTGAAGATGTATCCAAAAGTACTTCAATAATCTTCTAGACATCCTTCCCATAAACTATCACAATACCTAAATATTTTTGTGTGAGTAGTTTTGGAGTACTTTAGACCTAAATCTAAAGTTCCTTTAAGATACCTTAAGACTCGGTTAGCAGCACTAAGGTGTATATGATTAGGTGCATGCATAAATCAAGACAAAAGATATACATCATACACAATATCAGGTCGTGTGGCAGATGCATACATGGGACTTTCAATTAGTCTTCTGTATGACTTACCATCATCTATTCTACCTTAGGTAGTAATTAATTTCTAGTTTATAACAAGAGATATAGAGACTGGTTTATAGAAACTCATGCCATAGTTTCTCAATATAGACTATATGTATCTTATTTGGCATACTGATATACCACTTGAGTCTTGAAAGATTTCAAGTCTCAAGAAGTGCCTCAAATTTCCTAGGTCTGACATTTCATACTTATTTTGCACATCTCATCTGAAGGCTTCTATTAATTCTAATTTATTACTCATAAAGATTATGCCATCTATGTAGATTGACAATGACATAATCAATATTCTAGATTTTTTAGCCTTTTTAATATAGTGTGTTGGCTCACTCATACTATGTTTGAATCATTAATTCTACAAGTAAGAGTTTATTTGTTGATACCAAGAATGAGAAGCTTATTTCAACCCATAACGAGCCTTGTTTAATCTATAAACATAGTTCTTAGCTCCTTGTTTTATGGGCACAAGGGCTTGTTGTACATAAATCTCCTCCTTGAGCTTACCATTCAAGAAGGCTGATTTAATATCTAGTTGAAACAAAAACCCAACCTTTCTATCCAATTAAGGCTATTAGAAATCTCATAGTTTCTAACCTTGTCCCTGAAGCAAAGGTTTCAAAATAGTCTGTTCCAGTCTTTTGGGAATAACCCTTGGCTACTAACTGAGCCTCGTATTAAGGCTGATTAGACTTCGGTTGGGTTTTAATCTTAAATAACCATTTGACACCAATAATGCATTTATTTTAGGGTAAGTCTTCTAAGTCCAGGTGTGGTTTTTTTTCAATGACAGATATTCCTGTCTTCATTGCATTAACCCATACTTGATATTTTACTACATCTTCATAGTTGAGAGACTCAATTGAGGAGTAATTGTATTGTTGGTATATCTCAGTTAAAGACTTATATTTAACTAGTATAACTGTGTAATGGAGTTTCTCTATGTTTGACTCTGACTCAGAAGGGGAACAGGAAACATACCTTAAATTGCTTTCTTTGCTATCACTTACTGATGCATCTAAATTCTAGCCTTGTATGCTAGTAGATTGCACATCAAAATTTTGCAAACTTTATTCCCTTTTTGCATTTTCATCAACAATCACATCTCTGCTCATTAGAAATGTTTTTGTTTTTGGTGAATACAGTTTGTAACCGTTGGATTGTAGACTATTTCCAACTAAAATATATTTTAGACTCTGAGTCTAATTTGGTTCTTGTGGGTTTCGGTATGTGGGAGTAGCACACACTCTCAAATACTTTGAGATATTTTACATTGGATTTCCTTTCACTCCAAGCCTGTAGTGGAGTTAGATTATCCAATTCCTTAGTAGGGCATCTATTGAGCAGGTATACTGCTGTATTTATAGTCTCTGCCCAATAGTGTTTCATTCAAGAGAGTTTTGGCCATTTTCATTTCCCTCCTATTTCTCCTTTCCACAATGCTATTTTGGTGTGGTAAGTAGGAGGTGGTTAGATATCCATGAATTCCTATTTGTTCACAAAAATTATTAAACTTATGTGAGAGAAATTCACCACCTCTATCTGTTCTAAGTGTTTACACACTTAGACTAGATTGTCTCTCTATTAGGAACAAATTTTTTTTGAAACAGTCAAGGGCTTCTATCTTGTGCTTTAAGAAATACACCACATGTGTCGAGTGCAATCATCAATAAACAACAAGAAATAGTTGTTGTTTGCCAAGGATTGGACTAACATTAGTCCACATATGTCTGCATGAATTATTTCTAAAAGCTAGGATGCTTTCCAGGTAGGGTCCTTGAGAAAGCAATGTCTATACTACTTTTCTAAGGCACATTCCTCACAAACAGAAGTGAGAATACTTAGGTTAGTGGGTACACCTTTCACAAGTTGATTTTGAAAAAGATTTTTTAAACTTGTGTAGTTAATGTGCCCAAACCTTTATTGCAACAAGGATGCTTCTAATTAACTTAGTATTCATGGTTAATGCCTTGTCCACTGTTTGATTGAGGGTCAGTGGAAATCTCATTCCACTGGACATCTTTACTATCCAAAGAGGGTCCTTTGACTCTTGATCAAATATGTGACATATATTAATTTTGAATACCAAACTAAAACCTCTCTCCATTAACTGCCCCAAACTGAGGAGATTTTGGTCCAGTGCTGGACCCCGCATGACATCTTTTATAATTTTATTTTTTGTGGGTGTAAGAACATTAACTTTACCCATTGCTTTTACTTGGACAAAATCATCTTTTCCTAATTTAACTTATGAATTTACTACTGGTAGTAAATCCATAAATATATTTTAATTACTAGACATGTAGTTTGAACAACCACTGTCCAAAAACTTTACACTAGAAAAAGTTTTTTTTTGTTTTAGTTATATAGAACAAGTGTTCTGCAGAGTTTATTTGCTCTGCACAACTAGCTTATTGAGTATGCTCCAACCTACAGTCCATAATAAAGGTGCCCAAGCTTTTTACAGTTTAGGTATTGGTTCTATTTTCTGAACCAACACTCTTTCTCGGTGTGGTTGATTTTCTTGCATATATTGCAAGAGATTAGTGATCCCTTAAGAGGGATATTAGAGCTTACAGAAAAGTTTTGAAGTTTATTCTTATTTATATTTTTATTTTTTGAAACATACTTGGATGGCTCCTTTCATTTAGCTTATGTTACTTGGTTTTCTTCCTTTAGTGTTTGAGATTCCCATCTTGATTGCATGACCAATTCAACAAATGATTATGCCCTCTTGAGTAGTCTGTTCTCAAAGGATTTTAAAAAGCTTAGAACTTATTGAATGGTCAAGTCAAACAGATCTTTTGTTTCCTCTATTACAACCATAATGGAACCAAATTTATCAGGCATTGAGTAATTTTCTACTAATCAAGTTTTATTAATAGTTTCTCCATGCATTTTTAGTTGATTTACTATATCTAGAAAATGAGTGAAGAACTTAGTAAGAGAACCTGAGTTGTTCATCCTCAGATTCTTAAAATCCTTCCTCAATGAGTGAAAAAAAGCTCATCAAGATTTTTTATCCCCTTCGAACTCTTCCTTAAGAATATCCCAAGACTCTTTGGTTTGAGTACAACCCAATAACCGAGGAAAAATAACATTACTGACTCCTTGTTGGATGAATAGTAATGCTTTAGCATTCAATTTTCTTAACTCGCGCTCTTTTATTACTTCCTTTTCTTCCAAAGAGAAGTAAAGTTTGATGGTTCTATGTAACTAGATTTAACAAGATCCCATATATCTTGAGATATAAACATAGTTTTTATTTTAACATACCAATAATCAAAATTTTTACCATCAAACAGGTGTATACGAATAGAAACTAAGCTTAATGAACTTAGATTTTTGGATGTCATTCTAGTCATAAACTTGTGAGAAATTTGAGTAGAAAGAATTATAGAATTTAGTATTTAATTAACATAATTCCTTTGGATCTAAATAGATCTGCACTGGATCTAAAGGATCAGTGAAAAATCTATTTAGGTCAGAATGATATTTTCAGAATTGTTTATATTGGAGAAGCTTTTAAATAATCGATTCAAAATACTTCGATCTTAGATAAATATTAAGCTCTGATACCAATTATTGTTTTAATAATAGGGTTCCTTGCTTCAACAAGGATTTACAGTGGAGATTTTAGAAGAAGAAGAAGAAATCCAAGAAGAAGAAGAGGATCCCAATAGAAGAGAGAGAGTAAGCACAGAAACCGCAATAAAAATAAATGATATTCAATCAATCACAAAAATAGTAAAATATGGCTTATATAGTCACAATAAAAAAACAATAATAAAAGAATGGCTTTTTTAAAAACATGACCCCGCATGTTTTCTTTTATCAAAACTAATGACTTGATAATTGTAGTCTCATATATGTAGTAGTGTGCCCGATATCATCAAACCCATGATATTGGGATAAGGCCTAATATCAATAAATACTATGGGGCTAAAGAATGGTGAAAGATATTGTCTAAATATCAAAATATGCTCTTAAAATAAGAGTGATACTTGATGCATGTTTAATAAATTAACTTAGTACTCTTGAGTATATGACTTATCCAAATGGGCCCTATTAAGATTATATGTAATATATAACCCAGAGAGAGTAACAAAGAACACAAACAGGGAAAGAGAGAGTGATTTTATTAGTTAAATTATCGAAATATTTATATTGTTATTTGAGTTTATATTTTGATATGTGACTGATTTATTCTAAGAAGTAAAAGTTAAATGACACAATGGTAAATTGATACGAATGGTCCTCAAAACCTTTTTACATACAAGTTTTTTCATGGAAGATTAACATTTTTTTTTCTATGACTATCTGATTTTTATTTCTCATGACTTATGTTTGTGCTTTAGAAGAATTTAAATTAGTTTTTTTTTTTGAAGTCTACTTACTTTATTTGATGATCTAATTACTTTTAGTTTTTTTTATTTCATCTTTTTTTGTTATTGATTTGTTAATTTAGGACTAAATATTTATGTAATAGCTAATTATTTTTAATTTGATATTTTATTTGAGTTTTTAACCTATAAAGAGATAGTTTTTATGAAATATTTTTTAGAATTATTGGATCTAAATAATGATATTAGTTTTATTAGTCTATTAACATTTTTAAAATTTATGTGTGTGCATTTTTTATATGTGCATTGCAATACCAATAAACTTTATTATAATATATATTTTTTCTTTTTAATGTTCTAATGTCAGATTGGATGATGCATCATATTCCTCTATGAGATTGAACACATTTTCCCACAGCTAGAAAACAACTAAATTTTGGACAATTATAAATGTATTTTTTTATTTTCAATTTTGTTATAATTATTTGAAAAAACTAAAATTTATTGAAGAAAAGCATGATGAAATCATACTTCTACATGGTGAAAAATGTAAACTAGAGAAGTATATTAAAAGTTACTGTGTGACACATGAGGGACAAATCTTGTTTCAGGTGTCAAAGGGACGTGTCTTAGTAAAAGCATCTTACCTTGGGCTTGTGTTGTTAGTTGCTATTTATTTTAAGTTTATTTTTGATGTTTTTGATGAGAGAATCCATTAAATGAATGTCTAAATTATTTTTGTCTATTATATGACACTATTAATTGTTTAATATTTTATATCGAGTGTTTATTTTATTTTTTTTTATTTTAATTTGTAATATGATATAGGGGTGATAAGTGTCTATGTGGGTTAATGGTGTCAAAGGGGTTATGTCGGGATGGAACTACCCTTTTTATTTGGCCCAACTGGGTAGTCAGTTCAACACGACTCTAAAAATTGTCAACTAGGCATGGTTTGTTTGTTAAATGTATGCCCTAGTTATTTTGGATCATGTTTAGCCAGGTCAGGCCTGATTATGCTAGCTTGTGTCACATCCATGCTAGCCTAGGTTTATTTTAGGCTAACATGATTCAAACCATGCTAGCTTAGTTCATCCTAGACTAGCCCTAGTTCAAGGCTAGGCTAGCCTTGTTTGGCTAGTTGTGCTGATATTGGACCAGCATACTGCGGTATGTATAATTGGGAAGCACGCATTCAAAATGACACTATGCAATTTAGGATTGTGTATCAACTTGATGCCTTTGTCAATAATACAAAGATTAAATCTTAGCAAGATCATTTCAAGCTTTCTCTCACTTAAATTGTAGATCAATCAACTAAGCATCCAAATCATATTATTGAAGATGTGTTGGTTAAAAATTGGTGTATTTATCTTTTTTGTGGACTTTGTTGTATTGGATATGGAGGAAGATCGACATGCTTTATTAATCTTGGGATAACTATTTTTAGTTATAAGATAAGCCTTAATCGATGTAAAATTAGGGGAGTTCACTCTTCGTGTAAGCCAAGAGTAAGTAAATTTAACATTTACAAAAGCTTGTAGAGTCTAGATGATGATGAGAAAGATTGTTAGAGGATAAATAATCTCTTTTACATAGCAATGGAACCAATGGTGGATTTTTGATAGATAAATTTTGCAGAAGGCTGCTAGCCCAAGGAAGACGATGAAGATGACATTGAATAGAAAATATGGAGTTATGAAATTATTGAAGTAAAGATTAATGAGGATGACTATTTAGAAGTTGAACTATTTTTCAAAGTCGTGGCATAAGAAGACTCCAAATAACAGTATTATGGACATATAGGAAGGCAGAATCTCACTATTAGTGAAATCATAGAAAAAAATACCTAAATTCTTTTTATATGTGCACACAAAGATAATAATTTGGAGAATTAATAGACTACACTATTAGTGAAATCATAGAGGTAGGATCTCACCTTTAGTGAAGGCAAAATCTCATCTAGTAGATGATGAAATCATATAGGAAGATATGGTTTAAATAAAGATGATGAAAGATTCAAATTAAGAGAATAAATAAGCAGAGGCTATAATGAAATTCATGATTTTTACTAACATCGTGACTTTGAAGATATAAAAGCCAATTGAAGAAATCAAGGCAACTCATCACCATGTTTGATATGTTAAATTACCAATTATTGTGACTTAGATATACCTTTGAAAGCATAGAGATTAGTTTCCTTGTCTATTCAAGGCTGGCACTATATATAAATAGTCATGACATCCTTCATATCCTATAATTTTACTATCTTATTAATATAATTATTTTACAGTGTAACATATTCTAATAGCTGCAAAATTATTTTAGTGTCATGGTCAAACTAGATCATAACATTTTAATGTTTATGATATTAATTTCACATCTTAGTAACCATGCACTCCATTAGTGCTAGAAATCATGACTGTGACCTAACAACTCAGCATCCTCTTTTCAAAAGCCACAAATACTAAGGAAAAAGTTGTGATGTCTACGGCATCACAACTTTTGGCTACAAAGAGTTATAAAGAGCATTTACTCTGAGTCATATCAATACTAGTGTCAAAACTTTTTATTTAGAGAAAAAACCAAAGTCGCAGTTATTCCCATTGTCACGACTTTTGGATATAATAGTAAAATGAAAAAGTCATAATCATTTCCATGCTATGATTTTGTGTTATAGTGTTAAAATGCATAAGCCATGGATATTTCCAGCATTATGAATTCATATCACAGAGGTGAATTACATAATCCATAACTATTTTTTACACTTTGACTAGTTGACTATGTGTTACAAAAGCATAATGCATAGTTGTGACCAGCCCCAACATAGTGACAATAAACTAAAAGAATGAGAAAAAGTTATGTTCTTTATAAATGGTACAACTTTGTATTGTAGAGGCAAAAGTCTTGGAGTCATGGCAATGAACTAGGACCACATCTTCCTATTTAAAAACACATCTAGACAAGCAAATATAAGAGCATGGAATGAAAACCTTAAAACAATGGGGATGGCTAGACGTGAAAAATACAAACCAGACACACAAAACACATGAGGGGGCAATCCAAGAGCATCTAGGGTGAAGTTAGGCACAAACATGCACCCTATAAGGCATTCATGAATTTTGACCTACTAGGGGAAAATCAAGGTGCACAAAATCAGATATAATGTATATATGGTTTTTAGTATAAGATCCTTTTAAAGGCTATCATTAGAAATCCAAATTCACAAGAGATAAAATTCAACTTGTCTCATATGATACTTTCTTCAATGTCAAGCTAAATTAAGAATTTAGAGTTAGTATATTTTTACTGTGTGTCATGGATAAATATTGATTCCTAAATTGATGTTTTGTTTGTAATATGGTTTTGTTATTGATATATTGAGAGTTAATTTATAGCTAAAAATAGGATTTTGACTCTTGGTTGGTTTATATATGTTATCATGGTGAATGGTTATAAGTATACCACAAAGCACACTCACATATAATAATAAAAAAATTGACAATACTTTTGACCGTGATTTATGAGAAAAACCTATATTTAAAAACCTATAATTGAGTTAAGTTTAAAAGTAGTTTGTATGGTGCTTAAGAAGTATTATGACTTTGTTACTCTGCCTAATTTTATTTGTTAGGTGATATCACAAAAATTAATAAATGAGAGTATCTCATCAACTAAGATTCATGAGTACATAGGTCGTACAAGTAGTATAATATACTTTCATATATATTTTAATCTCATATGGATTATATCAGTAGTTTAGTTATTCAACAATGAGATAACTCATTTTCAATAAAATATATATTTAGACTATTAAAAACCTATATGAAGTTATTAAGTCACCAGACATATATTATGTTGAACCTGGAACAAGGGGTGGGGTATTGTGTAATGACCCTTTGCTTTAAAGACATACATGGTGGTTGTCATCATTTAACTCTTCCTAATTATGTTTCCTTCATAGTTGTCTCCTTAGTACATCACCATAGAGATAATAACTCATCTATGCATAAAAGTTATTTATAATCACATACTTTTTAGAAAACATATCAACTGTATTTGATGTTTATTTTATAAGAACACTCTTATTCTCTAGTTTATATTATCATAATAATTACTGATTGGCATGGTTTATAAGAGTTTTCACCTTCAGCTTCACAATAGTCATACTCACATAATTAATATATATACTTTCCTTAAGTTTCACTAGTGAGAATTATAAGAGTAAAAGTAGCTTATAAAAGCTATCACCACCTTGTGAGTCACAACATGCTCATACATGTCTCAAGAATTACATGGCATCATCTTCTTCGATAATGATACCTCATAGATTAAATATAAATCATTTTGGAGAACATTCTATATAATATCCATCCTAATCAAGAACTAGTTCATTTAAGAGGTGTATAATGGATTAGTATGAAAAAGTATCTATACTTTTAGCTTCGTAAGCATCATACTTACGATAATTAACATACCAAAATTTTGCGGTTAAATATGTAAGATAATCTATTGCATTATAATCAAAAAAGTTGTCACTTTCTTTCCTATAATATGCACAAGTGAGCCTCAAAGGTTACCTATTATTATTCACCAAAATAATCTCACACAAATCCACCAATAAGTAAAACTCTAATTCAAGTTCTATTTAGTTACCATTCATCAATATTCATACATAAAATAAATCAAACTATTAATGCATTTATAATTAAAATCAATTAGATCACATAATTTAAATTATACAAATTCTAAATCATGCTAATTTAATACAAATTCTTGAATTTACCCCTAGAGGAGAGGAGTTTGAGAGTCATGTACCCCAAACTTAAGTGATTGACATAGTCATATTTCTCTTGCTTGCTTGTGGAATTCCTAGAGACTATGAAATTCATTCCCAAGTTTTGTACTTGTTGTGGCTTTTCTTATTGAATGAGAGAGAAGGAAAAAAAATATGAGTTTTTTCGAAAATGCTCTTTCACTTTTATACTTGGAAAATCTTGTATTACTCTAAATAGAAAGTTATAATTTTCAAAAGAAAGTCATAACTTAAGTTTTTATTTCTTCAATTTGAGGTTGCAACTCTAGAGAACTATTTTGACCTTATTCAACATTTTGATCTTTATGTAATTCAAAGTCATAACAATGGTAATGACTATGACTTGCACATAATCTCACTTTAACACAAAATTGTGGCACTATGAAATAATTAGGACTCCATGAATTCATTCATTTGTAATCCATATAAAGTTGTGGTGTCGTGAAGTGGACTTGGAGTAGAGATAGTTTCTCATATTATTATATAACCAAAAATTTGTGTGAAGGCTCTGTCATTAGTAAAAGGTTTTTTGTATGTTGGTTGTGGCTGTGACATTTTAACTAGTCACTGTGCAAAAGTAATCCTTCATATATCTTAATTATGTGTGGTGCTTTGAATGGCCACAATATTGGTCTTTTATTCTTTCATACTATATATTATCGTGACATTATTAGGATGTCATGGTATTAGTACTTAGTTTGCGCGTAAAAGTCATAACTATGTCTTCCTTTGAGGATGAGAGTCATGAGCTTAAAAAATAGTCATACTTGAGTTATGCCTTTTATAATTTTTAGTATTCCAAAATTCATATTTTTAAATAATTATAGTGTCTTCGAAAAGAGTAGTTGAAGTTCTGTAAATTTCTGTAGTTCAAAAGTTATGTTTTTCTAAAAACTACCATGGCTCTGACTTAGAATTACTAAGCCATATAAAGTTAATTTTATGATACAATAAAATTGGCCACAATCTCGAGCACTAGTGGGATACTTGGTTGCTCTGATTGAGTTTTAATGTCATGACCATTTAAATTTTCCGAGTTAAGTATTGTTACCACTCAATAATAATATCATATCATTTAAGAATGTCACATAGTTGAAAGATTATACTAATGAGTTGATATGATCATGACATACAAAAATTACTGCTAATAAATTAGGTAAGTTTTTGCCAAGAATAGATATCAAAATTATGCAAGACTTACCAATCTAAATTTTATATAAACACCTCAAAAACTCATTGATTTCATGATTATTCAATACAATTCTTCAAAACACCAAAAAGTATAAAATTAATAATTATTAGTTTCATTTCTATGTCTACACAATATTATCAACCATCCAAATATACAAGAATATTTGATAATTTGAACATTGAATAAACTCACTAAAATAATTACTCATCCCTGAGCAATGACTGCCCCTTCCAAAAAAAATTTATCATCACAATGAATTATATGATTATTTGTGAGTGTCATAAAGTTTATTAACATTAGAAAAACTTCAATCAAACATATTATTAGTCATGATAGGGTTTGAGTTCTATGATTATACTTATAGTTAATTGGATATATGTATTTAACTAGGTGAAGGATATAAGTGTTTATTATATCATACATGCAAGAAAAAAAATTGGGATGCCTTCCAAGTAGCTTTACATTTAATAAACATAAATATACAATTAAAACCTATTTAACTATATTAAAGATCTCTGATGTCCACGTGATCGTTTTACTATAATACTTCACTTTATTCTTATTCTTCTTTTCATTCAACCTTTCTTCACTTACACTTGTCTCTAGAGTTGTTTTCTCATTTAATGTAGTGATTTTAGTGAATATCATAGCTCCTCCACTCCTATATTCATATTTATTATTGGATCTCCAAAGTCATAGCATCGAGTACTACTATGGCTTTTTCTTTAAGCTTTTCTTTTCCTTTTTCTTTTTGTATCTTCGAATTCATTGCTATTATTGAACTTGTGGCTTTGTTTTGTATTTCTTATTTTTTCTTTCTTTTTGTAACTCAAAATTCACAACACCATGCCTATTCTTGGCATTGTACTTATGTTTATTATAGATTAACTCATTATGTATCACAAAAGTAGTAGTACTGGAATATCAATAGATTTGTTTTCTATCTTTTCTTGATCATATTTATTCTGTAACACAAAAGTCAAAGAGTATGGTATAATCATGGAAATGTCTTTAATTTTTCATTGGCTATTTTCGCTATGAACCCACATAGTTAGATCTCTAGGCATAATTACAACTTTGTCTCTGATTTATCTATCCATGATTTTTGTCTCAACCTTGTTTTTTTTTCCTAAATGTTTATTCTTCATTAGAGTTATTATCATAAAAATTCTTAGAGGTCACGACTTTGAAGAATATCATGAGCTCATAACCATCTTATTTATCTATTTTCTCATTTTTGTAACTCCAATATAAATCTTCATATTCTTTGTCATAATCGCTATTATAGCCCCATTTTTTCTTTTGGTTCATACTTGACATCACTATCATAATTTTAAAGCTGTTCTTCTATTTCATATATTTTATCATTCTCACAATTCTAAAGTCTTCTACAAAGTCTATTTTTTTTCTAGTTTATATATTTGGTCTTTATCAGGTATTAACCTGATAAAGACCAAATATATAAACTAGAAAAAGTCTTTTCACTAAAAACCTACTTTTATTGTAATATGGTATGGAGTAGATCAACGATTCTCTAACATCCTATTTCATTTTTGTCTAGTTTCCATAAGTCATTATAAAGCTTAAACTTTACTTATTCCTAACCGATATGAAAAGTCAACTCATCGTTTTTGACATCAATGAAGTTTTGTCCGATGGTAAAAAATGATCATCCAAAAATTAATTTAGCATATTTATTTTCTTCCATGTCCAAAACAATAAATCTGTTAGAAAAATAAAAATATTAACCTTGACTAATATATTTTTGATGATTCAATCTTGGCACTTGATAGTTCAATCAACCATTTTGAGAAAGAGAGAAATGTTGGATTAATTTTTCTAATATTCAATTTTCATGCAATGAAAAAGGGCATAAATTTGAAACTTGATCCCAAGTCATACAATATCTTCAGAAATATATGATCTCTAATAATATAAGATATAGCAAAGCTTCAAAGTCTTTAAATTTTCTTGGAAGTTTTTTTGAATAATGACACTACACTTTTTGATTATATTTATTGTCTGATATGTCTCTAATTTTATTTTACTATATATTATATCTTTCATAAATTTAACTAAGTTCAGAATTTTGAGCTAGAGTTTTGGCAAACAATATGTTCACTTCTAACTTTTGAAATATTAAAAGAAATTTTTTAGGTGTTCATCCAAGTTTCACTTTTTAAATCATTACAAAAATGAAAGATTTATTTGAAACATATTTTTGTCTTCATTTTGATTTATTTCTCTCTCTATTGACTCACATATGCTCCATTAACCTATATGACCCCCATCTCTCTTTTTCTCATATTTGGGTGAAACTTAGTTTTATATTTCTTTTTGAGTTGTGACTTTGTTACATGTTGCAACTTCAGAGTCATTATTTTTCTAGTTCTCTTTAAATTGGATGACAATTTTTTAGAGAAGCTCAAGTTGAGGCACTATTTTTGTTGATGTCGTAGTTTTGTTACCCTTAAAAACTCTAGAATCATGTTGTTCAAAATAATCTTGTAGCTCTAAAGTCATGACTCTTGGAAAAGTCATGACATTTTCATCCCCAAAATATCTAGAATTATTTTATCTAGAGTTTCTCTATAGCTCCTTCCTAATTCTAAGTAATATTGAGGAATAATTATTTGGATTGACTTTTGTAGTACTTTGCAATTCCAATTCTCTTCATTTGGAGATGCAACTTTGTACTTCTTTTTGAGTTGTGACTATTTTACATGTTGTAACTTCATAGTTATTATTATTTCAGTTCTCTTTAATTGGGGTCATAGATTTTTCGAGAATTTCAAGTTGAGCCAAAGCTTTTGAAAAAGTTGTGATCTTGTTACTCTCATAAATTCTAGAATCATATTGTTCAAAATAATTTTGTAGCTCCAAAGCTGTGGCTCTTGGAAGAGTCATGGTACCCTCAAATGTCTTGAATTGTTTTGTTCAGAGTTTCTCTATATTTCCTTTCCACTTCCAAGTAATATTGAGAAATAATTATTTGGATTTACTTTTGTAATATTTTGCAATCATTTACTCTTATCCTCTTCATTTATAATGCCAATTGATTAATGTGACACTCTATCTTCTTCATCATCCAATCATTCATAATTAGCTTTTCTTCCATTCATGACAATTGATAATTAAAACTAGATTCTCTTGATTTGTATAGTTCATCATATTATTTTGAATATTTCTAGGTAATTATCTAATATGCTACATAGACAAAGCTTCCAAATAAAATATTTATGATTTCTCACATTTAAATGGTAATGCATTGATACAATGTTATTGAGTTGAAACAAATACCTTTAGTTATGCATTTGATTTGTCTTCTCCATTTGATAAATTTGATCTTAAGTTCACAGATTCATATAGATGTAAAGTGATAATCTCTCCTGATATTCTTCTCTTTTTTCCTTAAGCCTAAAATTTTTTTAAAGAGCTTTCATATGTGTTTCAATAGTGGTGAACCGATCTAACTCCAACACTCTAACACATCTCCCAAATGAATGATATGTTGGAGTTTGATAGTATGTTTTTTCTAGCTCCTCAAACAAATGATCTGTCTTGTCTGATGATTTATTTAAAATAGAGCTTACGGTAGTCACATCAACTATGCACCTTCTCTTGCAGTTCAGCTCATTGTATAAGGCTTGACCTTTGAACCACAATTCAAATCCATATTGCTGATATTGCCTCAATAACTCCTAAATATAGTATCAAACATCAAATACGTTATCATGCTCTTCTTGCCAGAATTAATTTTTCTAACTTAAAATTTTAGATATACTTTGAGGTGAAAAAAATTTAATGAGAAGGCACTCGCCAATTCATCTCCACTCTCATTAAAATCAGATGGTAAACATTAGAAAAAACTTTATACTTTATCACTTGATGAAAATAGAAATAATAACTACCTTATCGTGTTTGGACTAACTTCATTTATTTTCATAGTATCGCATAGCTTGAAAAACATTGTGATATGCCGATTAGGGTCATTTGATGCCATTCTACTATATTGGTAATGCTAATCAATATTTATTAAGTTCGACTTCAATTCAAAGTTATTGGCTTTAACTAGTTGCAAATAAATCCCAAAATAACTATCCATCACTTTGGGCTTCCAATAATCTTTCAAATTATGGTAGTGAATGGGCCATCAAATAGATTTCCCATCACTTACTAAAGCATCCCTATTACTTTCAATGCTCTCCATTATATCTTTGTTAGCTTTTTATCTGGCAAAGGTTTTTTTAGTTCTTTTAATTTTGCATCCAACAGATTTTGCTCAATCCTAGAGCTTCGACTCATTAAAGGTTGCTATAAAAAAGGAAATATAATGCAAGAATGCAAAAAAAAAAAATAAATACAACCATCCATGTTCAAAGAAGTCAACATGACTTATATTTTAAATTCGAGAACATTTATCAAACTTAACGCTATCTAAACCACAAAAGAAATTATTTTTTTACAAGAATAATTATGTTAACTTATATTAACTAACTAAACTAAACAATAAAAAAAAATAGTGTCAATAACTTATTGTGATTTTATTTTTTAGCTTAATTTAATTGGTTAAGAAACATCCCAAAATATCATTAATAAGAGTATCTTACCAGTTGAGATTTTTTGCATGGGTCTTGAAATTAGTATAATATACCTGTAGCTAGATATCAATTTCATAGAAATTTTATTGATAATTCAGTTATTTAATAATGAGAAAATCTTTTTTTATTAAAATGGATACTTAGATTATTAAATAATTTAAGGTCTATGATTTATTCATTTAATCTATGTGATGCCATTAAATTGCTCTACTTATATTATATTAGACACAAATTAAGGTTGGGGTATTGAGCAATGATCACTTGTCTTAATAGCATATAAGGTGGTTATCACCATTGTGTCATTTTCAATGGTAGTCCCCTCATGGTTTTCTCCTCGATAGATTGCTACCAATATAACAATTAATTTTATATGAGAATTATATTGTCAATCTCATACCTTTTAGAAACTTTGTCAACTACTCATGATGGTTACTTTGTATGCCCATTCTTATTTTATGACCTTTTTTATCATAAATATCAATGATTGACATAATTTGTAAGTATTTGTACTTTTAGCTTTATAAGTATTATACTGACAAATTTATCATATGTTTTCCTTGAGTTTCTCCAATGGAAACTATATGAGTAAAAGTAGCTCACAAGGTTCTTACCAACTTACGAGTCACAATATACTAGCACATATCATGAGAATTGTCAATCACCATTCTTTAATGTGACTCACACACTAAATATGAACCTCTTAAGAGGGTGTCTTATATAATGTTCATCATAATTGAGAATTAGGTTTTTTAATATGTATACAAAGGATTGACATATAGAACTAATTGTATTTTTAACTTCTTAAGCATTATATTTGTGATAATTAACATACTCAAATTTTGAGCTTCAACATATAACTTTTTCTTGTGCATCACAATCAGAAAGGTCATCACTTTTATCCTATCATATATATGAGTAAACCTTGTGGTTTATCTATCACCATCCATTATGACTATCTATGCACTAACTCACTAATAGTCAAAACTCTAATTCAAGTTTTAATTAGTCACTATGCATCAATATTCATATATAAAATAAATCAAATAATTAATGCATTTATAAGTAAAACCAATTACATCACATAACTCAAATTATATAAACTTTAGATCATACTAGTTTGATATAAATTTCCATATTTATTCTTAAATGGGAGAGGGGTATGTGAGTCATGCCCATCAAATCTAGGAATTAACATAACTTATGTATCCCTTGCTTGCTTGTGTAGCCCCTAGATAGTATGAAGTTCATCCTCATGATTTGTAGTTGCTATGATTTTGTTTACTTTAAGTAGGAAGTCGTGACTTTCAGAAGAAAGTCATGACTTTGACTTTCATCTCTTTAGTTTGAGATTTTAACCATAGAAAATGATTTTGATTCTATTCAATATCTTGATCTTTCTATAACAAAAAATTGTAGCATTGGCAATAATTATGATATGAGCCTAATCTCTTTATAATACAAAGTCACAACACGTTGAAATAGTTGTGGCTTTATGACTTCGTCCATTTGTACTCTATAGAAGGTCTTAACACTATAAAGTGGCCATAGAGTGGAGATGGGTTCTCATGTTAAAAATACTTGACATTAGCAAAAGATCTTTTATGTGTTCGATGTGTTCACGATGCTGGAAACTAGATACTCTACAAATGCAACCCTTCATATTTCTAAAGTATTTATGATGCTATGAGTAGCCCTAGCACTAGCTTTTTGTTTTCTTATATAACATATTATAATGGAATTGATAAAATATCTTGGTATTGGTATTTAGCTTGCACATACAAGTCTTGGCTATACTTTTATTTTTAGATAATAGTTATGGCCTTGAAATAGATGTACTTGAGTAATGTGCTTCATAATATTTAGTGTCTTTTATGAGCCAATCTATTGTGCATTTCTTAGAGGAATTGACCTTCAATTGATGTGAGAATTAAATATAATGAATTTCTAAGGGTTTCATCTTTAGTGTGAGAGTCACATTATCATAGTGGTGGATGGTGATAGATGTGTCATGGAACAAGTACAATCAATGGTGACTCATAAAGTGGTGATGCGCTTATTAGTTATTTTTGATTGTATGACTGCTATCAGTGAGATCTGAGGGAAGTCATATGTTAATTGTGTGAGTATGATATCATGAAGTCAAAATACAAATAATTTTATTACCACATTATTTTATGTTTTTAAGATACATGAGATAAGAAAACAAGAATGCCCATAAGAAGAAATAATTAAGTGTAGTTAATGAGTTGCTCAAAAGGTGTTGACTTGTGAATAACCTTTGAGTAGAAATGATTTTTTGTTTCAATAGTAAAGAATCGAAGGGATAACTGTGAGTCTATTATCATATAGGAGGGACTAATATGTAATAACTACCTTGTATGCCAATATAGTAAGAAGTTGTTCTTATAATAATATAGCATTCATTTTGTGACTAAGCAAAATAACAACCAAGCTAATGTTGACATACTATCATGCATAATGAAATAGACCAGCCCTAGAATCTAAGAGTCATCAAAAATCTAAATTTTTCTCCCAACCAGAGCAATATTTGATGAATGTTGATTGATCAAATTGTCTATATAATTTAAGTGGAATTGATATCTAGATGTAAGTACACTATATTACTTATATGACCCATGTTATATATTGGTCATTCATGCTCCACGCATGCCTCTTGATAAAAATGACAATATCTCATGCACCATGCATGGGAGGAAAAATGCACCATGCATACATGCCTCTTGATAAAAATGACAATATCCCTTTTTTTTCTTTTTCTTCTTTTCTATTTCTTTGAAATGTTGAACAAGGAAAATTATCTCACATCCTTGGTCATTCATGCTCCACATCTGCAAAAAAAAAACCAAAATAGTAGTAATTGAGAAATAAAATAAATATGTTTAAAATAATTAATATATATTGCTATTTTAAAATTAAAACAAACAAACATGAATGCAAACCAAATAAAACTTAGTCTATCCAATTCGAGCACACCCAACAATCGCTCTCTCTACCAGAGGTGAAGAGGCACATACAAGCATACAAATAAAAGAAATTAAATTTAATTGATGAAAAAAATTCAGTAAACACAACGGTGATATATTTGTTTGTGTATACTTTTTAAATTAGAACTAACTTTTTGTCTAACACATCTTATATCCAATGATATGGCCCAATAATTTGTTTCAACTTATTATGTAAGGTAAAATTTTTAAAGAGATATATATCATCATAACTATCACACCATACAATATATATATTATGTAATACAAACAATTTTGTAAGAAATTTTTTAACCATAATAGAAATGATACTTAGACTCTATGGTTGGCTTACTCTCTTGGGTAAGATATTATTTTTATAGTCATTTGGGTGATGTTATGTTTGATTTTTGATGAATGGTGGATTAGTGTGAGGATATATCAGAACCCTTTTGGTATATAAGGTGGTTATCATTCTTGGACTATCACTACCAAGGATAATTTCCTCGTAGTTGTCCCATTTGTATTTCAACACCAAAGATGCATGTAATGTCATTCATGCTTCATTCACATGTCTACTCCTTTTGGTAACCTATTAACAACTCTATGATTTCTTCGAATATGTATGTTATATTCTTTGACCTCTAATATTTTAAAGATATTAAATGATATAGTAATAAATATATTTATACTTTCAGCTACATAAATATCATACTCATGCCAATTACCATGCATCTTTTTATAAATCAATTTTATAATAGGAAATGACTCACATGACTATCACCACAATATAAGACACTTTCATTTGCATGTGCCTTGTAGCATTTATGTCACCATTAGCTATGCCCGATATATAGCTTTCATACTATGGTGAAACCCCTAGGTTAGACATTTTATTTAACTAACACATCACTCAAAAGTTACTTTTTTTCAAATATATATATAATGGATTGGTCATATGTACGTTTGTGTTTTCAGCTTTATAAGTACCATACTCATGATGATTAAACTTACTTTATCTCGAATCTTTAAACATAGGTTTATCTCATCCATTAAGATTGAAAGGTTATCACTTTATTGGTATCATACTTTTTTTTGTATCCCATGACTTATCTATTATCGGTTATCATGACAATATCCATAAACTTACTTTATTATAAAAACCTTAAATTTCAATTATAAATATTATCTATATCTATCAATATTCATAGCACAATATTATAAGAAATATAATCATTATGAATTCATAATATTTATACATAATTACACAAATTAATCTGAATTCTTAATTTAGGTTGGCATTGAGGAAGAATTCATGTGAACACTTAGGAATGGCATCTCATAGAATTTACAATATCTAATGATAGTCCTAATGAGAATCTAAGTCTTAAAACTTAAACACAAATAGGTATTACTTCTATTTTCGTTGGATTTGCCACTAAATTGGATTCAAAATCATGATGCCTATGGTTAAAATTGCTCTTGGCTTGAACTTTGAATCTTATTTCTCCTTTCTTTTATCTTTTTTGTAAGCATAGCTTTTATACATCAAGGGTCCATGCAATTTTTTAATATGCAACTCATGGAATTGGCTTGAGGTTGTGCCTTTCTTGTCTCTTCGACTTATCACTGGAGTCCAAAAGCCATGGTAGAAGTAAATGTCATGACATAAGTAATTAATTTTGAAGAAAAATTATCATGGCAATGGAAATGTTTTGACTGGGATAATTTTTTCTAGATCATGAAGTGGTGATGCTAAGAATGCCCACAACTTTAGTCTTTCTCTCTAGAGCAAAATTTCATAGTATTGGGAATAATTATGATTTAGACAATTTGCTCTAGATCATTATAGTCAAGGTGGCAAAAAATATTATGACTAAGTAAACATTCTCTAGAGTAAAAAGTTATGATATAAAATATTATTGCAACTAAAAATACTTGATATTTTAGCTTTATATCAAATAAGTCATAACAATAACAATTGCCATGAAATTTTATACTTGTGGGGTATTTGGATGGTTCAATGAAAAAATAAGATCATATTCATTATGTCTTTTAGAGCTAGTCCTCCACAAAAATATAATGGCCATGAAGAATATTTTATGTAGTATAATGATTATGTCAACTTAGTGATATAGTTATAGCATATAAATATTTCCATGAATAGTTTTCTATAATCAAAAATAAGAAAAGATTTCACAACTAACAAAGATGGTCATGGAAAGGGTAAACTAGACATGATAATAGAAATGTCATGACTCTCCATCATTTTTCTTCCTTCAAACACATAACTCTACCAAGTCTATAAATTCCATTCAAAAGCTCTGTTTCACTCCTAAATATCAAAATTTATCCGAACAACTAGTTAGTGAAATTAGTTCTTTTAACTCCCAAATAAGCGTCGATATCATAAAAATCATGCTAACCATTAAAAGTATTCGATAAATAGAGTACCAAACAAATTTACATACCATAAATATTATTTATCCTCAAGTAATAAATCTTTTCATCTTTTAGAAATCTCATGGGATGTATAAAAAAAATAAATTGAAAGAAAGTCATGGTTGGGGTTTGAGTGCTATGACTTCTTTTTGGGTATATATAACATATACATGTTTGATCAGAATTATATGCAAAAAAAAATTATTCATCACACTTAAAAAAATAAAATTTTGGTTCTCTCAAATAGTATTTTGTTTAATATTGATAGCTAGATCTTCATTGGATCTCTAATTTGATTAGTGATTAAAGTGATCCAAGAAAGCTTTTCCATATAGTCTTTCTCTTACTATGACTTTCTTCATTGATCTAGTAAGAAAAATCATGACATCTTCAGAAGTCATTACTTTCTTTGGTATAGTTATTCTCCTTCAACTGCCTTTGGATATTCCACATTTATTATTTCTTCCTTATCTTTATCTTCCAGCAAATTAACAACCAAATGGGGGTTTCCTTTGCTTTCACTTCTTCTATAATCTCGACATCCACTTCATTGATTTCTTCATGTTGTTGAATTTTTGACTTTCATTATTTCTATTTTTTTCATCATAGCTTAGGAGTAATCTGACTTGGATTCTTAATAATTCATATTTAAATATTATCACAATCAATTCAATGTTTTTCTGAATCCAAATTTTTTCTATTTTATTATCTTCTCTATCTTCTTTGGGCCAGGAATCCTCGGCAAAATCTTATATCTAAAGTTTTCCTTTTGTCTCATGGTGAAACATAGGAGATTATCTACTCACCAACAACCTTCCTTATCATCATTTAGATTTTGTAGGCTTTTGTAGATGTTTAACTTTACTTTTTTTTCACCCACATATAATATAAATTCTCCATTCTTGACATCTATTAATATTTGTCCAATGGTTAAAAATAGTCATCCCAAGATAAATAGAGCATATTTTTCAGCCTCCATATCAAGCATAAAAAAATCTACCTACAAAATAAACTCACTAACTTTTACAACCACATTTTCAATAATCCTATTTAGAAACTTTTTTCAAATGATCATCTATTTAGAGCATGAGATATGTTAGAGTAATCTTTCCCAAGTTCAACTACCACACCATGGGCATGGGAATCATATTAATATTTAATCCTAATTTACATGGTGTCTTTCAAAAAGTGTTCTCACAAATAATATAAGGAATAGCAAAACTTTTTGAATCCTTCCCAACTTTCTCAGAAGCTTACATTTGATAATTGTGTTATACTTCATGATCACATTTATCATTCAATAGGTCTTCAAATTTCTCTTGTTATTTATTATGTCTTTTATGAATTTTACATGATTCATCATTTTAGATATTACTTAAAATATATTAATCTCTGACTTTGAAAGATATTTAAAAAAATCTCAAACTATTCGTCTTGCTTACCTTGTCTAAAATACTATGGAAAAGAGAGATTATGTAAAAGATAATGAGTACATTTGGTATTATCATTCTTTTGCATATTCTTCTATTTGCTACTTTGGGTAATCTATCTCCTCTTCATTATCTACTTCTTCTTGTATCACGGCTAGGAGCATGAGTTGTGCAATTGGTTGTTTAGATAATGTGACTTTGGAAAATGCCATAGTTGTCGGCATGGTCATGACTTTGCAAAAAGTCACGACTTCATCAATCAAAGCTTCCTTCTCTATTTTAGCTCCCATACTAGTTTTCTCTTCTGCTTGTTTTCCTTTTAACTTTTTGCTGCTTCTATGTGTAATAGACAAACACTTATTTGGATTAGCCTCAATATCTCTTGATAAACCATTTATGCTCTTCTCCTTCATAAATAGTGCTAGTTGTCCAAATTGATTCTTTATATTTTTATCGCCATATTTATATGTTCTAGCCTCATTTTAATTTGTTCCATTCAATTATCTTGAAGATTATTTCATTTCTTTATCTCCATGTGCAAGACTGGTATATTATTTTCTTAAGATGGGGCTTCTACCCCCTTAGGATGATTTCTCACAATATACTTTCTAGATTTATGACATTTGGATGATTATGTATAGTAGTAATATTATTAGGTCCAAATATATACCATTTGTTTTATAGAATATTAGCTTCTTCCACTTAATATTCAGAGCCAGAACTATTTGTTTTTTTTTACTATTTGTAAAATGGATATTTCGCCCACAATTAATCACTTCTATCTTTGGGCTCCAAACTTGTTGAAAAATGCATCCAATATGGATTTTATTATAGTTAATCTATCCAACTCCAATACTCTGGCTTGTTTTCTTCCAAATTCTAGATCATTTTGAGTTTAATACTTATTCTTTACTAGATCCTGAAATAGATAATGCATTTCCCCATGTGACTTGTTTATAATAGAACCACCGAAGTCATTTTAATAGTATATCTCATCATGTAATTCAACATGTTGTAAAAAATTTGAACTTGGAATTATAAAATAAAATTATATTATGGTCATCTCATCAAAAACTTTATGAATTGGTCCCAAGTATTATAAAGTATTTTTTTTTGTCTCCTTAGTGATATTGACTTCTTTCCGCCATTAATTGAGAGGTAATTTAAAAGGGAAAAAAATTTGGTGAGAAAAGATCATACAAGTTTTTTTCCAAGTTTCAATCAAAACTCTAGATATGCACTAGAACCAACTTTGGGTATTATCTCTCAAATAATATATAAAAAGTCATAATATTATAGAACCTAGGTTAATTTTTTTCAACTTCACCATGTCAGATAACTCCAAGTACATTATGACATGCCCATTCAAATATTTTGAAACTCTTTCCTCATATTGATATTGTTGAATCATTATTATCAAACTTAGTTTCAACTCATAGTAATTTTCTTTCACCAGTTACATCTGAATCTTATGGTGTATATCAATAATAGATGACCACTAATAATCTTTAGGTATAGGGAGAATTGGGCGATTGGATAGCTTAACCTTCATAACCATATTGGTCACTATTGTTGCGCGTTCCTTCTATTCTTTCACCATAGAAGTCACACATCATTCCATTCATGGGTCATTCATATATATATTTCTTTTATATTAATCCTTTAATTGCTATTTATGATTACTTTGTTTATACATGCTCTGTTTACTAACCCTGTATAATTTCTTAAATATACAAGATAATGTGGTAATAAACATATTTGTACGTTTAGCTTCATAAGTATCATGTGATAATTAAAATATGTTTTCCTACAAATCTCACATATGAAAATCATACAAGATAAAATGTCTAATAAAGTTGTCACCACCATATAAGACACATCTATTCATGTGTGCCTCATAACATATCTGTCATTGTCCATCATGGTCAACAAATGACTCCCACACTATAGTGATACCCCTAGGTTAAATGTTCTGCTTAACCCTCACATCACTCGAAGGTTAGTTTTTTTAGAATATATATAATGAATTGATCATTAGTATATACATGCTTTCTACTTCATAAATTCATACTCAATATGATTAAACTTACCTTCATCTTAGATTTTCACATAGGTTTATCTCACACATTTAGGTTGTAGGTAAGTCACTTTCTTATTTATATACCATGTGAGTGTGCCCCATGACTTATTTGTTACCATCCATGATGACCGGCACTTATATACCAATGTTATTGTAAAAATCTCAAATTTTAGTTCTAAATAGCATTCATATCCATCAACATTGATACCACTATATTACAACAATATAAATAATAATTTTATAACATTCATATAAAAGCATACAAACCAATCCTAGATTTCATTTTAACCTAACATTAGGAAAGAATTCATGTGAGATCTTAGGAGTGGTATCTCATGGAATTGAGGGTTCCCAATGATAGCCGTCTTGAGAATTAATGTCTCAAAACCTAAACTCAAACAATCATTATTTGTAATCACCTTGGATTTTACCCTAAATTAATGTCAAAATAATGCTGCCAAGGGTTAGAATTGATCTTGGTTCAAATTTTGAATCACCTTTCTTTTTTGTATTTTTTTTTATAGTGTAACTTTTATTCTTCATTGGGTATATGAAATTCTTTAAACTATAATTCATAGCACTTAGTTGAGGTCATAATTTTCTTGTCTCTTCGAATCTTCATTGGAGTCAAAATGTCATGGTACTAATGAATAATTCCATAATGCAAGAAATTCTTTTTGGAGAAAAAATTATTGAGGCACTATGAATTCCATGAGTAAGACATTTCTTTCAGGATCACAAAATCATGATAATGGGAATAGTCATGACTTGAGACTTTCTATCTAGAGTAAAATGTCATGGCACTATGAATGGGCATGTCTGAGATAATTCCCTATGGATCACAATGGTAGCAATCGAAGAAAATGCAATCATTGAGTCAATGATCACCATAGTTAAAAGTCAAGGTAGAAAATACTACCATAACTCTAAATACTTGGTATATTAACTTTATATCGATTAAGTCATGGTATTGGCAATTATCACAACTAATTATACTCGTAAGGTATTTAGCTACCATAACATAAAAATAAGGTCGCAACTACTATGTGTTTTAGAACTTGTGCAGTCATGTCTCGATAAGCATATCATGGCTACAAAGAATTTGTTGCATAATAGAATAACTATCAACTAGATGGTATAGTTATGATATACAAAGATTGTTATAATTAGTTTTATAGAGTCATGATCAAGATAGGATTTCATAACAACTATTTTGATAAATGAATATTATAAAGATTAGTTGAGACATCTTGGCTAGTGACTTTTCATATCTAATATTATGGGATACATAGTAGCTCTCAAACATGCCTTGATATGCTTCCCATTATCAAAATATATAAAGATTAATTTTCTACCAATCTCTCTTTGGACTTTAGTATAAAAATCATTAAAAACATGAAATGCTTGATCTTTAATTTTTAGTATAAATGCCCAAACTTTTCTATAGTGATCATAAATGAATGTGACAAAAAATGGCTATACTAAATATTCTACTCTACATAGAGCATACATGAGTATAAGTAAGATTTGAAATATTCAATACCCTTAAAAGTGATAGAGAATGAAAAAATGTATGCGGTTTTTTCTAGCCATATAGTACATAGACTCATCAAGAGAGAATTCATTGTCAAATGAAATAATATCTTTACCTAGCTATAAGAATGTCTATCTCACTCATACTACCATGTATTTTATGCTAGAGACTAATATTAATCTTTTGATGAGCAATATTTAATAGATTTCCAAGCATTCTTTATTGAGCATCATACACATTATTTTTCTTATTACTCCTAGTAATGACTAATTAGCCATTGGCTAGTTTTCATAGACGTACATTGACATAACTCATATATTAGTATGACTTTACTATGGTATCAAAACTTATTATCTATGATATTTTTTTAAAATCTCATTAAATGATTATCAATGATCCAATATAATTCCACAATATATGAGTCATACAAGTAATACAATCGATGAAGTCTAAATATTAATCCCATAGAGATTATATAGGCAATTTGATTAACCAGATATGAACTAATTGCTACTATATATGAATAGATAGACATGGGTTTTCAAAAAAATACTAAACTTTAGGGTTGGCTCACTTCCTTGTGTATGATGATGTTTTTGTAGTCATTGGGAAATATTGTTATTAGTTGTCAAATGAATGGTAGATTAGTGTGAAAAAATCCTAGTGCCTTATTGGCATACAAAGTGTCTATCATCATTAGACTATCACTACTAAGAATTATCCCCTCATAGTTATGCCATTAGTATGACTTGAAGATATAGAATAATATGATAATAATGTATTTGTGCTTTCATCTCTAAATGAATCTCGCTTACAAAAATCATACAAGAGGAAATAACATGCAGAAATATCACCACAATATGAAGCTCCTCCATTTGTAAGTATGTAATGATATACATATCATTTTCTATCATGGCTGACACATGACTTCCATATTATGGTGAAATTCCTAGGCTAGATATTATACTTAATCTTCATATTACTTTAAAGCCAATTTTTTTAGAATATGCATAATTAATTAGTAATAAGTATGTTCGTGTTTTTTGCTTTATTAGTATTATACTCATAATAATTAAACTTACCTTAATATTAAGTTTTTATAAATAAGTTTATTCATTCATTAAGATTAGAAAGGTTGCCATTTTCTTCTTACCAAACCACATAAGTGTGTCACATGACATATATGTTACTGTCTGTCATGGATGAAATATTTAAACTTATGATATAGAGAAAACCT
This sequence comes from Sapria himalayana, assembly GCA_029783825.1. Lineage (NCBI taxonomy): Eukaryota > Viridiplantae > Streptophyta > Magnoliopsida > Malpighiales > Rafflesiaceae > Sapria > Sapria himalayana. The sequence continues at coordinate 1,934,925 of JAREIK010003183.1, read as the reverse complement.
TATATTTTAATTTTAAATACCAACTATATTCGTCAATATCCATACCACATTATAAAATTTATAAAATCAAATCATCCTTACAAAAGTATGCAAAACTAACCAGAGATCTCTATTTATAATAATATTGGAAAAAATTTCACATGAAATATTAGGATTAATATCTCGTGGAATTGAGGGTTTTCAATGATAACCCTAATGAAGATCTATGTATCAAAACATAATCTGATATACTTTTTATTCACGTTCCTCTAAGGCTTTTTTCATCTTTTGGCTCGAACAACTTTTCTCAAATTTCTCTATGTATCATTTTTATACTATAAAGGTACATATGGTTCTTTAAGCTAAAAAGTTGTGGCATTAGCTTGGAGTCATGCTTTTATTAATTTTTTAGATTTTTTTTTTTGAGTCCAAAAGTCAAGGTAGTAAAGAATGATGCAACTTAATTAACTCTCTAGAGAAAAATTCTTCTAAAGCATAATGTCATGATGATTGAAATATCATGACTAAAACAAATTATTTGGATCATAAAGTCAAAATACTAGGAATAATCTTGGTTTTGGTATTTTTTATCTAGAAAAAATATCATGACACTAGAAATACCATGACTAATATATTTTCTTTCTGAAGTACAAAAATCATAATAACAAGAAATATTATAATTGAGTAAATACTCACTAAAGCACAAAATCATGCCAAAATAAATGTCACAACAATGTAAATGCTCTCTATAATAAAAAGTCACTACAAATAATATTTTAGACTAAAAATACATAGACATTTATCTAAAATAGATCTGAAAGTATATCAGTTATGCAAGTAGTAGACATTTATCTTGACATCAATCCCATATGGATTGTGTAGGTAGTTCAATCAACCAATAGCTAGTCAAATTATACTCTAGTTAGAAAGATAAATCTGAGTTTTTGGTATGACTCTTAGATTTTGGGTTGGTCTATTTCATTATGCATCACATTATGTCTAAATTGCTTGGTTATTATTATATTTGGTTATAGAATGAAGGCTGAATTATTGTAAGAATACTCTGATACCCAACTAACATACAAAGTAATTATCATCTATTGCGTCCTCCCAATGATTGTTCTCTCATAGTTATCTACTCGATACTTTACTACCGAAATATTATATTATTCATGCTCGAAGTTCATTCACAAGTCTATACCTTTTATATAACTTATCAACTATTCTTAATAGTTCTTTTATATATATATATATATATATATATACAATCTAACCTCGTGTATCATAAAGACATGAACTAGTGTGGTATTAAAATCATTTTTGCTTTAAACTTCATAATTATCATGCTCATAAAAATATACATATGACTTTTATCAAATCTTGTAGAATTCATATGATAGAAAGTAGTTCATAGGGTTATGACTATCTTATGTGTCACATTCACTCATATATGTCTCATGGATTACCTATCACAATCCATCGTGAAGACAAATGAGTCTCATACTAAAGGTAACACTCTTAAGCATCATACTCACAATTATTACACTTACCTAAATTTTAGGTTTTGACATATAGGTTTATCTTATTTATCATAATCAAAAGGGCTATTATTTTCTTCCTACCATTAAGCATGAGCGTACTTCATGAATTATTTATTACCACATACCATGATAATATGCACAAACCTACCAATAGTAAAATCATAATTTTAGTTCTAAATATACATCATATCCATCAATAACTAAACTACAATACAAACAAAACATAAAATCTATCAATTATATATTCATCACACATGAAATAATACTAATCCAAGACATCAATTTAGCTTGATATTGGAGAGGAATTTACATGAGATACCTCAAAATATATCTTAGATAATTTTGGATTCATAAAATAGCCCTCAAAAAAATCTATCATTCAAAAACCTAAACTCATTATTCTCTTTTATTGTGCCTCACATCTACCCCTAAGTGGGGGTCAAAATTGATATTTATGCCTTAAGATTTAAGCTTATGCCTTGCATCGCCTCCTTGCTTGTGGATCCCTACTAGGGTTTGGAAAAATTCACCCTCTTTTCTCTCCTTCATTAACTATTCTCCTTTTCAAACCCTTTCCCTTTTTTTTTCTTGATTTCACGGCTTTCTTACTCTCATGTCTAGGTACAGTTTCAAGTGGGAAAGTTATGGCATTAGGAAATTGGCATGACTTTAGCATTACCTCTCAATAACACTAAGTTGTGGCACTATATTTGACTATGGATTTTGACTATTTATTTTATTATATTGTTGTGATAATGGGAATGGCCACAGCTCAAGTATTTTATCTCTACAACACAAATTCATGCTATTGTAAATGACCATGTTTCATGTATTTTCTTTCTATAACATGTATTCATAGTGATAAGAATAGCTACAACTTGTGCATTTCTTCTTTATAACTCAAAGTCACAATGCTAGGAATGACCATGACTTAGGCCTTTTCTCTAAAGAAAAATGTTTTGACTCATAAAATAATTGCGGATCAGAAAAATGCTCTTTAACTATTTATAGCCAAAATTCATGGTGCTAGAGAATTGTCATAGCTTTTTCCTTAATATTTATAATTCTGGAAAGAGAAATTCAATAGCTTTAGAAAATATCATAACTTTTAGTACTAGTGGAGTATTTGGTTATTATGACATAAATTAATATCATAATCATCAATGTGTTACATAGCTAGTGTGACTGTAAATCCAAGAAAATTTCATCATTAAAAAAATTTGTTGCATAGCAAAATAATTATATCAATGAGGTGGTAAAGTCATGACATATGAAGATTTACATGACTAATTGTATATAGTTTGGACCAAGAATGAATATTAAAATTAATCTATATGCCCTTGAAAGTATAACTAAGTCATAACATGAGAAATACTATGATTTTATATGAATCATTGCACCCCTCCTACATCAAAAATTTTACCAAGTCTTATATTTCATACAGATACTACCCGATTTGACTAATATTCATTATAATCTATCAGAATTATAATTTCATGAAATTATTCTATTTAAAGCCATTTTTAATACAAATAAATTAAGAATACACACCAAACTAACTACAAATATTCAATATTTGGCATATTGAATAGATATTTGGTTTCAATGATGTGAAAATATGGTCATGACCATTATGGTGTTTTAGAGTTAGTGTGGTATTGACTCTATGAAAATATCATGGTCGCAAAGATTGAGTTGGATAGTAAAAATATCATAACAACTTTATGATAGAGTAGTGGTAAATAAAGATTGACATAACTAATTTTATTGAATCTTTGCTAAAGAAAAGATGATGTACTAAATAGGATAGTGAAAGATATACCCAATTCATGACATGAGAAATATCATAATTATTTTTCGCTTTTCTCCCGTTCAAATTATTTCATTACCAAATCTACTAATTTCCACCAAAAAACTTTGATTTCACTACATTTCATTAAAAATCATCAAAACAATCATTTAGTGAAATCCATTTGTTTAATTCTCAAATAAGTACAAACATATCATTAAGCACATGCCAAAAAAATCAAAAATATTCGGTACATGGAGTGATGAATAGTATTTCATATCATCCAGCATGGCTATGAACATTAAGTTCAAACAAATTCTATTAAATATCATATATCTTTGAACATCAATTGATGTCATGTATGTATATGCAAACAAGCGTCTCTCATCCCCAAAATCTATGATGTCCAATTATTATTCATCTTTAATATGTCATAATCACCAGGTATAAATGATGAAAAGAAATCAAAATATAGAGTGATATGAAATGAAGCTTCTGAGTCAATAAGCTAATTACACTTCTAAGATACTAAATTAGCAAAATTATCATCTCTAAGCAGTCAAGTCACCTTAAAAGGTGATGTTAGCTTCTCTCTTAGATATATCTCCTCTCAAGTGTTCTTGCTGCAAACTTTCTAAGATAAGAATAATAGTCTTTTTCGCATGTCTCATATTGTTATAATGGTAATACTTTATTATTTTTTTAGTTTGTGACTTACCTTTTGGAAGAATATATATTTCCATCATTATGTATGTGCCTAGTGGATCTCCTCTCACATCTCTCAAAAACAAGGATATCATTACAGTTTTGTTTGACACTTCATGTACTAACTTTTTTATGGTTTGACTTATTTGTATTGGTGTGTTTATACATATTTGTGTTTTTATAAAATAAATTTCACTAACTCTATATTTTGAGAGATTTTGAACAATGTTTGTGAACTCATAGCTATTTGGGTAAAAATTGGTAGACTTTGTAAAGTATAAGCTTGGATAGGAAAAAGAAAAAGTTATGGAGAGTTATAATATTTATTATGTCACAACTTGATCACACCATCTATCATCTTGCTAAGTAGATTTAGTATTATTTCTTAGTCATAACACTACAAAATTAGTCATGAACATCTTTATAGGCCACTATTCTACCACTGAGTTGACATTGTCTTTACACTTTGCAACATAGTCTCTATCACTAAGATATTATCTTGTAGTCATGGTTATATTATCTCTAAAATATTTAATGGACAAGATATTATTTTTACATCATGGCATCCTATTACTCCACTGATATAATTAATCATGACAAATTCTAGCACCTCAACTTATCCATTACAAAGCTAAAATATCATATATTTTGAGTCATGATATTATTTTTTGGCATGGCAATTTATTCCAGTTAGTATTTATTTTAGTCATTATAGTTTCTAGCACTATGACTTTATGCTATAGAAAGAAATCATCAAAGTCATAGCAACTTTCAGTGCCACAACATTTGGCGATAGAAAGAAAAATTGATCATAGTCATTCTAGTACCACAATATTTTTTTCTAGAAAGAAATTATCTAACTCATGACCCTTTTCAGTGCTATGACATATTGTTCCATAGATGAGTTACTTGAGTCATAGCATTCATTATGGTTGTGAATTTGGTACTCCTGAAAAGATTCGATGAGACATGATGGTTACAATCTCAAGCCAACACTATGACTTTCAACCAAAAGGATCATATAAATTTTATGAATTATTTAAGCAAAACTTAGAAATAAATCCAAATAGAGGAGAGAAGATTAGGTTTTGAACCATGAGCCACCACAAACCCTAGATGACATGATTCTAACCCAAAATAGAAATAAATTTAGGGCAAAAATGAGCAATACTTGATTGAGTTTTGGTTTTGACACTTAAATTTATGTTTTGGCTTGCATTGAGAACCCTCAAATTGCACAAGATGCTTCTCAATGCACCTTGCATAAAATTTTATCTAGTGTTAAGATAAATTAAGATATAAGATTAGGGTACTTCAAATTCCAAATAATTTGTATTATTTGGAAAGTAAATATAGGTATCTTTGCATGTATTTAGTATTTACTGAAGAGATTTTACAAAATTCCACCTTTGAGAGGACTTGACAAATTTTAGAGTAATCATAAAAAATTTTTGTGAAATATATGGGCACAAGAGAGTAATGATTTGTAAGAAAAAGAGGTGATGGATAGATAAGAGAATTCTCTTGCCATGACTTATGATACCCATTTCATATTTATTTTAAGTTTTTTTGACATTCTTTATTAGCCATAAATTTACTAAAATAGTCATAAAATTTTTTGTATGTCATAACTATACCACCGAGTTGTTCCAATCATTTTACAATATTATATAATTATCATAGCTGTGATATTTCCTAGAGTCACGGTCACACTAGCTTTGAATCATTTAATGGTTATGATATTATTTATATGTCATAGCATCTAAATAATATTAGTATCGAGTCGTCAAAAATCAAAGCATCATGAGTTATTCCTCACAAAGCAAAAAATGCCAAAGGCTCTAGGTCAAAATGATATTTTACACTACAATATTGTGTTCTATAAATATTTACCCTATTCAAAACCATAATAAAAGCCATGACCTTGTGCTCCAGATATAAAAGATAATAGTCATAGCCAATCCTAGCACAATAACTTTATGCTCCAAAAGAAAACATTCTAATCACAATAATCTTAGTGTCATGATATTTTAGTCACAAAGTCAAGACCAAAGTCACAACCATTCTCAATGATGTGACTTATGTTTATTTGACCATTATTAATGGGATACAATAGTTAATAATAGTTAATAATTAGGCCCTATTCAAAGAAATAAAATAGATGATAATTTAACCATTATCAAATGAATATTATAGTTGAAAATTTTGTAGTTATTAATGAGATATAGTAGTTGGCCTTTATATTTCATATTGGAAAATGTAATTTATTTTGATGCAAACTCTTGGGATTTTTGATTAAAGATTACAAGTACTAATAGTATTCGGTTACTTTTATCTTAAAAGGAATAATTTTAGGCTAGCCACCCATTCGAAAAATTTCACTTAACTACACATCATTTACTATTTGACAACCAAGGTACAACTACTTTGGACTATTTTTGATTTGCCTATAATATAAAATTACTTAATATAAATATGAAAATATTTGTAAAAAAAGTTTGAATTATTTAACAAATGAAATTCTAAAAATTTTTATTAATAAAGAAGGAACATTATACCTCTTATTTGCAAATTGAGAATGTTTGATCCGTAGAAACTATATTATGATTTCTTAGTGAGTTCTAAGCTAATTCCCCTTTTTTGATAATTTTCAAGTTAATCTTAGTTTGGGTGATGAGTGATGACTAGGTTAGGGAATGGTCATTATGAGAATTTTACCCAGGATGTTTTTTTTGAAAATTTGGAGGTTATAAGTTTGTTGGATTAGTAAATATTTGAAAGCTATTTTGTATAATATTATTTTAAATTGTGATGAAGGAACTTTATAGTTGAATATTAGTAATTTTAGAATGTTGCTCTACTATTATAATTAGATATTTGATAATTGATAATTTCTAATTACAAAATAAATGTTCTGGTTAATTCACACTTTTAGTCTTTGAGTTTTGAGTGTGAAATGATCATAGTATAATTAGTCATGGGGCTTGACATAGTAGTATAAAAAGTATAGGTTTATGATCTTGATGTGAACTTACTTTGTTTACCTTTGGAGATAGATGAATGATGATTTAGTTTAAGTTTCAACATTAGCTGGTTCAATTTATTTTTTCTTTATAATTCTGATTTGCTCATTTGGCTCTTAGTGATTAATCTAGATAAGAGACTTTACTATTATCTTTTCAGATAATTTACATGGCTTTCCACTTATTGATTTGGCATAATAGACAACTCATAACATGCAACTCATATAAGATGACATCTACAAAGCTTAATGAGTTAAAGATTCAACATCAAGACTTGGTAGATAAAAATTTTATTTGGGGTAGTGCCCACCTTGGTAAACTATTATTTTATTTATAAGGAAGAAAGATGGATTTATGAGACTTTTTTATTGATTAAAGTGTTGGAACTATGTTAATACTAAAAGTCATTTAATTTTTGTGAATCTTTGTTTGAATGCATTATATTTATTCAAATATAAGTGAATTTGCAATGAGTTGAGTTTGTATTTAAGAATGATGTGCGCTGTTTCTTTATTCTACATAGTAGATAATTTGGTACATAAAGTTCGACTTATACAAAGAAGATTAAATCATTAATTTTTGAAGAATATAAGTCTACTATTAACAATCTAGATAGAATTTGACACATAATTGTTAAAATTTTAGCATAATATTTTATGTATAGTAGATCTATCTCGACTACTGAGAATGATAAAATTATAACTTTCTATGCTAGTATATTTTTGTGTATTAAATGGGACCATTACACAGTAATTATTTTATACTGCCTTATAAAAATAAGCTCCATTATTATTGTAAATACTATTACTCTTAATTTTGAAATAATTAATAAATACATATAATTGTTAATTGTTATTTTAATCCATAAAGAATGAAATCTATAAATAAATTAATAAACTTAGTGAGTTGAATAACTTTATTAGGGACATGATAAATATTAATTACTGATAGAATATGTGTTTAATCAAAAGGATTGATGATACCCTATTAAGAATACTTATAAATTTTGATATTGTCAAACATTGCATGTGGATTTTAATCCAGCATATCAAACATGTTAAGTGGAGGGTCTAAAAAAAATAATAAGAGATCAATTAAACTAAATTATAATTAATTTAATTTATCATTAAGTATCTGTAATTTTAACACGAGGAGTTCAAATATATTATGACGTATTAATAATAAAAGATTTATTAATTATTTTGAATAAGTGTTGGAGTATAATTATAATTTTATAATAAAATAAATTATAATTAATGTAAATGATATAGCATAATTTATATTGGAATCCCAAAATCTTATTTAAGCTAGAATCCCTTCTGTAACCATATACAATGCTATAAGAAATAATTTTTAATTTTTAATTTTTAATTTTTAATTTTTAATTTTTAATTTTTAATTTTTAATTTATTTGCACCCCTAGGACTTGAACTCGAGTCATATAATTTTTATAATAGAATACTAATTGATTTATATGTCAATCGGTATTCTATTGTGTAAATTATAGGACTTGAGTTCATGTCCTAGGAATGAAATATGTGAAGTAGAAATTAAGTCATAGCCTATATATAAAATTATGCACCATGATAGGTAAAGTGAACAATATGAGTATGCTCGATAGTTGAGCTGGGTGACTAGTTAACACTCGATTAGGGCTACCTGGGAATTGAGATCAAGTGAGGCCCACTATTTGTTACAAAATAGAATATTGATTGACCTATAGATCAATTTTTATTCTATTCTAAAAATTATAGGACTTGAACTCAAGTCCTTTAATTCCCACAACAGAATACCAACAAATCTACATGTCAATTGGTATTCTGGTATGAGAAATATAGGACTTAAGTTCAAGTCCTAGGGATGTGATATGAGAGGCAAAGAATATTTCTTGACTCATATATAAAATTGTGCACCCTATTGTACAAAGTGGATAATATGAGTATGCCTGGTGGTGTGGGGGGCTGGGAAACTAGTTAACACACAGAGGGGGTTGCTCGATAATTGAGGTTGAGTAGAGCCCATTGTTTATTACATTATATCAACCTTAGATTCTCCATTTAGCCTAACATTGGGAGAATAACATATAAGATAAGTTGAAATCATGTCATATGAATTTGGATTGTTAAATACATCCCTTTGAAAAATCTTGGATTTAAAACCCTAAATTTTTCAATAATTGTTCCTTGTATTTTGATTTCCCCCTAAGAAATGGTCTAAATTCATACCCAACTTCTAGGGTTTATGCTTGTGTTTTGTGTCTCCCTTGTTCCTTGTGGATCACCCCTAGAATTGAGTTTAGTACTTTAGTTTTTGATTTCCATGGGTTTTCCTCTTTTTTTAGGGGTTTTCATGATTTCATTTTATACTCATGCATATGATGTAGGGTTTTCAATGGGAATCAAAGTGCTAGATGATGGCCATGGCTTCAACCTTTTGTTTCTATAATGCCAAAGTCATGACATTGGGAATATTTATAGATTTGGTCTATTTCCTTTAGTTGATTTTCACGGTGCTATGGTTGGTCACAATGATATATTTAATCTCTATAATAGAAAGTCATGATATTATGTATGGGTAGCTCATGTATTTCACCTTTGTAACTTGAAGTCATAACATTAGGTATGGTTGTCTTGTGCATTTAATACCTACAATATAAAGTTGTGGCACTGGGTATGGCTGTCTTGTGCATTTAATACCTACACTATGAAATTGTGGTACTGGGTATATGGTCATGGCTTATGTATTTCTCAATGAAGCAAAGAGTCATGATACTTATTTTGGCCATGACTCAAGTATTGCTCTTTGTAACATTTTGTAGCATAATTTGTAATGCTAGATTAACACCACAATTTTGGCTTGAGTGTTTCTGACTCCTAGATAGATACACTCATGTTTATAGAGGATGCCATAACTTTTAGCTTGAATTATGTTCTTGGTTGATATGATATAAAGTTAATGTCACAACAAATAATTTGTTATGATCTAGTTTGATTCTGAATCATAAAAAACTCCATAGGCAAAATAATATATTGTATAGTGAAATGAATATGTTAATAAGAGGTGGTAGAGTCATGATTTATAAAGATTATCCTGACTATTTGTATAGAGTTTTGGCCAAATATAGATGCCAAAACTACTCTATAACTCTTAGAAGGTATAATTGACTCGTAGCATATCAAATGATATGATTTTTCATGACTTTTTGGTTCCCTTCGAGTCACCAACTCCACCAGGTCATACATTTCACACAAAAGTCTTATGATTTCACTACTATTCTTCAAAATTCATTAAAACTCCAATTTCTTTAACTTTATCCATATAAAGTTCCTTTTCATGCAAACACATCATTATTATCTACCCAAATGGCTAGTATTATTTGATATTTAGTATATTGAACAATAGTCTATGTGAAGATCATAAGTATCAAAAAGCAAAGGAATAATGTAGATGAATTCAAAAGCTATTTGACAAACAAAATTCCTTCTAGTGTATCTCTCCCTTTGCATTGTATTAATGAACATGGTTGGTCAATGGCATGGTCATTAATGATTATCATATATATTATATTATAAAAATAAAAAAAATTATAATTTCAAAATTTATTTTGTTTTATATCAAAGATAGATAAAATGTAATAAAAGATGAGATAATTTATTAAATTCTATTATTATTACAAAACATAAAAGAACAAATGCCTATAAACAAAGCTCCACTCCTTCATGTCCATTTTGCTAACTGACTTATGTTCCTAATTCTCTTAGCTAGCATATATTGTTTATAGGACCAACGATAAATCATTAGTTTAATCAAGTTTGGCATGAACCACTTCCTAGATAATAAGATTAATAGGAATTGACATGTTTGAACAAATAATAAATAATAGAAATCCTCTCATCGAGGCATACTATTCATGGTATATCAAAATGATGAAAATTTATTCAAGAATAGGTGGAGTGAACCAATTCTTATAATAGAATTCAATTTCAAGCTAATCAAGTTCATTATAAATGCTTCATGTAATTTTAATGATACTCTCTTTCAACCAACTCTATACCATTCTTAAAGAGAATAAACCTCATGAAGGGGCAGCTGATGAGGAAGCCAAGCCTTATGAGAAATGAGTGAAGACTAATGAGAAGTCAAAGTATTATATTTTGGCTTCTATGTCAAATATGCTTTAACATCAGCATCAATCCATGCTATTTCCTATGAAATTATATTTTAAGCTCAAATAAATATTTGGATTTAAAAGTGTTCTAATAGATCAAAAGCTGCGAGGAATTTGATGAATACTATGATGGTTGAAATTACCCTAGTGAGAGATCATGTTCTCAAGATGATTGGTCTTCTGATTGACTAGATATCTTAGAGTTGAGATTGATGTAGATTCTCAAATTGATATTTTTATTCAATCATTATTAGATTCCTATAAGAAATTATGGCTAAACTATAACATGTATTGACCTAATTGAACTTTCGCATTATTACTTAATGAATTGGTATTAGGCGAAAGTATTATTAATAAACTATCTAGAGCATTTATGGCTAAAAGGACTTCTTCTAAACCAAAAGGTAACAAGAAGAAGTAATTTCAAAAATTACTCATGTTCCACTGATAGACCCAAAGTCACAAGTGAGACTAAATCTGGCTTCTCATTAGTCTTCACTTGGGAAATACTACGAAGGTGTTGATTGTTATTATGGGAGAAATGTTACAGTTTGAAAGAGATACTATTTTAATTTTGAAAGATTATCTTTATGTACCTTCAATCTGAAAAAACTCGATTTCTATTTCAAATTTGGTTAAGGGTGAACTTTTCTTTTTATTCAATGATTTTTTATAATTTACTTGAGTGGGGGAATTGTCTGTTCTGATGGGTTAAAAAAACATTTATGTTATTAAAATTATTTTTTCTCTACTAGAACAATGCAAGTCAAATAATATCAACACATTATCATATAAAAGAAAATATCTTTCTAATATAACCCAAACCTATCTTTGACACTTATGTCTAGTTCTTATAAATTTTTGGGTGGATTTCAAGACTTGTTAAAGTTGGACTTTTGAGTTTAATGAACGTGGAAATATTTCATGCATGCGAGTCCTACTTAGATAGAAAAAAGACCAAATGGCATTTTGTGGTTAAATTCTAAAGAGCCAAAGGGACATTGTAATTGATTCTTTCTAATTTATGTGTGTCATGACTATCCGATCAAGAGGTGATTTTTAGTATTTTATCACTTTTATTGATGATGAATTAAGATATGAGTTTATTTATTTGATATGTCATAAGTCCGATGCCTTTGAAAAATTCAAAGAGGATAGGACGTAAATAGAAAAATGTCAAAATAAATATTTTAAGACACCAAGATCTAATTGGATGGCAAGTACCTCTTGGGAGAGCTTAGATAATACTTGTTGGACAAAGAAATTTCATCCTAGTTGCATACACCTAGCATTCCATAGCAAAATGGTATGACAAAAAGATGGAATAAAGCTCTTATAGACTTAGTAAGATCAATGATGAGTTATTCGGATATGCCTATTTATTTTTAGAAATATACATTAGAAATAACAATTTATGTTTATAACTTAGTTCCATTTAAGTTTATACCTACTACTCCAATTGAAGTGTAGATTGTACTTAAGCCTAATCTAAAATATATTCATGAACCTATTAGGTTCATAAATATATAATTCCTTTGTAAGGTTACCAAATACATGTGCTGAAAGGAAAACAAGATAAGTTAGAACTAAGAACAAAAGCTTGTTTTTTTTGTGTATATCCTAGAGGAACTAAATATTGTTTATTTTATAGTCTAAAGAATTAGGTCATTGTTAGTATTATTACCTAATTCCTAAAAAAAACTATATAACAAACCATAAGTCTAGAAGTAGGATTGTTCTGAAAGTGTTGAGAGGTGATAAATTAGTCCAAACTCCTTCAAAACTAGTAATACAAGAAGAAATACCATGAGTTAATATCTCAAACACCTCATTGTCTCATCATAATGGGTGAATTATTAGAAATATTGATATTGAACCTCATAAATATATTATTGATATTCAGGTTGCATTGAAAATAATCATAATGGTCATAGGGATCAGTGTCCATGCAGCATGTCATTGAAAGTCTTATGATAGAATTATTGATGATCTAGATACTAATCCTAAAAGCTATGATGAAATAATTAAATATGATGATGCAGAACATTAGAAAAATGCTAGTGAATCAGAGATACAATCAATATACTCCAATCATGTTTGGGATCTTATGGAACTACCAAAAGGGATGAAACCCATTAAGTGCAAGTAGATCTAGAAGAAAAAGAAATGAATAAATGGTAACATTGAGACTTATAAGGCTAGGATTATTGCAGAAGGTTATACTCAAAAAAAAAAAGAAATTAAATATGAAGAGACCTTTTTACTGGTAGCCATGTTGAAGTTATATGGCTTATGAACTTTCTAATGGATCTAGGGGTCATTCCTTTTGTTCAACTACATATTATATTTTTTTAAGATAATAATAGAATAATTGATAATTAAAATAAACTTATAACTCACAAGAAGGTAGAATACATTGAGCATAAATCTCATGTGATAAGAGATATTATAAAATGAGGAGATGTAGTGGTGATAAAAGTAACATTTACAAACAACTTGGTGGATCTTTTTATGAAGAATCTTTTATTTTTTTATAAGTATATAAAGAGCCTTCTAGTTAAAGCTTTTGATAGAGATGTGAAAGGAATGAGAGTCAAACATATGACATCATGACTTTGTGTCTAAGTGGGAGATTATTGGATCTAATTTATGCTAAAAGCCATTTCTGATTGTTTTTTTATTTTCTTGATTTATATCTTTTTCATGTTTTTAATTAAATATTTATATTGAGCTAAATTTTTGGAAATGCATATTTTATTTATTCTATATTATAGATGATTTAGTGCATAAAGTTTAGCTTACATATAGAAGAGCGAATCATCAGTTCTTGTCGGTTATAAGTTTATTATTCATAATCAAGATAGAGCAAGACAATCTATTAGTAAGATTATGTTATTAGATTTTAGTAGGTCTGTCTTGAATTGGTGAATAATGAAGTTCTAACTTATATTGCTAGTTCACTTGAATGTATTGAATAGGACATCTATGGTGTAACTATTTTTTTTACCTGTAAAATAAAATATACCATTTTTTTATAAATACTATTATTCTTATTCTTTATGTGATTAATATTTGTATTTATTTGTTTATAGTTATTTTGATTCATAAAGAGTGAGGTCTAGAAATAGATTTTGAAACTCTATGAATTAGAAAACTTTATCAAGTGTATATTGATTGATTATTGAATCCATGTCCTGTTAGAAGAATTGATGATGTCCCTTTGGTAAAGCTTGTAAGTTTTGATATTTTCAAACCATGTAGGTGGATTTTGATATAGTATTTCAAATAAGTTAAATGGAAAGTCTCAAAAAGTTAATTAGAGATTGATTGAATTATATTATTAGTGATTTAATTTAATCAATGGGTATCTACAATCTTAGCATGAAAAGTTTAATAAGTGTTAAACAACAAAAAATATAAATTATTTTAAATAAGAGAGGAAGTACAATTATAATTCTATAGTGGTATGAATTATAATTAATATTAATTATATTACAAAATAATTTATCATGGGAGCCCGAGATATTGTTTAGGTCAATGTCTTTTTTGTAGCCTTATCCAAATCCATAAGAAATGTTTTAAATATTTTTTTTATTTAAAATATGTATATGTATATAATCAAAATAATTAATTTTTTTAGACTCGAATTTGAATTTATTATTAAATCATATTAACTATTTTTTATTAAATTAATTTTGTTTATATATATATAATTAAAATCTTTAATAACAATTTTGTTTTAAATATTTAAATGAAAATATGAAGCATTTCATTATTTTTTTTATTTAAGCTAATGGTTCGAATGATGCTATACACTGTAGCTTTGTCTTTCTCACGAAACCACTAAATAAAGGATGTATGGGAGACATCTTTTTCGGTGCCGATGACCTTGAGGTATCTTATTGTTGTTACAAACATACGTGAATTCTACTCGAAATAAAGATGACCCATCCTAAGAGCATTATTGGTTTGAATTTTTTTTAATTCTCAATTCTTCAGTAGTCTTTGCATAATATTAATATTACTAATAATAATAATTTTTTATGATTTTGAAAAACTATCTAATAAGAGAAACTTGTTTACTCTTACTCATAACCTATTTTGTAGCACAAGTTGTTTGATTCCCTCATTACTTTTTTTTTTTGCCCTTCATAAATAAATAATAAAGATCACTCAACTTCATAAATTAATTAATTTTTCTTTCCTCACTATTTTACATTCTTTTTAACTGAATAATATTATCAACCATTTTGATCATTTGTCAATATTTATAGAATTTATAACACATATTGATCAGTTAAACTTAATATTAATTTGAAATTTTCAAATTGAATTTAATTCTAATCAGTCAAATCATTAATTTAAAGGATGGTTTTAGTGAATAGTAGATATGAGTTATTAAGAAATTGTCTTGACATATATATTAAAAGAGCACTCATGATGGAAATGTTTAGAGCTTTAATGAAATCCCACATCCATCTCATTATTCTCATCACCTTTGGTTGATACTTAGCACTGGTACTTGGTAAGTAGTTTTATAATAAATTCAAAACTAATTCCATAAAACCATCCTAAAAGTAAGCACACCCTACCCTCCTACTACTAGTGATCCATATAATATAATAACCCCATCCATCCATATCTCTTTTTTCCTTTTATAATTTTTTCATTTGCTTCTCCATCTTCTTTCTTTCACTGCACAATTTTATTCTTCCGCTTCTTCCTCCCACCAACACATATCCTATATAGGCAGACCCACTCTAGAGCTTGTATCTTAA